>CM067517.1:1203758-1296258 GCA_034509495.1 Acestrorhynchus altus
TCTGCTTCTGGAAGCATCAGGAAACCCTACCCCTCTCTCACTCCTGTCACTCTCCCTGACCGGGTCGTCGAGAGCCTGCAATCGCGGAGTAAACCAGCCCTGACGGTGGTCAGATTCTCCCTGTTTCCTCACGGAGACTTCCTCACCAGCGCCACAACAGGTTCACTGCACTTCCACTTTATTAGGAACACGGTGTTGGGGTTCTATTTATATACGTGATGTTCTGAAAGGTGAAGAGCTGCTAGTGTGCTGAGAGAGTGTGTGTTTGGATCGAGGGGGGTCCTCCCACTGCTAAGTTCACAGGAAGGCCAAGAGCCGTATCTTTAACTTTCTGGCAGAGCATAACATTTACCTTTATACACACACACACACACACACACACACACACACACACACACACACACACACACACACACACAAACCACAGCCATGAATCACCAGTAGCCCAGTGTTCCAGCACAATGAAAACATGCAGCAGAGCAACCACCAAATCATAGCAGTGACACCGACCCATTCAGCACCAGCCCCTATGTTACTCACTATCTGACCGCTCTGTTCTTCTGTGATCTGAACCTGTTAGTCAACATACATTGCAGCCCTCTATCGCTCTGTTATTCAGAAGGTGGGAACCCAGGATCACCAATGTGACTGAGTGGGTGACCAAGTATTATGGTCATGGTCAGTCAGCACTTTTGGTAGCTACGACCACTTACAAAGAGAACTGTCCAAAAAAAAACCTGATGTTTTGGAGATGTTGTGACTCAGATGTCTAGAACAACACCGTTTGCTGCTGCTTGCTTCAACACATCAACTTCAAGAGGGGTGACGGTGAAAGACAGGAAAGTGGTCTTAAACGAGATTGTGTCGAGAAACTTCCGTGGATTAGCTATCATTATTTAAAATGCACAATGATGATCCTCGCGCTGCAGAGGCACTTTGGAGGACACCCAGATGGCGCTCTAAACCAGGGCTGGGCACTGAACTGGAAATTTATCGAAACACACATTCAGAACCTCTGACCGACGTGATCTTGCTCGTGTTCTCAAGTATATCTTCTGAGATATACTGCAACGCTGTGAGACATTTTCATTCACAGTCATGTGATTCCACCCCAAATACCTGGTCCATTTTATCTTTTAGTGAAGACAACAATTAAAAAAACAACATCGCTTCACAAATCAGAATCAAGTCAAGTAAGGTTAAATGAACTGATACTGATTTTCAGATCATATCGCCCAGCACCTCCCAACACTGTATAAAAGTAAGAATCAAACTGGACTGGGATTAAAATGTCCGCCTGGATCCATTCTTTCTCATACACAGATCAGAGGTCTAAAGACTGGGGACACCCTATCCATCACCGTTCCTCCTTCTAATGTATTCTGGAACATTGCTGTGAGGATCTGACTGCATTTAGCCGCAAGAGAGTCACAGAGGTCAGGATATTGGATAATCACTACCTGCCTCATCCTCAACCTCCAACTCATCCCAAAAGTACTGGATGGAGCTCCACTATTCAGAGAGAGAACTATTCCACTGCTCCACAGCCCAATGTTGGGGGGCTTTGTACCCCTCTAGCCCACGTACCCTGGCAGGTACTCCTCTACAGGGACCACACAAGCTGGGTGTGCTTGTAGACATGAAGACAAGACCTGTATAAGACCCCTATACATAATTGAAACCTGTATTAGACCCTAATACACAACTGAAGACCTGTACGAGACCACAATACACAACTGAAGACCTGTATAAGACCTCAAGTACAACTGAAGACCTGTACGAGACCCCAAACCACAACTAAAGAACTGTACGAGACCCCAATACACAACTGAAGACCTGTATAAGACCTCAAGTACAACTGAAGACCTGTACGAGACCCCAAACCACAACTAAAGAACTGTACGAGACCCCTAACATAATAACTGGAAGACCTGTACGAGACCCAATACACAACTGAAGACCTGTATGTGACCCCAATACACAACTGAAGACCTGTATGTGACCCCAATACACAACTAAAGAACTGTACGAGACCCCAATACACAACTGAAGACCTGTACGAGACCCCAATACACAACTGAAGACCTGTATGTGACCCCAATACACAACTGAAGACCTGTATGTGACCCCAATGCACAACTGAAGACCTGTATATGACCCCACTGCACAACTGAAGACCTGTATGACCCCAATGCACAACTGAAGACCTGTACGAGACCCCAAACCACAACTAAAGAACTGTACGAGACCCCAATACACAACTGAAGACCTGTACGAGACCCCAATACACAACTGAAGACCTGCACGAGACCCCACACAACTGAAGACCTGTATAGACCCAAATACACAACTGAAGACCTGTATGTGACCCCAATGCACAACTGAAGACCTGTACAAGACCACAATACAACATCCATAAGATCTATACAACATTTAAGGCCAATTAATTGTCCACAAACATGCAGAGACTCCTCCAGTCATCATCACACACTAGAACATTCTGCAGATTGGGCTGATTTTCAGGGTAAAGCCGGGTTCTTCAGGCTTCACGGATCCAGTCCGATCACTACTGTGGTTCAGTGTAAGTGGAACCCGTGGGTTGAAGCTTTGTAATAGTCCGAGGGGTTTATCTCCTCTGCTGGAATAAAAATCTCTCACTCACTTTTAAACAGGACTATTTCACAGATCACAGTCCCAACTGTTGTTGTTGTAACATTTGAACTGTGATGAAAGACGCTTTAATGCCTTCATTTAAAACACTTCACTGTAAGATCCTCCATCAGGTCCTGTACGAGACGCCAAAAGACAAATGAAGACCCGTACGAGTCCTATAAGAGTCCCCTATACTCAATTAAAGACCTATAAGAGTCCCCTATACTCAATTAAAGACCCAAGAGTCCTCTATACCAATTAAAGACCCATAAGAGTCCCCTTTATACTCAATTAAAGACCTGTAAGGAGTCCTATACCAATTAAAGACCCATAAGAGTCCCCTTATACCAATTAAAGACCTGTATGAGTCCCCTATACTCAATTAGACCTATAAGAGTCCCTATACTCAATTAAAGACCTATAAGAAACTCCCTCATACTCAATTAAAGACTCCAAAGGAGTCCCCATACCACTAAAGACCTATAAGAGTCCCCTATACTCAATTAAAGACCTGTATGAGTCCCCTTATACCAATTAAAGACCTGTATGAGTCCTCCTATACTAATTAAAGACCTGTATGAGTCTCCCTATACTCAATTAAAAGACCTATAAGAGTCCCCTATACTCAATTAAAGACCTGTATGAGTCCCCTATACTCAATTAAAGACCTGTATGAGTCCCCTATACTCAATTAAAGACCTGTATGAGTCCCCTATACTCAATTAAAGACCTATAAGAGTCCCCTATACTCAATTAAAGACCTGTATGAGTCCCCTATACTCAATTAAAGACCTGTATGAGTCCCCTATACTCAATTAAAGACCTATAGTCCTATACTCAATTAAAGACCTGTATGAGTCCCCCCACTCACTTTAAAGACCTGTATGAAGTTCCCTATACTCACCAAAAAGACCTGTATGAGTCCCCTATACTCAATTAAAGACCTGTATGAGTCCCCTATAATCAATTAAAGACCTATAAGAGTCCCCTATACTCAATTAAAGACCTGCATGAGTCCCTCTATACCACCAAGACCCATGAGTCCCCTATACTCAATTAAAGACCCGTATGAGTCCTATAATTCAATTAAAGACCTGTATGAGTCCCTCATACCAATTAAAGACCCCATGAGTCCCCATAATTAATTAAAGACCTGTATGAGTCCCCTCATACCAATTAAAGACCTATAAGAGTCCCTCACTCAATTAAAGACCTGTATGAGTCCCTTATACCTACTCCAGAAGACCCAGTATGAGTCCCATATACTCAATTAAAGACCTGTATGAGTCCTCTCTTATACCAATTAAAGACCAGAGGAGTCCCCTCTATACTCACTAAAGACCTATAAGAGTCTCCTCATACTCAATTAAAGACCTGTATGAGTCCTCTATACCACTATTAGAAGACCTATAAGAGTCCCCTATACTCAATTAAAGACCCGTATATCCCCTATACCAATTAAAAGACCTATAAGAGTCCTCTATACCAATTAAAAGACCTGTATGAGTCCTCTATACTCAATTAAAGACCTATAAGAGTCCCCTTATACTCACTGAAGCACCGTATGAGTCCCCTATACTAATTAAAGACCTATATATCCCCTTTATACTAATTAAAGCACCTGTAAGAGTCCCCTATACTCAATTAAAGACCTATAAGAGTCCCCTTATACTCTCAATTAAAGACCTGTATATCCCCTATACTAATTAGAAGACCTATAAGAGTCCCCTCTATACTAATTAAAGACCAGTATGAGTCCCCTATACTAATTGAAGACCCAGCACGTCCCCTATACTCAATTAAAGACCTGTATGAGTCCTCTATACTCAATTAAAGACCTATAAGAGTCCCCTATACTCAATTAAAGACCTGTATGAGTCCCCTATACTCAATTAAAGACCTATAAGAGTCCCCTATACTCAATTAAAGACCTGTATGAGTCCTCTCTATACTAATTAAAGACCTATAAGAGTCCTGATACTCAATTAAAGACCCGTATGAGTCCCTCTATACTCAATTAAAGACCTACAGTCCCCTATACTCCACTAAAGACCATGAGTCCCCCATAATTAATTAAAGACCTATAAGAGTCCCCTATACTCAATTAAAGACCTGTATGAGTCCCCTATACTCAATTAAAACCTGTACAAGACCCCAAACCACAACTAAAGACCAGCATACATCTCAATACACAACTGAAGACCTGTCCAAGACCCCACTACACAACCAAAGACCTGTACAAGACCTCAAGTACACAACCAAAGACCTGTCCAAGACCCCAATACACAACCAAAGACCTGTACGAGACCCCAGTACACAACCAAAGACCTGTACGAGACCCCAGTACACAACTGAAGACCTGTACAAGACCTCAAAAAATCATTTAAGACATACAACATCCATAAGATATATACAACGCTGAAGCCACCAAAGACCTTCGGGAACAGAACTGACGACATACACAAGACCCCAAAACACAACTGAGGAGCTGGCACTGCCATTGGCTGAGACCTCTGAGCAGATCAAAGTTGAAAACTGAAAACCTACGACTCGTAACACCCACACATAACTTAAAGTCCAAAAAAAGACCCCCAAAAGACAAGTAAGGACTAAAGTGAAGCGGTGTTCATCACTCACATCAGTCCACCGACAAAAACAACAGACTTGTTCTGAGCAGATGGAAACTACTAGCTGAGCTTCTCATGATTCCCCAAACGCTGATGAGGAACTTACACAGCTGGCGTATCAGAAAGCACACGATCACAGTACACATGGCTCGACATACTTCTCAGCAGGCCTATGGCTTTGTGAACGTTTCACAAGAGGAGTGACATGCTAAACTTTACATTTGGAAGCCTACTACCAAGCGCAGGTAAGCCAACAGGGACAGCAGTTAACCTTCTGACAGATTACATTATGCTAATGCACGCTGACCACCCGCTTTAATCACAGGTGGGCAGAGTGGACAGTGCTTTTAACTCTCGACAGAGAATAGGAAGGCTGACTAGTGGAGAACACTCCACAAGTACCCAGAACTGAATGAAACATCTATTCCTCACAGACTCCCGAACGCATGGCCTGAGTGCCGGAGAGCAGCCCACCAACTCGGGATGAGGGTGGGCAGCCTCACAGGAGACGAGAAACAGGATATAATCCAATCAGCACAGCCTGCAGGCCAGATTCTGTGGGATTACCGTTTCAGAGCTGCCTTTAATTGCTGCACACTGAAAGTTAGGGTGTGCAGGGTAACTCATAATCTAATACTTGTGTTGGACCTTTGAAGGCAAGAACACCACTGAGCAAGAACAATAGAAGGGATCTTCAGGGTGAGTGCTGAACTGTTCTGTCTGAGGAACATCTTATAATTCGCTGGTATTCAAGTTAAAATGTGCTAAGACATCCACACACACACACACACACACACACCCCGCATCAAATGACTAAAATAGACTTTGGAGGAGAAACTTCACACATTGGTTTGCTCTTGATTGTTGAAGTGAGTGGGATCATCATGGTCAGATCCAAAGAGCTCTCTGAGGTCTTCAGAAAGAAGGTTGGAGATGCAGATACCAATAAGAGATTAAAAAAAAATCTCAGGCCAATTAGAAATCAGACGCTCCACTGTCCGAACATCATTTAAAAAGGAGAAGATGAACAACTGCTTACGACCAGATTCAGAGCATCCTAACAAGTTCAGCCCAAGAGCAGAGCTTAATTCATGGAGGTGTTTAAGAGGAAACCTCACTGTCAAAAACATCAGAGCAAGACTAAAGTTCTCCAGAGAACATCTAGACAAAGAGCAGGACTTCTGGAACAATGTGCTTTGGACAGATGAACCCAAAGCTGGATTATTTGGACACAGTAACAGAAGACATGTTTGAGCAGAAACCAGCTGTGAAGCATGGTAGTGGGAAGTGTGATGGCTTGGGGTTGCGTTGTTGCAGCAGGGTCTGAGATCTCCACTATAGAAACCACTATGAGATCTTTATTGTATCAGAGGGGGGCTTGAGGAGAACGTAAGAGCATCTAAATACTGAATCTGAAGCCGAGGTGGGCCATGCAACAAGACAATGACCCAAAACTTTATAGTAAATCCACCAAGAAACGGGTCGAAAGAAAGAAAAGGAGAGTTCTGGAAGTCAAAGGCCGGTTCTTAATCCTACTGAGGTGCGGTGGGGGGTTGTGATCATCAGAGTGGGAACAACATCTCTCAGTCGGTCATAAGAAACAGTCTGAAAGAAGATCCTTCGTAATTCACGTGATGTCCATATTTATTAAAGAAATGAATATTTTATGAGGCAGTTCTTAAATCACCAAGTAAAGGTCACCTCGCTTTCAATAGAACGGTTCTTTTGTGGCAGAGGTCTTCAAATCCAGTTAGCAGTGCTGGACTTTGACCACGTAGTGTCACACCTACCAAGGATTACAATCAATTATATTAACTGTTCCTTTCCAGCAAGAACAAAGTCCTGGACTGGAAGCTGGATTCGTATTCAGATTTGGGAGATCTGCCCTACAGCACTGCTCAAAGAACCTCTTGTAGCACTCTTTTATCTTAAGGCAGGTAAGCACACTGCAGTGGGGTTATTGACCACAGAGCTCAAACCAAAGCACTCAGTGAAAGTTCTGGAACAACAACTCCAGATGTCATGGACTGACCGAGACCACTTCAGGAAACTTTGCTGTTTATGTTGATTAAAAATAGTGCTGAAAACTGCCTTCGAGACTTTTGGTATTATATGATACAGGTCGTATAAAGCATTAACACTGCTAATCAAAACCCAACAGCTACAACAACCACCATCCCAACAACCACAACAACCACCACCCCAACAACAAAAACAGCCACCACCCCAACAACCACAACAACCACAACAACCACTTATCCTGAACAAATCTAAAACAGCTACCACCCCAACAACCACAACAACCACCATCCCAACAACCAAAACAGCCACCATCCCAACAACCACCATCCCAACAACGAAAACAGCCACCACCCCAACAACCACAACAACCAATAAACAACCACCATCCCAACAACCAAAACAGCCACCACCCCAACAACCACCACCCCAACAACCAAAACAGCCACCATCCCAACAACCAAAACAACCACCACCCCAACAACCTCCACCCCAACAACCACAGCAGCCTCCACCCCAACAACCACAACAGCCTCCACCCTAACAGCCACCACCCCAACAACCTCCACAACAGCCACCACCCCAACAACCTCCACACAAACAACCACAAGAGCCACCACCCCAACAACCACAAGATCCACCACCCCAACAACCACAACAACCACCATCCCAACAACCACAACAACCACCATCCCAACAACCACAATCCCAACAACCAAAACAACCACCATCCCAACAACCACAACAACCACCACCCCAACAACCACAACAGCCACCACCCCAACAACCACAACAGCCACCACCCCAACAACCAAAACAACCACCACCCCAACAACCACACAAATAAAATACCACCCAACAACCAAAAACAACCACCATCCCAACAACCACAACAACCACCATCCCAACAACGAAAACAGCCACCACCCCAACAAACAAAACAGCCACCATCCCAACAACCCAAACAACCACCATCCCAACAACCACCACCCCAACAACCTCCACCCCAACAACCACAACAGCCTCCACCCTAACAGCCACCACCCCAACAACCTCCACAACAGCCACTCAATTCCCCAACAACCTCTACAATAAACAACCACAACAGCTACCACCTAACAACTACAACAGTCACCACCCCCACTGACAGTGAGTGCTACCAAGGCTATCGCTGATTATTACCATTGCTGCTAGAGTGCTGATTGGCTGTCATTAATACTTACGTTATACTGTATAAAGCTACAAACCTTTTCCACCCAAAAATCATGTTGTTAAGCTGTCAGCAGCTGAAATTCCAGAGCTTATAAACAAACGCATTTAGATCCTAATCAGAAATAAATCATTTTATTAGAAAAACCCAGTAAAATCCGGAAACTGAGAGGCTTCCTTGTTCTAATCACAGCCCTACAGTGACTTCCATAAGACCGCCCACGTACATACAGACTAGAGCTAATCCTATTGTTTTCCTGCCTGGATGGAGACTTAACAACCCAACGTATGGAGACAGGAACAGAGATCAGGACAGTTATGGCTTGAGTCAGACATTCAACATCACTCACATTTAACATTCAAACAGTGTGTTCTAGAAACGTCCAAAGACTGGACACACAAACAAACAAACAAACAAAATTAATGAAGGCCCACAGGCAGCCCTCACTGTCACCTGGGGTCCAGACTCTGTCCTGCTCCTTCACCACGTCGTAGTTTTAGAAGAAAAGAACATGCCGGCCGCTGTCCCCTATGTCCAGAGTGATTTAATACTTAATCCTGCGTCAGATCTAATCACACATGTCCAGCAGTTCACCGTTTTACCTCCCCAGAGCAGCCTCCTAACCTACATCACCTTTGAATATACAAACCAGCAAAACATTAAAACCACAGCAAGGACGACCTTCACAAGCCAATTCTGCAGGATGCTTTCACAATATCACGTACTTTAATTCACCCAAAACAGTCACACTACAGTTATTTTCTACATTTGAGATGTAAATATTAACGGAATTTAATATTCATATGAATTTGAAATGTTCTCATCTTTTAAAACAGTCAAATTCAAAGAGAGAGCAAAACAGCCCTCTCCCTGCTTTTTCTAGTCAATTTCGTCAGTGACATCATCAGCCTCTGATCAGTCAGGAGTCTTAAGGCAGGTTAATCATCAGCCTCTGGATCAACAGAGTCTGTATGCAGGTTGATCATCAGCCTCTCTCTGACTGTCAGAGTCTGTATGAAGGCGATCATCAGCCTGCCTCCTGATCAACAGATCTGTATGCAGGTTGAGCATCAGCCCCGCCCCCTCTCTCTGACTGGGGTCAGAGTCTGCATGCAGGCTGAGCACGCCCCGCCTCTCTCTGATCAGTCAGAGCTCCAGATGCAGGCTGGGATCATCAGCCTGCCTCTCTCCATGGATCAGTCAGAGTCTGTATGCAGGTTGATCATCGCCCCGCCTCTCTGGATCAGTCAGAGTCCAGGTTGATCATCAGCCCCGCCCCCTCTCTCTGATCAGTCAGAGTCTATATGCAGGTTGATCATCTGTTTCTCTGCAGACTTTATTCTCCTCCTTTCACCCTGATCTTCAATGATCAGGACCCCACAGGACCACCACAGAGCAGATATGATGTGGGTGGTGGGTCATTCTCAGCACTGCAGTCACACTGACATGGTGGTGGTGTGTTAGTGTGTGTTGCTGGTACGAGTGGATCAGACACAGCAGTGAGTTGTTCATTCGGAGCTGCTTTTCTGATCTCCACAGATGTACAGAGTGGGTCACTGTGTTAATGAAGCCTTTCTGTTAGCTCCAACCAGTCTGACCAGTATCTGTTCACCATCAGCACCAACCAGTCCGTGTTCACCTGCAGAGCCGCTCTCACTGTGTTGTGTTCTCTTTATTACACCAGTCTGAGGAACCTTGAGGGTGCTGTGCCAGCACATCAGCAGGTATGGACACACTCGAACCAGCCCGTGTGACGTCACCGGGGGTTAGGAGGTGTAAATTAGGTTGTTCCTGAACCACCTTCTTATCAAAAACAATGACTGAACGCTGATCACTCAGCAGAAGCTGACGTCACCGCGCGTTCGGCCACCTGACGAAAGTGTACAACAGTAATCAGAGCGAGCGAGTGAGTCAGGCAGTCGGTCATCTGCGATAGAGCTGGAGATGAGGAGGTGGAGGTGGAGGTGAAGGAGGAGGAATGCAGCACCTGAGCTGAGTTCCTGCAGGGCCCTGTGGAGGAGCCATCTGCTGCAGGGCCTCTTCACAGGCCGGCTACAGCAGGGCCTTCTGTCGAGTAGTTCACGCTCTCAGTGGTCAGAGGAGGTTTTTAATCCTCCTTCAGCTGACCCGGGGTTGGATCCGGCTCATTCCAAAGGAACACGGTGCCCGGGCTCCTGTAAACAAGCCATGTGGACCTACACTGCTGCTGCAGTCCGAGCCAGACGCCTGATCTTCAGAGAGTGGATAATTAACACTGCTGTACCAAACACTGCAATACGTTACTGAGATACTGCTGATCCCTTTATGACTTCACACGACCCAACACACACACACACACACACACATTTACATACAGTATACCTATACACTTTACACACGACCATTTAAACCATTAAGCTCAGAGAAGAATCCAGTACAACAACTTACACCATAAAGGCCTTTAATTGTGCTTATATGGTTCACTAGCAAAGAACTGAATTGTGTTATATATCAGTAATTACTGAACCAATTACATTAGATACTGAACCAATTACATTCGACTCTGAGCCATTTACATTAGAAACTGAATCATTTGTCAGAGACTGAATCATTTACATTAGGAACTGAATCATTTATGTCAGAGACTGAATCATTTACATTAGAAACTGAATCATTTATGTCAGAGACTGAATCATTTACATTAGAAACTGAATCATTTATGTCAGAGACTGAATCGTTTACATTAGAAACTGAATCCTTTATGTCACAGACTGAATCATTTACATTAGAAACTGAACCATTTGTGTCCGATACTGAATCATTTACATTAGAAACAGAATCATTTATGTCAGATATTGAATCATTTACATTAGAAACTGAATCGTTTATGTCAGATAATGAATCACTTACATTAGACACTGAATCAAAGACCAGTTTAGAACCTCTGACTGAAGCTCTCTCAACTGGATTTTTCAGTAAGAAGTTTAGAGACACGAAACTGACTGAATGCTCCAGTCTGGGAATGCCAGGAACGAGAGTCTCAGGATCAGAGTCTGGATCCAGATCAATAGTGGAGCCACCAGGAGCCACAGCTTCACACCTTCCTGTGTTCACTCCTTCTGCACGAGAGGCAGATACAGCTCAGAGCTCGCTTCAGGGCTGACTGGTGGCACAGACACACACACACACACACAAACACAGAGCCTGGGTACATTACAGAGCCCTGCCGGGGGTCAGGCCATGCAGCTGCGTCTCCCCCTTGATGTGCAGAATCAAGCAGATGGGCCTAAAGCAGCCCTAGAGAATTACGGACCACTAAAGCAACACAAAACCCTCCAACACCATCACCGTCCACCAGAACCACAACCACCTCACCATCACTGTCCACCAGAACCACAAAGACCTCACCATCACTGTCCACCAGAACCACAAAGACCTCACCATCACTGTCCACCAGAACCACAACCACCCCACCATCACTGTCCACCAGAACCACAAAGACCTTACCATCACTGTCCACCAGAACCACAACCACCCCACCATCACTGTCCACCAGATCCACAACCACCTCACCATCACTGTCCACCAGAACCACACAGGATGTTATTACACACAGTGTTTATGAATACACTGTCTGATATCAGAAGATTTTACCAGTGAGAAGATTCTGGCTCTGAAATGGTGGAGGGATACATGCAGGGCTGTAGGGTGTAGTGTGGCAAAAAATAGTCCCCAAAGAAAACTGTGTTAGATCAGATTCTCCACTTTTTCCCAATCATCACCATTCCATATAACACTCAGAATTCCACTCCATAAACATCACTGGAATTCCCCTTTAAAACTAGACCACGGACCCTCAGCACGCTCAGCGTTGAACACCGTCAATCCTCCAGCATTTCTGTGTACAATAATCTACAACTGCGGATTCAGAAAGTGGTCCTGCCCACCACCCCGCAGCACACTGCCTGCCCCCGCCTGCCCCCGGCAGCCCACCAGGGACATGTCCAGATTAGAGCGACTTTCTGCCCAGTGCTGAAATCACTAAACCCCCCAGAACACCACACACACACACACACACACACACACACACACACACACACACAGTCTGTACACTGAAAGGTTGCACTGTAATACTGCAGCGAACTCTACACCACCCATCAGCTCCACCTCAAATCAAAACATCACAAAGCCCACCAGCACAGGTCCAGCCCCCTGCCCTCCTTACCCTCCAGTTTAAATCCTCCTCTGCACGTTATCTTATGACCAAAATCATGCATGTATACACACACACACACACACACACACACACACACACACACACACACACACACACACACACACACATTTAGACCCACTTCACTGAATGTACTGGAAATGATGATGTCATATATACAGTATATATATATATATATATATCATTATATATTATATGCACAAAAGTATTTAAGGTTAAACACTAGTTCGAAATGCTGCAGCAAGAGTCCAACTACAACTATCAGTCCAGTCTTATCAACACTGCCCTACACAGGTTTGCTCCTGAGAACCTGCAAGATCTAATCCACCTTTATGACCATCCCCATCACTCAGATCACAGGGAGCTGGCTTCCTACTGGTTCCCAGAATTCAGGAGACCTCAGCAGGGGGACGAGTCTTTTCTCCCAAAGCCCCCCAGCTCTGGAATCACCTTCCAGATAATGTTCGGGACTCAGACACAGTCTCGATCTTCTGGTCTGGATTGAAAACTTCCTTGTTCAGTCACTCGCCACACTCGACTCGCCATGATGACCCACCAGCCTGAGCTGATGAAACGCAAACCTTGAGTTCCTCTGCCCCATCTGAGAAGAACCCTGAGCTCCCCTGCCACAACTTCACATTGGTTTCCCACCTTCCATCTACTGGACCTGCACTAGTTTCCCACCCTGCCCTGGACTAGTTGCCCACCCACCAACTGCAACTATGTAGACAATTACACAGACCCTATTTCACTGCTACTGTTAATGTCCACCAGTGAACTAATATCACACCAGTCCACCAGAGTATTAGAACCGACCAGTGTCCCCTAACTGTGTATATGTAGTTTGACCAGAGGAGGATGGTCCTCCCAAGGTTTCGTCCTCCAGCTCTGAGGGAGATTTTCCTGCCACAGTCGCCTGTTGGCTTGTTCACTTGGTTTGATTTAAAAGAGCTGATCCTGCTTCTGAATGTCTCCTCCAGACTGCGACACTTGCCTGAAGCATTGATGGGAACAGCTGGACACCAGCTTCGGTAACCTATGAGTGTGCAGGATCTACAGGTCCAGCTGCAACATCTGTGGTTAAATGTGCTGCAGGACGCCGTACAGAACCTGTACCTCCATAACCAACCGTATCTCATCTTCTATCCAGACTAGAGAACCAACATGAAGATCTGTCTCAACATTAGGTGTTGATGTGATACTGGGATGGTAACCAGTTATACTGGGAGGTTCTGGCTGCTCTCTCGGACCGCCAGCTGTCCTACTGAACCAGAAGTGACCCGCAGTTCCACTTCTTCTTATGAAAGAGAAAAGGGAAGATTAATTTAAGAAGACGTCTCATGGACAGATCCGAGTGTGTGAGGACTTCGCTCAGACACACTCAGCATGTGATGAGATCACTCCGGACACTCCTGAGCTCCTCTGGCTGGGTGAGACTGTGTTTATGAGTCATGGAGGCTAAGCATTTTCACTGCTGACTCCTTCATATTCATTAAAGCGAGAGATTAGAGCTGTAGTAACTGGAGACATGTCAGAAGACAGAGCAGAGGCTGAGGGCAGCAGAGTTAAAGTACTGTATGGGATCTGCAGCGCTGGGGTAGATACAGATCTTCAGAGGGGACTGAAAAGTTCTGCCCTTTCCCGTAGGCCTCTGTGTTCTGGAGGAGTGGCCGCTGGTCAGCGTGACGATCACAAGCAGGTCATTTTATGGTAAGATGTTAAACAAACAGTGAACCACCATTGATCTACAGCAGCATTAGAGCTCTGTCTAACAGACTCCTCCATTATCTCTACAGGGGCATTATTATTATCACGGAATGTCATCAAATCCTCACAGCAAAGGTCCAGAATCTAGTAGAAAGTCTTCCCCTGGACAGTAGAGACAGTTACTCCAACAACAGCAGGATAAACTCAAATTAGTCCCATTGATTTCAGAAGAAAGAGTGAAATGGCAGGTGTCCCAATACTTTTGTCCTTATTGTGTAGCATCTGTTAAATGACCTGTATCAAACAGCACGTTGTACAGATGTTACGACCAGGGTGAGGGGCTCCCATGGAGGTCCCACCTCCCAGCTTACAGGACATAGCGGTAAATCTGCTGGAACGTTAGTCTTGGTACCAGATACCACAGGATCCCTTCAGAGGTCTCGAGGAGTCACGCTTAGATGGAGGCAGGGGGTTTTAATGTTATGGCCGATTCGGTGTAGATACTGTAGGATCCGTTCCCTCTGTAGGTTCTATCTGGAGAGAGCAGAACGTGCTGGACTCACCCGGGGTTATGCAATGATGGAGGTTTAGTGAGGCACTGCTGAGGGTTGAGGGGATATTCCAGCAGGATTTCATCCCATGACTCACATCTCGTTCCGTAATGGAGCAGAAATCGTCCAGGACTTTCCGCTTCGGAGCAGCTCAAACCCCTGGATTACAGACACTGCTGGAGGTCAGCGTATGTGAAGTGGACGGTGGTTTAGAGCTGAGAGAGCATCTACGCGGGTGTTCTTTATTATATGCAGTACTTCTTTTCACTGTCCAGGGAAGACTTTCTATTCCGGAAACACTGCTGTGAGGATTTGACTGCATTCAGCCACACGACTGTTAGTGAGGTCAAGCTGTTGGAGGATCACCACCCCACCTCATCCCAAAAGTACTGGATGGAGCTCCATTGTTGCAGAGAACACAGTTCCACTGCTCCACAGTGCTCAGAGCCCCTCTGTGTAGAATTAAGGGTTAATCGGTTACAGTAGACACAGGAATCGCTAGCGTGGTCCGTTACTGGAACCGCACGCGAAGGGGAGTTGGACTTCAGCCCAATGCTGGTTCTTTGTCATCTTCTATTGTCTGTGATGATAGCCTGCCCCAATTGTGGCCCTCGTATGAGCCATAGGAGCCAAAGGTGGCCTAGACGTTCTGTGTAAACACCGAACAGCAGCACTGCTGAACTTCAGCAATAAACCTAAATATCGTCCCAGTTTGAAAACATCCTGACCGGCTCTGCCCGCTTGCCCAATGCTGCCATTTTATTCATGCCCACGCCGGACACAGGCAGCTCTGCAGTAGCACAGCCCCTCAGGCCTCCGAGAGAATCTGTCTGACTGCATTTTCATCTGTTACCTCCAAACCGTGTTCATTTCCGCATGGTGCTTCTGCTTAAGTCATCATGGCATTCCTCCCGTAATCGCCCCTCCACATCCTCACGAACCCGCTGGAGCTGAGCCAACCGCGCTACAACACACCAGTCTGACACACCAGTTTAAAGCAGTGGTTTGGACTAATATACAGGCTTATTTTCTGTTCTTACCCAAATAAACAGGTTCAGAGTGTGTGGTTTCTGACTGTGCGCATCATCACACACAGATACAGTCTGCAGAGGTGTCTTTAACCTGGTAAACGCAGCTCAGTGAGTTCCTGTCTGAGAACCAAGACCCTGCTGAAAGGTGAGGGTGACCTTACACCCTCAGTAGCCGCAGGTCTACTGCCTCCTCAGCACATTTGGACAAAAGCACATCCCCACTGCATGATGCTGCCACCACCATGTTTCACAGTGGAGGTGTTGTGTTCTGGGTGTTAGTGTTTCACCACACACAGCAACTTTGGGCTTAACTGACCAGAGCACCTTCTTCCACACGCATGATGGCCGGTGGCTCAACGCATATGAAACCTCTAATGACTTGCTTTCAAAGTTCCCTTTCTTCTGTCCACTCCACAAGCCAGAATTGTGGAGAACACTACTAGAAGTCTTCCAGAAGACAGATCTCTGCAGCTCCTCCAGAGTGACCATGGGCCTTTTGGCTGCTTCTCTAATCAGTGCTCTCCTTGCCTGGGGTGTCAGTGTAGGTGGACGGCCATGTCTTGGTAGGTTTGCAGTTGTGCTGCACCCCTTCCATTTTCAGAGCATGGATCAAACAGTGCTCTGTGAGATGTTCATAGCTTGAGATATTTTTTATAACCTAACCCTGCTTTACGATTGTCCACAACTTTATCCCTGACCCGTCTGGTGTTCCTTGGTTTTCATGAACCTGTGTGATCACTAACGTTCTCTAAACTTCTGCACACTGATTGGTTGGTAGAGGGCAGCACATAAATAAGGGTTCATCTACAGTTATGGAGGATAAAAGACTCGTCAGCCTGCACTGCTGGGTGATCTTCTGTGGTTTGTGACGATAGTCAGCATCAGCTCTTGCTAATCAGTCCAAAATGTGTTTTCACTCTGCAAACGAACCAGACCATGGTTCCATCGATTCAGACCAAGAACACCACTTTAGCTCGGACCAAATTCTGGTCCTTTGGTCCAGACTGTGGTCCGTGGCACCTTTCACACCTGCTGGTTCAGAAAGGTCCAAACAAGGTAGGTGTGAAGGCAGCCCTTAAATAAAGACTCCACATCAATCTAACAATGTAAACAAAAACATGTCATGACAACATGAATGGGTGGGGCTAAACTGCTTTAGTTGGGACCAAATTCAGGTCTCTGGTCTGGATCGTGGTCTGAGGTACCTGCTCCTTTGGTTCGGACCAAACTACACTGGACAGTGTGTGAAGCTGCAGGGAAACAGACTGAGTACAGCGGGCTAAACAAGGCAGTGCCCTCCACTGCAGTGATCAATGCCCTTCAGACATCTGAGGTAGACCATCCCGGCACAGGAAAGGCCAACAAGTGCCATCTACTGAAGCCCAAACCCCGGAGCTGCTGAGCCTCCACGCTGACCGCCGGCCTACATTTACACTTCATTAACCAAGACATTTAACACCTGTTCCTCAAACCGGACTGCGGATATGAGCCCGTGTTCACTCACTGACTCCAGTCTGGAAGCACGCTCAGCTCCGCCCTCATTAAAGGACTCATATCCCACCATTCCGATTTCCCAACTTCTCCTCCAACCTCTCTTCATCCTTCACACCTAAACAGATCATTTTTGTTATTGTGCCTTTAGGATGCATGTGCAAATGAGCTCTGGTCTGATTGGCTGACCTGTGTTGTGCCTCACGCACGAAGGAATCAAGTCTACGTATTACAGTGTGAATGGGCGGGGCTAAACTGCTGTCAGCTTGCGCATTAATTGTGAACAGGAAGAACTTCACTGCTGGGGCTACACTCAGAATGCCAGCAGGTCATCTTCAGGGACATGTCCAGCTTTTCTCAGTGGAGACGACCAATGAAGGCACCGTGGTCACCACAAAGATCAGCGGTTTTTTGTCACACATCCAGAAGGTCTGGTGTAAAGATGTGTGTGAAATTTCGTAGGATGTCAGATCCCCTTCGGTCTTCATTACAGACACTTTGACAGACCAGCGTTACGTTAATGAGGTTCTGCAACCAGTGGTTCTACCTTTTCTGAACACACACTCCGGTGCTCTATTCCAACAGGACGACGCTCGTCCACACACTGCTGCCGTCTCAAGATCTCGTCTTGAAGACACAGATACTACGCCGTGGTCGGTCTCGTCTCCAGACCTGTCCCTGATTGATAATGTGTGGGACGCTATTGGACGCTCTATCAACACTCCACCCCTACCACACCATCTGCAGAACTGAGTGAGAACATTCAAGCTGGGATGGATCATCACAGGACACCATTAGGAACCTCTACACCTCCATGCAGAGACGTCTGGCATGTTGCGTTAAACCAGACGCCGTCCTGAGAGACACCACTTCAGTGTGTGTAGATCAATCCGTCCCAATAGCACTGCCATCCCACGTTTTCTGCTATATTTTGTGATGATCTCTCGAACAGCACCTCCAAGATGCTGCGGCCTAGCTCCCGGTCGGACACCAGTTGCTCTGAATGAGAGATGATGAGGAGGCACCGGACGTGTTCCGATTACGGATATGGTTTTAGGCTCCGGGTTCTTATTTCATGTGCCTACCGCATGATCCCCCACCCTTTCAGCCGCCCTAATCCTAATACTGTGATATAACTCAAAAGCCCTGTTGTGTTGAGCTGTGTGCCAGGCACCGCTTCACGGTGGGGAGCGAGGACGGCAGTGGGAAAGGGTTTGAGAAAGGTTCTCCACGCTCTCCTTTTCAAACAGCTGAGCACCTTAACATCCTTCTGCACCACAGGTAGGCCTGCTTCGCTCACCTGACGTGCTCCCGACCCGGGCAAAGCAGGCCAGCTTCCCTAACCTCCCTAACCTCCTATTCTCTTCTTTCTAGGATCTCCTCACAGCATAAACGATGCAAACTCCACTCCTATTAAAGAAAAGGAACACAGGGAACATAAGGAACATGTGATGACAATAAGAGGGGCTGCAGTGAGGAACAGGGTGGACCCTGAATGTCCTCAGTGAGCAGCAGAGTGGCTCCATGTGATTCTATAGGCCTGTTTACAAAAGCATGCACATCCAGAAATCAGTGCATCCTCTCACTCCCACCTCAAAACACACTGATGCTGCAGTCAGAGGGCTTCTCTGCTGAAAGTGCTCCATGACAGCAGACACCTTTGGTTGCATGAAGCATAAAGGCATGATGGATGATGAATGAAAGCATGCATGCATGCATGCATGGTTGCATGCATGCCTGCCTGCCTGCTCTGCTATGGTGCAGAAGACAGACCTGACCTTACCCAGCCCAGCAGCTGCTTACATGTCTATGCATTAGTGATGCCAGCAGCTGAACAATAGAGCAGGGATGCTGAACACTGAGCTCAGTGTTCCTGCTGTTCCTCCTCACCAGGGCTGTAGACACCCCCTCCCTCCCTGCACAGACTAAAGGACCAGACTGAAGCCAGAAGAAGACTGATAACTCACCCCGGAGCTGGGATGGAGCTGGAAATAATGGTGTCTGTGCTTGTTTTCTTGCTGTTCCCAGTCGCCCTGCTTCCCCCAGCCTGGCTTTGGGCTCCACTGACTGGCTTACAGAAAGCCTGCTGCATCGGGCGCCTTCATTCTGCCTCCGGCGGGGGGGAACCCCAGGATCCAGCAAAGAAAACCACATAATAACAGCAAACTCAGCGCTGTCGTCATGGATACACGCTTATAAAACGCTATAAAGCTTATAAAACTCCTGTGTTGGTGTTGTAAACAGTGTCGACCGATGTTTATCCGTTTTCGCACCGCATTTTCCCCCCTCATTTGAGAATGGTTCAGTCCGGTTTTCTTAAAGGGCACCGCACACATTTCCCTCCGTGTGTGCTTTTAATGGGCTGGTTTTTATTTTAGGTAGAAATTTTATTGATTATGATTATAGATACATTTGTATATGGGACCAGACTGTTATATTTTTAGCTTATATATGTATTTTCCAGCTTGTCTTCTTTTATATACTATAAAATTATATAATTTAATACCACAAAATGTACCTTCACAACTCTAGAATAGAGGTTTTTATCTTGGACATACTTTTAGATTTTAGTATTAATAAGAGACACACACACCCGTTATTGTTATTTCCAGGAGATCCATGTCTGCTAAAATATCACAATTCTGATTAATTATTTGTAGAAAACAAGATGGAGGGACCCTTCTCAGGACTTTTATTTTGAAATTTGAACACCGTGTGAGCTATGAAAGAAGGCAAACAGCCCCTCCCTTCTCATTTTCCTCCATAACCCAATAGATTCAAGATTTATTGTCATATACACCGAGAACACATAGTTACAGATTACAGTTACAGTGATCTCCCGGACTATGAGTACTAACTAATGATTACACAAACCATAAAATACATAAAGTTAGAAAAATAAACAACAGTGTAAGATGTATAATCTGTGGCTGTTGTTTTTCTCATTCAAAAAGCATCGGAGCAAAGGTAAAGTATATATATATATATATATATATATATATATATATATATATATATATATATATATATACAATCACCATATCAACAATGACCATATATAATTAGACTTCTGTCCATTCTGTATATTTGTTGTGTGACTGAAGTGCTGAGAATGACCCACCACCCACATAATATCTGCTCTGTGGTGGTCCTGTGGGGTCCTGATCATTGAAGATCAGGGTGAAAGGAGGAGAATAAAGTCTGCAGAGAAACAGATGAACTACAGTCTGGAATTATAGAACCACAAAGAGCTGCTGTGTGATCAGAGGAGCTGATAGGATGGACAGAGAGAGGAGAAAAAAAGAGGTGGTCATAATGTTGTGGTTGATTGTAAACCAGTAAAGCAAATCAATTTCAGACAGTCATCGTGCTGGGATGTGATCTTCTGATTAACATGCCGCTGCATAATACATGTGTCACACCACTGGTCAGAAGGTTCAGAACCCATATTGTGTGTTCTAAAACATTTGACTGGTAGTGTATATATATATTTACTGTATGTATATGTATGTATACATGCCTCCACAACACACTCAAAGACACTTTGCCCAGTTGATAAACAACAGGGGGCATAATTTTGTTCACCAAGACACCGTCACTGCTTATGACTCCTCCGGACAAGAGTCTTTGACTACTATGGACTGGAACTGTATCCAGGGTCTGTTTGGGATCTGATATCAGGCAGGTTTGAGTATGGAGACGTCATGGTGAGCCCTTCAAACCTGCCTTTGCTGTGGAGCGACACACTGACCCAACTGCTGGTGTGATGATCTGGGGATCATCGAATACGACATTTGGACCCCTAGTAGTGATACAAGGGAAACTAACAGCTCAGCAATATGTGCAGGACATCCTGCAGACATGTGTCGCCTCTCATGGCAGGACTTCCAGCTGCCATCATTCAGCAGGATAATGCTCCCACACACAGCAATGGATTTTCACTTCCTTGGTCTCGGTCATCAGATGTATCACCAATCAAGCATTTATAGGAGCTGCTGGATCCCAGCATTGACGATCTACGAGTGTGCAGGATCTACAGGTCCAGCTGCAACATCTGTCACCAAATAGAACCTGTATTTTGTATCCAGTCCTACAAGATATGCCTATTTTAACCCCCTCCAGTCACAACTAACCATAAAGGACATCCATGTGTCCCCAGTGTCCCCCCTTGAAAAGTAAAATACGGTCAACTTAGGCAATATGATACACCTGTGGTTCTCAGAACATTTTGGAGAGGTTCTTCAAGAGCAGAGCATGTTGTGTTTATAGTTCCAGAAGATACTGAAGTTTTTTCTTATCGTTTAAAGAAAGTCCCCTGGAGGCTCATGAACACATTCCCAGAGAACATTCTGTTATCGTAATCAGTGCAGAACCACTAGCGTAACTGTAACTGTAGGCCTCGGCTCTCTGACTGAATAAACAGCCTCAGGATTTAATGCTGTCACTGGATTTTCACTCTGAAAACAAAGATCAGTTTTATTATAAAAATGTCCCTTATTAGTTTAATGAGTCGTTCAGGTTGAAACTGGGTCACGTCCAGTTAAAACACCGGCAACCTGGATTTACTGTGTGGTTCATGATTGGACCTTAGTGTAATGCAGGACCCACACAGAGAAAAAGACACAGTATGGACCCCACAGGACCACCACAGAGCAGATATGATGTGGGTGGTGGGTCATTCTCAGCACTGCAGTCACACTGACATGGTGGTGGTGTGTTAGTGTGTGTTGCTGGTACGAGTGGATCAGACACAGCAGTGCTGCTGGAGTGTTTAAACACTGTGTCCACTCACTGTCCACTCTATCAGACACTCCTACCGAGTGTCTCCACCTTGTAGATGTAAAGTCAGAGACAGAAGCTCATCTGTTTCTGCACAGTTTGTGTTGGTCGTCCTCTAGTCCTCCATCAGTGCTCACAGGACGCTGCCCACAGGACGATGTCGGCTGGACATTTCTGATTGGTGGACTGTTCTCGGTCCAGCAGTGACACTGAGGGGTTTAAACACTCCAGCAGCACTGCTGCGTCTGATCCACTCATACCAGCAACACACACTAACACACCATCACCATGTCAGTGTGACTGCAGTGCTGAGAATGACCCACCACCCACATCATATCTGCTCTGTGGTGGTCCTGTGGGGTCCTGATCATTGAAGATCAGGGTGAAAGGAGGAGAATAAAGTCTGCAGAGAAACAGATGAACTACAGTCTGAATTATAGAACCACAAAGAGCTCCTGTGTGGTCAGAGGAGCTGATAGGATGGACAGGGAGAGGAGAAATAAGGAGGTGGTTTGATGATTATATCAACATAAATGTAGTAAATATATTTTATTTGGTTTTAATAAAATCAGATATGTTCATGATAATCTCACTTGTTTGAGGGATGTAACTATAAATTGATTGATGTCAATGATCAACGATAATTAAATAAATTAAACAAATTCGAAAATGAGGCAGCACATGTCATTACATAATATACTATATTTGGACAAAAGTATTGGGACACCTGACAATTCATTGTTTCTAATGAAATCAGGGGGATAAAAAATGTGTCCTGCTTTTGTTGGAGTAACCGTCTCTACTGTCCAGAGAAGACTATTAACTAGATTGTGGAACATTGCTGTGAAGATCTGATCGCATTCAGCCACAAAAGCATCAGTGAGGTCAGGATGTTAAATGTTCATCACCCAACGTCATCCCAAATCCCTAACTCCTCCTAGAAGTACTGGATGGAGGTCCATCATTCCAGAGAACATGGTTCCACTGCTCCACAGCTCAATGCTGGGGTTCTTCATACTCTCTAGTCCACACCGGCTATTAGACATAGAGACCATAGGGTCATGTTTGCTTATCTGCTTCAGAGAGTCCTATTGTAGCTGAATGCATTCATGAGAAGGGGTGTCCTAAAGTATTTGGACATATAGTGTAGCTTCAAATGAGTTAAAAAACACATGGAAAGACTCTGAATGTTACTGCACTCTTAGCCATTCACCCCCACGTTCTTGTAAAGGTAGAATTCCTCCAGAGAGAGGTTCTTAAGATCACCAAACAAGCCTCATCGTTGGTCCCCAACACAGAAGTGTGACGTTGCTTTTCTTCAGGGCTGTTCTAACCTGTCCTTTGTGTTTACTCAACCTACTTTAAGATGCCCAAAGTTTCCAGATCCTGACGCTGGTTCAGAGCGGACGGATATGAAAGGAACGACTGTTTCCCACAGCGGCGTCCGAGCGCTTTTCCTCGCAGGCCTTCTGCTGTTACCAAGCAACAGCTAAAACTGGCCTGAAAGCTGGAAATCTTGTTGTCAGGCAGAAGCAGCTCAACATCTTTTTACATCATCAAATTTAAGAAACCTCAGCTCACTTCCACTCACTGTATCTCCCCTCGGAGGACGATTTGACCACAAGAGTCGCTTCATTACTGTATTAGTGTAAGTCAAGCAGATGAGCCATCAGAGGGCTGAGGGATCAAGTGTGCACTCCTGCAGCGGCGCTCGCTGAGCAATGTTCTCCTCAAACTCAGTTAAAAGATAAATCTGTTCATAACCCAGAGCAAATGTCTAACATTCAGTTCTCTCGAATGTTAAACTGTATGAATGCTGGTGGAATAACGAGACAAACGGTGAACCTTGAACCCTCCTATTCCTCCTTCTAAAGAACATCCAGTAGAACCTGAACACAGCTATCAAACGGGCCAGGGGCACCGCCTGGCCTCAGCTTCTGTGGGGATAGTTTGAACATTTCTGAATGAGACCCGAACCCTATGAGGACACCCCCCCACCTGCTGAACAAGACAAATGCAGGGGACCCTCTCCTCAGGTGAACAAAACAAACATGGGGGACCCTCCCCTTGGTCAAACAGAGCGCACTCCCCCAGTTGAATGTAATGAATTAAATGAATGCAAGGGGACCCCCACCCCCCCCATTCAAATGAAAAACGAAAGTGGGGGACCCTCCCTTCAATCAAACGAAACCAGGGTGGGGGAGCGCATTCCTCGTTCGAATGCAGACCCTTCTTCCAGTCGAAATAAATGAGGGGGACCCTCCCCCAGTTAAATGAAATGAATGCAATAGACCCTCCCACCAGTTGATTGAACAAACTTGGGGGACCCTCCCACCAGTTGATTGAACAAACTTGGGGGACCCTCCCACCAGTTGATTGAACAAACTTGGGGGACCCTCCCACCAGTTGATTGAACAAACTTGGGGGACCCCTCCCACCAGTTGATTGAACAAACTTGGGGACATCACAATTGATTGAAGACAAGCAGGGGCCACTCCTGATTGATTAGACAAACTTGAGGACCCCTCCCTCAGTTGATTGAACAAACTTGGGGACCGTCCCGCAATTGATTAGAATGAAGCTTGGGGACCCGTCCCACCAGTTGATTAGACAACTTGGGGACCACTCACCAGTTGATTAGACAAACTTGGGGACCCTCCCACCAGTTGATTGAACAAACTTGAGGGACCCTCCCACCAGTTGATTGAACAAACTTGGGGGACCGTCCCACCAGTTGATTGAACAAGCAGGACCTCACCAGTTGATTAGACAAACAGGACCACTCACCAGTTGATTGAACAAACTTGAGGACCGTCCCGCAGTTGATTGAACAAGCTTGAGACCCTCCTGATTGATTAGACAAGCAGGGGACCCTCCCACCAGTTGATTGAACAAACTTGGGGGACCCAGGAAACTGGAACAAATGTATTCCCGTTTCACCGTCCCACTGTGAACAAACGGCCTAAAGGGCTGAGCCCTGGGTCTCTGCCCAGTTGTTTTGAGAATATTCTCTTTGGATTCTTTTAAGGTTTTAAACTGGCAGTCAGGACTACCTTAAAGACCTGCCTCTAAACAAGGGGGGACAGCATGAGTTCTGTTCGTCCTGCACAAAGAAATCCCAAATAATGAATGAAATTAGTCACATAGCACAAACATAAAAGTGAGGATGCAAACAGCATTATCCTGGTGGAATAACTCGCTGCCCACACGGAGGTATATTCATCATGTGATGTGGTTAAACTTACCTCAGCTCCAAAGTGGAACCACATGAGTAACGTTGCATAAATCTTAATTATCCTTGGACAGGACGAAGGAAAATTTGGGGGAAATGTGATACTGAGAGAGAAAAACGCTTCACAATATTCCGAGTCTCGGAGGAGCGCAGATATAACAGCTAAACATCTTGGCTGACTTTCGACTCGCTGCTCCCTTCAGTGGACTGCACTCAGGTCACCGAGTAGTGAGTGGACTGAGATCAAATGAGGATATTCAGTAGTCAGTGAGAGCGTCTACCTGTAATTAACTCTATATAACATTAGAATAAACACAAATAAACATAACGTCATGGCGTCGGTGAGGCGATCTACCTGTATTAACTCTATATAACGTTAGAATAACTACAAATAAGCAGCGTAAAGTGAGAGCGTCTACCTGTAATTGGTCGGTATTGGGTATAATTTATTCTGCCTTTTCATGTTTACTGTTTTTAACGTTCTGTTTGCAAGATGGTGTCATCATGAGCATGACTGACCCATAATTACTTCAGTTATGTTCTAGGCTGGTCAGCGGGGTATAGCCAATTCTACACCTGTCTGAAAAAGCAGGAGAGATGTGTTCACCTCTAAGCAGAACATAATTTGCTGTGGGTTCTAGCAGGGCCTCCCTCTGCTGCTGTTTTACGGCTGTGGAAAATGTTCAGAGGGATGGCAGCACTCCTGGAAAACGGAGCGTTTGGAAAAGCGAGTCACTCCACTGAGTCATGCATAGGCAAGCAGTGTTTTCATCCGTGGGATAAATCAGGCTCAGGTTTGAGGCTGTAGTTTATTATCAGTGGTTGAAAATGGAGCTTTTCAAACAGAGGAGCTTTTGTGCAAGCTGCCTGCTCTAGTGTAGAGAACTTTAACCCAGACCAAACTGTCTGCCATCACGCTTGTTCATGCTGGTCAAAAAGCTGGTTGTGCTGGTCATACTGGTCATACTGGCCACTCTGGTTATATTGGACAACAAGCTTGGTCATGCTGGTCATCATATTGGTCATACTGATTGACCAGTATGGTCTTCAGCACAGGCAAAAGTTTATATAAGAAAACACTAGTCAGCCAAATTGTCCTTCTTTATCATACTGGTCAAGCTGGTTGACCAGCTTGGTCCTATTGGTCATGCTGATGAACAAATGTGGTCTTGTTGTCATGCTGGTCATGCTGATTAACTACCTTGGTAAGAAGTTCTATTCTTCTTCATATTAGTCAAACAGCTTGGTCATGTTGATCATACTGGTCAACCAATATGGTCACACTGGTCACCTCGCTTGGTCAAGCTTGTTCATGCTGCTTATGTAGTTTGGTCTAAGTGGTTGTGCTGGTAGATGAGCTTCACCATTAAACTCAAAAACATACGCTAGTCAACCACAACCAGCTTAACCAGCTTAACCACCTTAAACCTAAAAAAGCAAACCTCAGACACCAAACCCGTCTCAGCTGATCGAGGACATTTGGGGTAGAGGGTAAATATGATTCTCGTCAAACTATAAGCTTTAATCTCTTTTGAACCGTAGAGTCTTCTTCCATCTAATTCCGCTTTTCTCAGGCCTCAGAGGAACGTCTGGTTTTGCTGATTCAATCGTAACTTCCTAACAGGCCGCATCTGCAACCAATCCAAAGCATAATGTAGGTCATGTTCCCACACTACAGTAGGAATACCGACTGAAGCCCAATCAGCCCTCTCCGTACAGAGAAGTTTCTGTTAGGACCACACTGGGGCAGACCAGAGGTTTGAAATGCTCTGGACAGGACTGGAGACTAATGAAACGATGAAAAGAAAGATGAAGCTCTGCAGGAGAGCAAAGCTGAAGCTGGATTTGAGAGCTCCTCAAAGAACAAGAGAGGAAGGATAAAAAGAGACAGATTGGATGATAGCGCAGATAGTAAGAGTCATTTTCTACAACATGCTTCCTCCTCCACATTCCTCTGTAACAGCCCACCCTGCTGATCCACACACTCCCCCGAACACTCATTCCAGGAAGGAAGCCTCCGGAGAGAGAGAGAGAGAGAGACGGTGTTCTGATACAGTTCAGTAACTACACTGTTGCACTGATCTTTAATACCGGCTACGGACTGTGTGTTTTCTAGTGATTTCGGTAACTACACTGTTGCTGATCTTTAATACAACTACGGACTGTGTTTCTGATGCAGTTTCGGCATTAACTACACTGTTACTGATCTTTTAATACCCCGGCTGCTGGACTGTGTTTCTGATACGGTTTCAGTAACTGCTGCGATCTTTCATGCAGCTACCGGACGTGTTTCTGATACAGTTCGGTAACTACCTGTTACTGATCTTTAATATCCACCGACTGCGGACTGTGTTTCTGATACAGTTTCAGTAACTACACTGCTGCGATCTTTAATACCGGCCCTTTAAGAAGAAACTCCTTGGCGTTCTGGACATATTTCTGCATGTTGACAATGTTCAGAGCTCCAAGGCTGAGTGCAACTGGCACTGCAGTTTAGTGCTCTATAAACTAACCTCCAACTTTATCTCAGGCATATGAGGAATATAATTCCTGGAAGATGTTTGACAGAAGATATTTTAAGAAGAAAAGCACACACTCAGCATGTCCAGATGAGACCTTTCTGTTCTATGTTCAGTGTACATGCTTTAACTGTCTTCTTCAGCAGTCCGGTAGCCGGTATTAAAGATCAGCAGTGTAGTTACTGAAACTGTATCAGAAACACCTGATCGATGCTTGATATTAAAGATCAGTAACAATTAGCATAGTTACTATGAAGCAACGCCAGAAACACAGTCGATGGCCAGTATTAAAGATAAGCAGCAGTGTAGTTACTGAAACTGCTTATCAAAACTGATCATTGCTTGATATTAAAATCAGTATGATTGCAGAAACTGTATCAAAACACTGATAAGTGGCGATTATTAAAGATCAGCAACCAGTGTAATTACTGAAACTTTATCAGAAAACACAGTCCGGTAGCCGGTATTAAAGATCAGCAACGAGTGTGATTGCTGAAACTGTATCAGAAACACAGTCCGATGGCATTATTAGTCCAGCAACAGTGTAGTTACTGAAACTGTGGCATCGAAACACAGTCCGGTGGCAGTGATAAAGATCAACAGTGTAGTTATGAAACTGTATCGAAGCACGATCAAGTGCTTAGGTGATAAAACAACGTGCAATTTACTGAAACTGTATCAGAAACACAGTCCGGTAGCCGGTTATTAAAGATCGGCAGCAGTATAGTTACTGAAACTGTATCGGAAACACAGTCCGGTAGCCGGTATTAAAGATCAGTAACAGTGTAGTTACTGAAACTATTATCAGAAACACCTGATCGTGGCGGTATTAAAGATCGGTAACAGTGTAGTTACTGAAACTGTATCAAAACACAGTCGGTGGCGGTATTAAGATCGACAGCAGTGTAGTTACTGAAACTGTATCAGAAACGCAATCCGGTGGCATTGGTAAAGATCAGCATCGGTGTAGTTGCTGAAACTGTATCAGAAACACGATCCGGTAGCGGTATTAAAGATCAACGGCTTTAAGTGTGATTGCTGAAACTGTATCAGAAACAACGATCCGGTGGCAGTCGGTAAGATCAGCAGCAGTGTAGTTACTGAAACTGTATCAGAAACACGATCGGTGGCGGTATTAAAGATCAGGGCAGATAATTTTAATTTTCCGGTAACTACACTGCTGCTGATCTTTAATCGTGCAGAGAATTTTGGTGGCGTTTCCCTTTGAGTGGTTTCTAAGACTTGCGTATGTGGTTTCTGACTCTGTATGACTCACTGTTATCTATAAACATGGATTAAAGCACACACACGTTTCCATTTTTATACATAAGAGTGTAAAACTGGAGAAGCAAACATCACAAAGTGAACACCTCTGCTTCTCGACTATGTTTGGGTTAAAATTGGATTTTGTTACCAAACTCTCCCTCTGCGTCTTCTGAAACACTCTCGCTCATAAAGCTCCAGCAGCCACGCTCAGAGATCTGCGCTGTTTTTAAGATCAAAGAATCCGAGAAGCCAGTGGTGATTCCTGCAGACTGGGAAGTCTGTGGGTTAGCGTGCTGAAGTGATATGACACTGTGTGTAATGAGAGTGGATGTTTTGAATGGAAACAGGATTCATAATGAGGTGAAGCGGAGCAGAGATGGTGAGATGCTCTCTGAGGGAGGACAACAAAAAAGCCTGCTTCCTCCTCCACTCGTATATAGGTAGAGGCAGAGTCTGACTACTGGCGTACACTCTCCACTCTCTCCTGCAGGAGAGGCTGAGCTTCATTCATTCCACTGTGGTTCATCTGCATCAGCCAGGCCTCCAGAAACCCACAGAGCACTGTCATACTGACCGTTACGGTCCACAGACACCACTGACACTACTGACCGCAGAACAGGCAACCCTGAGCATATTAGATGTTGAAGGTTAAAGCTGCACCCATTGCTGACACAAATGTTGAAATGCACACACAGCTTGTCTGAGTGTGGACTAAGAGGTTGAAGTCTCAGCATTGAGCTGTGGAGCAGTGGAACTGTGTTCTCTGGAATGATGGAGCTCCATACAGCACTTTTGGGAAGGACTGGGGATGAGATGAGGTGGTGGTCATCCAGTCTAATAACCTCACTAACACTCTTGTCACTGAATGCAACCAAATCCTCACAGCAATGATTCAAAGTCTAGTAGAAAGACTTTGCTGGACAGTATAGACGGTTACTCCAACAAAAAGAAATTGTCCATATATTTTCATTAATTATTTGGACACAGTAACAGAAGACATGTTTGAGCACAAGAACCTCATACCCGCTGTGAAACATGGTGGTGGGAGTGTGATGGTTTGGAGCTGCTCTGCTGCAGCAGGATCTGGAGATCTGTCCATCGTAGAAACCACTATGAGATCTTTATTGTATCAGAGAGGAGGCTTGAGGAGAATGTGAGACACATACAACAGATGCTGCTTTGGGTGTTAAACCCCTCAGTGTCACTGCTGGACGAGGCTGATCACCAACCAGAAACGTCCAGCAGACAGCGTCCTGTGGGCAGCGTCCTGATGGAGGACTAGAGAACAACCAACACAAACTGTGCAGAAACAGATGAGCTTCTGTCTCTAATCTACAAAGGAGGTGGGGCAATGGGGAGTGTCAACCATTGGACAGTGGTGGACGCAGGGTTTAAACACTCCAGCAACACTGCTCGTCTGATCCTACTAACACACCACCATGTCCCGGAGGTGTGACTGCAGTGCTGAGGTGACCACACCACCCACATCATATCCTCGCTCTGCCCAGGTGGTCCTGTGGGAATCCTGATCCATTGAAGATCAGGGTAGAAGGAGGAGAATGAAGTCTGCAGAGAAACAGATGAACTACAGTGCTCCTGTGTGGTCAGTGCAGGTTGTGAATGGAATAACTGAGTGTATAAAACATTGGGCTTTTCTTTATGAGCCTCAGAGGAACACAAGGAATGAACAGCTTTGATTTCGCCTCTTCTAAAGGCCTCCACTCATCGTGACATCAGCTGTGGGGATTTCTGTAGCCATTATTACAGTGGAAGTGTGTGTGTATGTGCGGGGTGGGGGTCCCTCTGAACCACTGTGGGACGGTGATGCTGGCTCTGTGAGGCTCATTGGAGAAGACAGGACTGTAATCAGGGTGTTCATACACAATAACCGGAATCTGCTCTTCGTTCCCATACACAGGGAGAACATAGGAACATGTCTGCTGCCCACCTAGTGGACCCATCTACATTCAGGATGTTCCTCACGAAAGGCTTGATCATCTAAAAACAAATTTAAATCAACACAAATCACTTTCATGATTAAAAAGAGTTGATCCTGCTGTTGTGGGACTAACTGTCTACTGCCCAGGTTAGACTTTCCAGATTCTGGAACACTGCTGTCAGGATTTGATTGCATACAGTGACATCAGGATGACGCATGATCACCACTCCACCTCACCTTCTTTTTGTACACTGATCAACCATAACACTATGACCACCTCCTTGTCTCTACACTCACTGTCCCATTTATCAGCTCCTCTGACCTCTACAGACTGCCGTTGCTTCTGTTTCTCTCTTGCAGACTTTATTCTCCTCCTTTCACCCCTGATCTTCAATGATCCAGGACCCCACAAGACCACCACAGGCAGCAGCTATTATGGCGGTGGTGCTCTACAATGTTCAACCCCTCAGGTATCACTGCTGGACCGAACAGTTCACCAACCAAGGCGTCCAGCCAACAGTGCAGGCACTGATGATGAGGACAGAGGACAACAACACAAACTGTGCAGAAACAGATGAGCTTCTGTCTCTGACTTTACATCCTATGAGTGGGAGACACTCGGTAGGAGTGTCTAATAGAGTGGACAGTGAGTGGACACAGTGTTTAAACACTCCAGCAACACTGCTACATCTGATCCACTCATACGGCTCTGTGGACATCCTGTGTAATTATAGACCTACAAAGTGATACGACGGTTAGTGCAGAGTTGTAATCTTACGGTTGATCAATGTGCATCTCGTTTTTGTGTGTGCATTTACGAAACCACAACAACTCAAGAGTTTCCTTTTGAATCTGAAGTTTATTGAACAGATATCACCTTCCAGCGCCGGTCAGACTGCTCACAGGGTTTATCCAGCACCGCGTAGAAGAACCACACACACATCAGGCCTCACACTCCAGAGACTGGTTTACTGCAGGACCGTCACTAATGTGCAGCTCAACACCAGCATGAGAATCCGGGGAAACACCGTAAACAGCTGTGAACCGGCGCTTTGGGGACAATCTGCTCGTTAACAAATACAGTATAAAAAAAACATGATCTCAGATTCAGAAGAGCGTGAAAAAAGAAATTGATGAGAAAAGGAAGAAGTCACGAAGAAAAAAAATCAAACAACAATTTGATGACACAGAGAAAACCTCTCTGGGTGAAAAGAGTGTGCCATAGCGCACACACACACACACACACACACCCTGGCGGCATGTAGATGCATACAGAGCTCTCAGCTGCTTTCAGTACTAATTGATATCTACCAAACTTCCTGAACCAGAAGATGATTATGGTCTGTCTGATGAATCTCAGAGATGTAGAAACAGAAATGAAAAGAAGAAAAAGAGGCAGAATACAGCGCTAAACTGACTAAATACGATCAAGTTTCTCGCTGAGGAATTCCTCCGCAGCTGTGATTAATTTCCACTTGAGGATGCTGAGCTCTTCGGCTATGTTCCCGTTATCGTCCAGCAGCTTCAGCACAGGGTCAGAGCCTCGTACATACTGTAACACACCACCAAACAAATTTCATTAAGTTTCGGGTTTTTATTGCCAACGATAATTAAAACGCTCTTCACGCTCATTTGAGGGCCGTTTAACGCTCACTCAAACTCATACAGTTAACAAGCTGAACTTCATACACAAGCAGTGAGACAGAAGATCAGGACAACGATTAAATACCCAGTTTATTCACCTTAATTTGAAGGCCCCTGAACATCTTTGGCTTATCACTCCTGACAAAAGCTGAAAAACATCACAAATCCAATCACTTCATTATTTCGGTACAGATCTATTAATAACTAGAAAACAGGAAACAGCGTGTAACCCCAAACAGCACTTCAGTGCAACCAACAACCAGAAGAGTTTCTCCAAACCTACAAGGTCTGGAGGAGAGACAATAATAAGCGACAGAACCACAGACTGTTAATTTAGTCACACATATTAAACATGAACCAGCACTACAACTGTCCAAACCCAAACCCATCAACTGAAAAACAGAAAATGGAGCTCTCTGTGGTTCTATAATCACAGACTGTAGTTCATCTGTTTCTCCACAGACTTTATTCTCCTCACTACTGATCTTCAGTGATCAGGACCTGGGAACCACCACAGAGACCCACCACCACATCATATATCTATACTGTGGTGGTCACCATGGGAGTCCTGTCTCGTGAATCAAAATGAAACAGAAAAATGATCTGATCTGTGATACCTAGAAATTATAAAATTGTGAAGCGGTCATAATAAATGTTTTGTGTCTCATCTACAGTATGTTGGCCGTGTTGCTTCTGTCATTTTTTCTGCATTATTGCAATCAGCCAGTGCATTTTCACGTAGCGTTATTCAAGCCTTTACTAGTTAAGTTATAGGGTCTTAGATACTGACACAGTTAAAGCTCAAATCTCACAGAATGGTCATCTCTGACCATCCACTACATTACCTTGGACTTGAGGGAACCTCCCCAATTTTCATCCACACACCTCCAGGATGGCGCCAGGGTAGAGCTGTACAGGAAACATCATTCAGTGTTATAACACTGGACAAGGGTTTAATACTTCTACAAGAAACAGTTGCACCCAGAAGGACGTGTGGGACTGCAGTGCTTATAGTGAAGGAAGATGAAGGTGATCAAGATCAATAACTGATGATAAATGTAGTCTGATCTGATCAATAGTTATTGATCTACACAGAGAAGTGGTGCGTCTCAGTACGGCGCCAGGTTTATCGCAACAACATGGAGCTGTAGAGGATCTGCCATTGCAATCACACCTACACCATTACATCAGGCCTGCTGGACACTCCTGCTGCACCTACTCAGGCACAGGTTTCTGCTGACGTGGTTGACTGTGATCATGTTGACATAGCTACCACTGAACCTGACTAAGCAGACGCAGTAGAGCGGTGTATTTACCTTCCTGGACTCAGTCTGGGCCTCCTCCTGACAGCACTGCCTGCAGAAAGGCCCCAGCTGGGTCAGACTGAACTCCCCCAGTAAATCATAGGAGCTGCAGAGATTGCTGGAGAATCCCAGCTCCCTGCTGCAGGCCTCCGGCTCCGCTCCAAGCACTGAAACTGGGAAGGACCAAATATAAGGACATAGATATGGTCAGTAAAATCACAGGACCGACCGCACTGAAATCTGATACGGACTGCAAGGCGTTTGTCCTCTGTCTCAGTGTTTAGTCTATGGTATATTCAGGTGTTTGTCCCGGTCTAGTGTTTAGTCTATGTTATATGGAGGCGTTTGTCCTCGGTCTCAGTGTTTAGTCTATGGTATATTCAGGTGTTTGTCCCCGGTCTAGTGTTTAGTCTATGTTATATGGAGGCGTTTGTCCTCGGTCTCAGTGTTTAGTCTATGGTATATTCAGGTGTTTGTCCCCGGTCTAGTGTTTAGTCTATGTTATATGGAGGTGTTTGTCCCTGGTCTAGTGTTTAGTCTATGTTATATGGGTAACATCCCCAGTCTGATGTTTAGTCTGTGGTATATGGGTGTATGTCTTCTGTCTCAGTGTTTAGTCTATGTTATATGGAGGTGTTTGTCCCCAGTCTAGTGTTTAGTCTGTGGTATATGGAGGTGTTTGTCCCCGGTCTAGTGTTTAGTCTATGGTATATGGAGGTGTTTGTCGTCTGTCTCACTATTTAGTCTATGGTATATGGAGGCGTTTGTCCTCGGTCTCACTATTTAGTCTATATGGTATATAGAGTGTTTGTCTCGGTCTAAGCGTTTAATCTATGGTATATGGAGGTGTTTATCCGCGGTCTAGTGTTTAGTCTGTGGTATATGGAGGTGTATGTCTTCTGTCTCAGTGTTTAGTCTATGTTATATGGAGGTGTTTGTCCCCGGTCTAGTGTTTAGTCTATGGTATATGGAGGTGTATGTCTTCTGTCTCAGTGTTTTGGTCTATATATTTATATGGAGTGTTTGTCCCCCGGTCTGAGTGTTTAGTCTATGGTATATGGAGGTGTTTATCCGCGGTTTGATTATCCACGCTATCCGCTTTATTCTGCTGTAGCTGTTCGTTAGCTTAGCACAGCGGAGTATTTTAAAGCGCTGCGGTTTATGAAGAGTGAATCTGAGAATCCCACAGAGGGAAAATGTTCAACAGAATCAGAATCAGACTAAACTCGCTTTCATTTTCTTACCGTTTGTAAAAAAGGAAACAACCACAGTAAATAAACCTCCATCGCCGCCCTGCGCCTCCAGACACCCGCTGCACCGCCGCTGCACCGCCACTCTACCGCCGCCTGCGGCCCGGAGCGGAACTGCACTGCATTTACCTTAGACTGCACTGTTTAATACTCAGTGTATCACTGTATTTACACATTACTGTATTTATATAGACTGCACTGTTGTACTCAAGTATCACTGTATTACAATACTGTGACATATAAGACTTGCACTGTGTTAATACTCAGTGTATCAATGTATTTTACACATTACATATTTATATAAGGCACTGTTTAATACTCAGTGTATCACTGTATTTTACACACGATACTGTATTTATATAAGACTACTATTTAATACTCAGTGTATCAATGTATTTACATTACTGTGTTATATAAGACTGCACTGTTTGTATAATTGCATACTGCTTTTACATTACTGTATTTATATATAAGGCTGCACTGTTTTAATACTCAGTGCATCACTGTATTTACATATTACTGTATTTATATAAGACTGCTGTTTAATGCTCGTGTATCACTGTATTCCACATTACTATATATATATAAGTACACTCTATTTAATACTCAGTGTATGTATCACTGTGTTATACAGTACTGTATTTATATAGACTGCTCTGTTTAATACTGTATTTTTTATATTGTATTTATATAAACTGTATTTATATAATACTGTAAATTATACATACTGCTGTTTGTGTAGGCTTATTTAGTTTTATTAATACGTTTAATTACCCAGTTTCACCAATAAAGTTTCCGTTTCCGAACAGGAAATGATTACTGGTCATTCAGGAAGTAGTGGCTGTGGGCCCGAATGCCTCCGCTTCTCCTTTGATTCGGTTTGATTCTCCAGTTGAAAGTTCAGTTTTGTTTCAGCTGCAGGTAAGCGGATCATCTGTACTCAGTTATTAAAAGCCTCTTATTATATAAGATCCATTTCAATGACAAGCCTTTAATGTTCATACTTGCTCATATGATGTTTATACTATAACACTAGTGTGTGTATATACTGCACATATAACACTAATTGTGTGTATATATATTTATATATCACTAGTGTGTGTATATTTATATATCATAGAGTATTTGTATGTATCGTTTATATAACACTAATTAACGTATATACTGTTTTATATAACACTAGTGTGTGTATGCTGTTAATATATAACACGTGTGTATATACAATATATAATATATAACATTGTGTATTCTATATAATATTACTAGTGTGTTTGTAATTGAATATGTAGTGTTTAATAATTGGTGTATTTATGCTATAACTCTATATACTAGTGTATATGCTATTGACATTATTATATATCTATTTATTTGTTTTTATGTATGTAAAATGTACATATACTGATTATAATGTTTGTGTATATGTACAGAGGCCTTGTTCAGGAACTCTTTGTTGATCTGACTGGTTTCAGCAGTAATAGTGTCCACTTGCTCCACTGAATTCAGGGCTACTATTAGGTAGTCATGACTTGCGTCTTTCTGCAGCACAGTCCATCCTGTGGAACCCCGCGGCATATCCTCTCGTCCCGGCCCTGATTTGATGGGCGCTCTGGAGGATGATGATGCCGCCCAAATATCAACTCTCCTGGCACTGCTCCGTGATACTTGAGGTAGCCATGGTGTTCCTGGAGAACCAGATCCAGAAGCTGGAGGTCGAGAAGCTGGGTGAGCAAATGAGGTTTGATTCTGACGTCTAGTGTGAAAAACACCCTTAGAGGTGTGATCACTTTCTACTTACATGGGTTAAACAATAAACAAGTTGTAGGATCCGACTCATTTCTGAGTCATTTTACTGAAAGATGCTTGACTTTACCATACCATTAGCTTCTATTTATTTAGACAGTTTAGTAACTACACTGCTGCTGATCTTTAATACGGACTGTGTTTCTGATACAATCGCTACACTGCTGCTGATCTTCAGCCGACTGCGGACTGTGTTTTAATCTCTAGTTTCAATAACTACACTTTCTTGATCTTTAGCCCCGGCTACGGACTGTGTTTCTGACTGATTTCTAATGCTACCTGCTGATCTTTAATACCGGACTGTGTTTTTGGCTGGTTTCAGTGTAACACTACACTGCTGATCTTTAATACCGGCTACGGACTGTGTTTCTGATACAGTTTCAGTAACTACACTGTTTACTGATCTTTTATTTTTTAACTACTGGACTGTGTTTCTGATACAGTTTTATTATTCACACTTTCTTGATCTTTTTAATACATTTCACGGACTGTGTTTCTGATACAGTTTCTGTGTTACCTACTGATCTTTGTCTGTTCCTGGACTGTGTTTTCTGATACAGTTTCAGCCGCTTCCTGCTGATCTTTATGCAGCTACGATTTCTTGTTTCTATTAATTCCAGTAACTACTGTTACTGATCTAATGCGACTGCAGGACTGTGTTTCTGATACCAGTTTCAGCCTTCCTGTGCGAAGTCTGCTGTCTGGCTGCAGACTGTGTTTCTGATCTGGTTTCAGTAACTACACTGCTGATCTTTAATGCAGGCTACCGGACTGTGTTTTCTGATGCAGTTTCAGTAGCCACACTGTTACTGATCTTTATCTGACTAGGACTGTGTTTCTGATACAGTTTCAGTAACTACACTGACTCTGCGGATCACTGTGATTGTATTTCTTGTATTGTATGGCAGCTCCGTGTCATTACTGTATTAAACTTGACGTGTGCAGGTTTGTTATTGTGGCTAAAAGCTGTCACACATATAGTTGACCTCAGGAACCTTCACACGCTCGGGGCTGAGTGTGACCTTCTGCTTCTGGCTGTAACTGTAGAGCATCGTATCTCACATCTTCTTAAATAGTCTGCTGGCCTGTCATCATGACTAAATGTCCTTGCAGGAAGCGGAGGTCTAGACGCACGATCCTGTCTCACTTATGAGCGTATGACTACTGATATACCAAATTTGCTCTGGTCACTCAGCCGCAAGCTGAAGATCCTTGTAGAGTACACGGTGATCAGCCATAACTTTAAAACCACCCATGTAATATGGTGTGGAATCCACCTTGAGTCACCAAAACTGCTCTGACCCATTGAGGCATGGACTCCACGAATCCTCGAGGTATCCTCAATTCTCTGCACTCTTTGGGGTTCTGAGGGAACGGTCAGTGTTCACATTATTGCACCGACTGTGACCCTCGTCATCTACCTAATGTCTGATGGTGGTTTAGAACCTCCAGATCTCTCAGAAGATCTCTGCAGTCTCTCAGTGGTCTCAGGTGCACTAAATGGAAGACTCTGCTGCTGGCCTGCTGTTAAATTGTCATCAGCTGGAGTGTTCTCACGCTGGACTCCGATTTGGTTAGGTTCTGCCTTTTTGAAGCTGCTGGACGTTGGTCAGCACTGTCCATGTGTTGAACACTCCATCCTTTGGCGATATGAAGCGGAAGTGTGAGATCCATTTCACAAACAGCCCAGCCATCAGGAGGCTAAAGGTGTTAGCAAAACTGCTGCTGACTTATGCCTGATGAAGTAGGCGTGTAAGCGTGTAACATCAGCAGGTAAGTGTGTAGCGGAGTGGACAGTGAGTGGACACAGTGTTTAAAACCCCAGCAACACTGCTGTCAGCCAGTCACTCATATCAACAGCACTTAGTAACCTTTTTCCATGGTCCATCCACCCACCTGTCAGCAGATTGGACAGGCTAACAGAAATTCTGCACCATTTTTTCTCAAGCGTATTGTTGCTCATTGTGGCTTCAGCAGTGATGTTTAGATGTTCAGCACGAAAGCATCCGCGTGGTGGTGGCATTCCTTGTAAGCAGCTCTTCCATTGAGTTTTTGTTAGTACAGGTGCGGATCTTCCTGAAAGTCTTCTACAGCCAGATTGGGCTTCTAATCTATCAATTCTTCGAGCCGTTCTCTGAAACGTTTCATGGCCTTTGTTTATTTAAGCGAGGATTCTGCAGGCTGCCGAGTTGTGGTAGTCCCTTCCAATTAAATCGGGCCAGTTAATCCATTTTCAGATAATCATCAACCAACTCTACCTCAATCGTGGCGCGGTTATCCACAAAATGTCACCACGAGCACATACACAAGGCTTCCAATTGGGCTGCCGTGGTAGTACAGCTCTTATTTCAAAACTGCGGGCGTCTGGCGATGGACTTTGCATAAAGCGGTCAGGCGTTATTCCTCGCTTTCAAAGCTCAGTATAGAAATTGTTGTTATATGAGTTGTTTGTTGTCTGAGAAACAGGCGCTGCTGCACTCGTAAATGCTGAAACTGAGACTCGCTCTTTAAATATCTGAAAGTGACTCGCGTTTAAAAAGCCAGGGTTGCGTTATCGGTTTAGCCTACAGGCCGTCGGTCAGAGTGTAGAGTGTCTGTCTGAGCCAGCTGACCGCAGTGAATTCACCTGCACTGAGTGACCAGTGTGGGTGTTGGGTTTCCTGACACCATGTATCTCAGGCTACTGGGACCAAAGAGACCTGCTCCTGCTGCTTTTGGCTGCGTTAGATCAGGAGACGTCAGTGCGTATCTGAAATGGGCCTCAGTACAGATCTCAATTCTATACTTTCTTGTAGAATCAATAAATGTATTCTTTTTTGGTCAGTGATGTTTTTCCTGAAATAAATTATGATTTTTATGCTAATTTATTGTAATGGTATGCAAAAATAAAAAATTTATATATTTATATTTTTTTGTACAAAAATGGTGTCAAAATAGTATTAAATAAAAATATAATATTATGTTATGTAATATATTTTTACAGATGGTCGAAGTTTGGCTTAAAAGGCTCATGAGAAGCAGGGTCCAAGCCAGCTCCTCCTGACCACACAGCAGCTCTTTGTGGTTCTATAATTCCAGACTGTGGATTCCATCTGTTTCTCTGCAGACATTACTCTCCTCCTTTCACCCTGATCTTCAATGATCAGGACCCCACAGGACCACCACAGAGCAGATAACCCCTCAGTGTCACTGCTGGACCGAGAACAGTCCACCAACCTGAAATGTCAGCCGACAGCGTCCTGTAGGCTAGCGTCCTGTGAGCACTGATGAGACTGAAAGAGACTGACAAGACAAACTGTAAAAACAGATGAGCTTCACCAATACTCTGACTTTATCTAAAATTGGAGACACTACATTGAGTGTCTAATAGAGTGGACGATGAGTGGACACAGTGTTTAAACACTCCAGCAGCACTGCTGTGTCTGATCCACACTAACACCACCACCACCATGTCAGTGTACTGCAGTGCTGAGAGCCCACCACCACATATCTCTGCTCTGTGGTGGTCACTGTGGGTCCTGATCATTTGAAGAATCAGAATGAAAAGGAGGAGGAATAAGTATCAGAAACAGATGAACTACAGTCTGGAATTAAATGCATATATAAGATGTTCCTTTAAGCCAGAAGTGGACATGGTCCAGTAGGAGCTCAGGGTAAAGTTCTCTGAATAAGGAAGAAGTTTATCAGGGCCGTCTTCTTCTTCACAGAGCGAGCCATAGCCCGACACGAGGTGCGTGAAGGTTGATGAGGAGGCACATTCAGGCGGAGTGGGGAAGGCGGTGGGGATGAAGAGCAGGACGCCGTGTGGTGTCTATAACAGAGTGCCCAAGACAGCCATCCTTCACCAACATCGCGTACGACCTGTGCAGCAGGAACCATTACCACGTTCTGCACATCAACACCACCAAAAACAACCCAGTCATGTCCCTGCAGGACCAGGTCAGAGAGAATTCAGCACTGGTTAACATTCTGGAGTCATGGGATATGTATTGGTTTTGATGGTTTTGAACTTATAATTTCCAGATGCGGTTTGTTAAGAATGTGACGTCATGGAAGGAGATGAAACCAGCGTTCTACCACGGCCATGTTTCATTTCTGGACTTTACCAAGTGAGTCCTGAGATTTGATCATTGATCACACACCCCATAGAAAACTGCATGCAAACATTCCATACAGCCCAGTAGGTGGCGCTGTTGGGCAAAGTATTAATAAATTGTTGACCATAGGTGCTTACAGATGGTGACCAGCAGCATCTGTCTCGAACCAGGACCCACATTGTGTAGTTAATAAACAGTATCTGTTCTCTTGTTCCTTAGATTTGGTGTTGGGAAGAAGCCCATTTATATCAATATAATCCGAGACCCTATCGAGCGTTTGGTGTCCTACTACTACTTCCTCCGCTTCGGAGACGACTACAGACCTGGCCTTAGGCGCAGGAAACAAGGTGACAAGAAGGTCAGGCAGTTTGAGTTTGAGCGTTATGGTGTCTTTCCTTCTTTGCTGTGGCTTGTTTACATATTCACTATTTTACATCGTCAACTATTTTGGACCAGCATTGATCATCAGCCCCGCCCCCTCTCTCTGATCAGTCAGAATCTGTATGCAGGTTGATCATCAGCCCCGCCCCCTCTCTCTGATCAGTCAGAGTCTGTATGCAGGTTGAGTGTCAAAGCATAATTCACTTACAAAGCAAATAAATATTGAATGAATATTTTAGAATTGTGTGTGTGTGTGTGTGTGTGTGTGTGTGTGTGTGTGTGTGTGTCATTCCACAGACATTCGATGAGTGTGTAGCTGCAGGAGGATCCGACTGCGCTCCCGAGAAACTCTGGCTCCAGATTCCTTTCTTCTGTGGTCATTACTCCGAGTGCTGGTCAGTCTGGGTTTGTTTTGTTCTGGTTGCACTTTGCTGACACCCTGTGGTCAAATTATTTAGTACCAGTTTGACCCGGAGATGTTTACTGGTTAACAGTACTGTTCTAGATCATGCAGCTTTAAAGGTTCCCCGTCACCACACATAAGATAATGATGATAAGTGGTTCACTATGCATTTTGTGGGACTTCAGAATTAATAAATCTTATTTGTGATTGTAACTGTTGAGACCAATGACTGTATATAAAGATGGACAATGTGGTTCTATAAGAACAAGGTCAAAAAAGGAAGACAAAAACATCCAGTCTGCGCAGCAGGGACCAGAGGCGGAGCCAGACTGTCCTCCGTATTTGGTTAGATCCAACCACAGAACATGGGACCTGGTTCCCAGGTTACATCATACTGCAACCAGCCGAGACCATGACGCGTCCATCTGTAATATACAGTTATTGGTGGAGACAGGTGTGTTAAGTCAACAAGTCCTCTATATAGGTTATATAAACGTATATATAACATTATTCTGCCAATTTTACACTCAAATGTCGTTTTGTTTATCTATAAAACATTGTTCTCTTTGCTGTTTGGGTTCTTCTGTCTTTATTTCTGCTCTAATTTAGAAAAATACACATTTTGGGCTTTGCTGAAAGTCTTCTGGTGAAGAAGTTGAAAGCTGTTGATGGTTCTCTACCTGCAGGAACATAGGCAGCCGATGGGCTCTGGAGCAGGCCAAGTATAACCTGGTGAATGAGTACATGTTGGTTGGCGTGACGGAGGAGCTGGAGGACTTTGTGATGATGCTGGAAGCTGCACTGCCACGCTTTTTCAAAGGGGCCACCGAGCTCTATAGGTCAGGTATGTGCCAAACGTTATGACCTAATGGACTGCTGGTTCTCTGGACATCTCCTGAACAGCTCCCTGTTTACTGTCCATTTACACTCATGAAAGAAAGGTTCCACCCGGAGTTGATCAAACGGCTGTAATAGTGTTGTACCGGACCGTCACAGAGTCACACAGGATGGCAGTGCTTCATCTTCAGTGACGTCTCACTTTTGTGTTGCTGAAGACGGCCAATGAATCCATGTGGAGGCACCGTGGTCAACACCAAGATCAGCGGTTTGTTGTCACACATCCAGAAGATCTGGTGTCATGGTGTGGGTGTGATTTCCTACGATGTCGGATCACCTCGTCATTACAGACACCAGTGGTTCTACCTTTTCTGAACACACACTCCGGTGCTCTATTCCAACAGGACGATGCTCGTCCACACACTGCTGCCGTCTCAAGATCTCGTCTTGAAGACACAGATACTACGCCGTGGTCGGTCTCATCTCCAGACCTGTCCCTGATTGAAAATGTGTGGATGCTATTGGACGCTCTATCAACACTCCACCCCTACCACACCATCTGCAGAACTGAGTGAGAACATTCAAGCTGCATGGGACGGATCATCACAGGACACCATTAGGAACCTCTACACCTCCATGCAGAGACGTCTGGCATGTTGCGTTAAACCCGACGCCGTACTGAGAGACACCACTTCTGTATGAGTAGATCAATAAATATTGCTAATTTGCATTGCAGTCCCACTTCCTTCTCGGGTAAAATATTTGCGCAACTGTTTTTTGTCTTCTGTCTCTCTGTCTCTCTGTCTCTCTATAAATAGATATATCAGAGAAAATCACAGTCAGTGCATAACAGCTCCTGTATGGTTCTCCTTTCTCGTAGGAAAGAAATCCCACCTGAGGAAAACCACAGAGAAGAAGCCGCCCACTAAAGAGTCCATAGCCAGGCTCCAGCAGTCGTCCATCTGGAAGATGGAGAACGAGTTCTACGAATTTGCACTTGAGCAGTTCCAGTTCGCTCGTGCCCACGCGGTACGGGAAAAGGACGGAGAGCTTTACCTGCTGGCTCAGAACTACTTCTATGAGAAAATCTATCCAAAAACGACGTGAGAGGAGTTGTATTCTGGCGCCACATACTGTTGTCGTATTCACCACAGAGGGACAATCCGCCCGAGTGGCTGCACACCGGACCACCTGGACTTGCCCGGTGTCTGTGGGGGCAGCTGTGTGTAACAGCGAGGGTCTGAGGTGGATAGATTTCTGGTACTGCCTCAGACACAGCGCGTCAAACTGTTTAAGTGAAGCGGTTGTAAACCACGAAAACTCAACTGGTTACTGGTCGTGACCTTACACCACAGAACCTGATTCTAATAAAGCAGTGGTTCCCAACCCTGGTGTGGAGAACGTCCTGTTCTGCACTTTTACATCCTTACTGGGCCCTTTTCCACCAACGACCATTTGCGAACCTAATTTTGAACTGTTCTGTGCATCCCCACCAACAGGTTCTAGAACCTGAAAAGTTTGTTTGGTAGTCTATACGCTCCACCATCTTCACTGCCGTTTACTGACGCTGTGCAGCGCCCTCTGTTGGTGACGTATTCTGTTCCACTAAAACTGGTGTAAATGCGGGGTGGCTTGCTAAAAAACACCAAAGTTCTTATAAGCCTGAACGGAACCGGTTCAAGAACTATTTCTTTTGGTGTAAAAGGCGTCTCACCATCTGAGATGGTGGTGTTAGAGCAGCAAAAGCACTAAAAGGTGCAGGGCAGGAGGTTCTTCAAGTCCAGGGTTGGGAACCACAGCTTTAGAGGAATGTTTCGCTCAAAAACGCTGCTAATCACGAATAGATGCCAGCTAACATCATGAGTTTAATTCTGACGTGATTTAATATAAGAACAGTAAAATTAGCCGGTTAGCTTTGAATGACACTAATTAGCCAAGTTAGCATTAGCATAATGTTGTTAATGAAGGCTAGTAGAAGCTCTTTAGCATCATTTACGTTCATTCATTTTTATTTGTTGATTGTTTTTGCGCTAACATGATCGGACACTAGCTCGCCACAGTTTTCCATTTTAGTGTTTATTCTTTGTTTTCTGTCTTTGTTTTCTGTCTCCAGCTTTATTCGTTAGCCGTTTAGTATGTCGGGTAGGTGCTGACGTAAATGTAAGATAGTCGTGTTCTTTATTGGTCATATTTTAGGGGTTGATGGTAATATTAAAGCTAGCGAAGGCTAGGATAGGATAGAACTTTATTGATCCCTTGTGAGGGTTCCCTCAGGGAAATTAAGGAATTGGTGTGAATGAGAGTAAGTAAATTGGTTTCTGGGATACCATAGCAACCGCCTAGCTACCTCTTAGCAACACTAAACCCACCACCTAGCAAGCCCATTGGGACCCATTGGGATACCTTAGCAACCACTTAGCTACTACTTAGCAACACTAAAGCAACCCCATAGCGACCACCTAGGATACCATAGCAACTACCTAGCTACCACTCATCAAACCTAAAGCAAGCACCTTGCAAACCCATAGAGACCACTTGGCTACCAGTTTGCTATACTAAAGTAACCACCTAGCAACCCCATAGCGACCACCTGAGATAGCTTAGCAAAATCTAGCTACCACTTAGCAACACTAAAACAACCCCATAGCAACCACTTAGCAACACTAAAGCTACCACCTAGCAACCCCATAGTGACCACCTAGGATACCATAGCAACCACTTAGCTACCTGTTAGCAACACTAAAGCAACCATCTAGTAAGCCTATAGCGACCACCTGGGATACCATAGCAACTGTCTAGCTATGACTTAATTGTTTAGCAGTTAGCATCGTGTGAATGAGTTGTTTGTTTTTTAGCCACTTATTATTCAGGTCATTCGTATGCTAATATTGTAGCTAAGCTCGCCGAGGCTGATTGGTTAGCAGTACTTTTATTGGTTGATATTCTCTCAGCATTTGGGTTCAGTGTGAACGAACTGGAAGCTCACAGAAGCCTTTATTCCTGATTAGCAGTGTTTTGGGTTTAATGAAGTCCAGTAGTGAACGTTCAGGGCTGGCGGTGCCACCAACAGAGCTTCAGTCACTGAAGCCTTCTTCATCCAAAACCCACGACCTCAGTTCACCACACTCTTAAAAGTAAAGGTGCTAAAAAAAGGTTCTTTGGAGCGACGCCTTGGAACCTGCTTTGGTTCCCTATAGATTCTTTCACAAGGAACCATTTTACATATGAGATGTAGGGAAATGTGAGGAACCTTTTTAACGTTTAGAACCGTAAGGCATCACTGTATTAACAAGTTGCAGAGTTGTCATGTTTTTCTTAGAATGATGCATCCAAACTAGAACCATTTGAGAACCTTCATTTTTAAGAGGTGGTTTTGAAAATGTAAAATGTGCTGCTGGGTTTTAGACACCAGACTTACTTATTACCCCTCGAGGGCATCAGTGGTTAGTAGGGACGTTTCGATGTTACCCCCGAGTCTGAGTATTGATACTGATCCGATCTGATCTTTGTTTTGATAAAACAACACAATCATTGTCACTTAATACTGAAGTTAAATCATCTGGTTTTTATATTTCACTGTGTTTAAATATTTGTATTCAGCTGTCCATTGCTGACACGGATGTGCAAATGCACTCACAGCTTGTCCAGTCCCTTTGCAGAAGTACTGCCAATAGAATAGGTCTCTCTGGAGCTTAGCTCCTCCTCACTGTCAGCTTTGAGGTGCTCTACCGTGCTGGGTTAACAGAACCTGAGTTTTTGGTTGAATTTGAGCATCTTCATATCAACTACCTTACAACCCCACAGCAACCACCTGGCACAATCATGACCACTTTGCAAAACTATAGCAACCACTTAGCAAACCATTAGCAACCATCTGGAATATACCATAAGAACCATTAAGCAACCACGTGTTGCTCTCAACTACCATGGCACGCACTTAGCAACACCATATAAACCACCTAGCAAACCCATAGCAACCACCTGGGATACCAAAACAATCACCTAGCTACCACCTTTCACTAGCAGCATCATAGCCACTGCCTAACAACACCTTGGATTCCACAGGAATGTTATGGTGTTGCTAGTGTGTTGTTAATGTATCATAAGTGGTTGCTATGGTGTTGCTTGACACTTGCATTAGTATCCAAGTATGTTCATAATGCACAAGCATAATCAAACAACCTGAACGTTGGTTCTGTTAACTCAGCAATGGGTTCCAGATATCCAGAAAAGGTGTAATGGTGCAGAAACGTTGTTGCCCTCTTGGCTGTTTTAGAACACAGCAGTAGAGTGGTAAAAACACAGGCTTAAATACACCAATACGCATTAAAATATCAAATCAAGACATCCCTATTAACCCTCGAGGGTTCTGCTGTATGAAGAACATTGTTCTGTCAGTAAGGTACTTACTCTAGCGGTTGTTTCTTTGTTTTTATTGCTTTGATGGTGTTTTGCAGCTGTACGTTCTGATGCTGAATGGGGAGTTTTCACTTCTCTGTTTTGTATTTGGGGTTGTTTTGTTTCGTGTGAAAGACTGTAGATGACTACTACTCTGAATATCCGTTCTTGCACCGTGTGCAAGACAACATGAACGTGTGAATAAAAACATGTTTGGGTATGTATTTGATGTCACATGGTAAATTGTGGTGGACACCCACAGCCCGAGCACATTTCCCTGCAGTACATTCACTGGGATCACATACAGGTACTTCACCACTGTCCCAGAGGACATATTCAAGCTGTAATACACCAAGACTCACGCTGTAATGTTCTGTACGGGTTCTGGTGTAAAGTGGTTGTAGGCATGAGGCCCCCACACTGCTATTCTCACCGTCTACTGTTGGACCTTAAGAGGACTCCCTCAGCCTGCTTCATCCTCATTTCCAGTAGCATTAGGTAGAGACTGTGCAGTAGTGACCAGAGGCGGGGCTAGACTCTCACCTACTGATTTATAGACCCACCCCTTTTTCCAGACGCAGCACCTGTCTCTGAAGGTGTTGTCACACCTGTAGATTTGGAACAATTTTGGAAAAGAAAGCTTGTCTGATTGTCAGCTCTGGAGTTCTGATGTTCACCGTTAATGACTTTCTCTGACACAGAACAGTTTTTAAGGGGTTACTTTGGGGCATAACGTGTTTTTTCTCCAACACATTTAAGGGCAACCTTATGGGCAGAACCTCAAGAGAACATTTACAACATTGCACAATCCGTACCACTAAGAACCGAGGCAGTTCTAAACACAAAGGAAGGGCCTAAAGATTTTTGACTCAGCATAACTGCATTGCTGGGTTAACAGAACCAAAGTTTGGGTTGTGTTTTGGTTATGCTTGAGCCTTGTGAACCAACTTGGATACCATAGCAACCACCTTGGATTCTGTAGTAATACCATATTCAAGTGGTAGCTTGATTGTTGTTATGGTATCAGCGGTTGTTGCTATGGGTTTGCTAGGTGGTCAATATGGTGATATTAAGTGGGAGCTAGTTGAGGTGGTTGTTATGGTATTGTTTTGGTATTCTATGTGGTTGCAAGGTAGTTGATATGAAGTAGCTAAGTGGTTGCTATGGAGTTGCTACCCAGTACAAAATGATTGTCCTTGAACATGCAAAATGGGTGCAAAAATAGTAATTCAAGGACAGTATTAATAGTGTCAATGGATGTCCAGATGGACATTCGATGGACATCTTTAATGCGACTTTCATTCAACCATGACATAACGTTGATTTAACGGTTTGTGTACGTATGTGATTTCAACATTGAATCAACGGCCAAATATTTACTGGGTGAAACTGCAGCCGGTCTGAACCTCTTTGATCCATTAGTTGATGAGGTCAGCTGTATCGGCGCGACTGTCCGGCAGTGTAGTGGACAGGTCTGAACTGGAAATGCGATCAGACACCGATCACTGTAATGTCAGACTTAATAATGTAAATAATCCATAATTCATTTACTCATCTGCCTTTTTGTCGTCTCCCTGCTGTCGAACACGCTGCCCGAGGGGAACGGATACCAAGGGCCCTTTCAGAGAGAATTTTTCTAATTAGTGCTGTAACGAAAGGCCGCTGGACAATCATTGTCCATGGTCCCATGTCTTCTGAAGCTTCTCCCTCAGAGCTGAAGGCTGTTTGAGTTGTCAGTAAATGAAGAGCTCACTCAGACGAGACCTTTGTCTTTTCATGGCCAATTAGGCCTCGTTTAAATGTTTAATGAACGTACTGGTTGTTTAGGGGAGCAAACGAGGGAGGGATGAAATGAGAACCTGCCATGATGTGGAGAGATGGAACCTAGTGAGAGGAATGACCACTGGCTTTAAATATCCTAATTTATTGGCATTAACCTTTAGAGCTTTAGGCCAATTTTGCAGGACGTTTTCGTAGTTTGACGTACTTTTATTTATTTAAGTATTTATAGGAGACAAACATACTGGAGATCCTACACTGTTCTGACGTACCTTCATCTGAGTTGAATTTGACTGTTTTGATATTAGAAGAACTAAAACACTTTATATCTCAGAAACCCTGTTTGGACATTGATCATCCAGAGTGTTTTTAAGAGTTATTTGTAAAAAATAAAACGAGGACATTTATAATTAATTCTTAATAACACTTAACAGTGGACCAAATAAAATGACAACGAATAAAAATGAATTTTTTATTATTTATGTATCAGTATATTATCCACTTATTTTCCTCTATAACCCAATATCTGGGTCAGTGAAATCATCAGCCCCGCCCCCTCTCTCTGATCAGTCGGAGTCTGTATGCAGGTTGATCATCAGCCCCGCCCCCTCTCTCTGATCAGTCAGAGTCTGTATGCAGGTTGATCATCAGCCCCGCCCCCTCTCTCTGATCAGTCAGAGTCCGTATGCAGGTTGATCATCAGCCCCGCCCCCCTCTCTGATCAGTCAGAGTCTGTATGCAGGTTGAGCATCAGCCCCGCCCCCTCTCTCTGATCAGTCAGAGTCTGTATGCAGGTTGATCATCAGCCCCGCCCCCTCTCTCTGATCAGTCAGAGTCTGTATGCAGGTTGAGCATCATTTTATGTGTATCTCATCTGTAGGTTACTCTTATCCTGATTTATTTCCAAATACTTATGGACGCCCCTTCTAATTCAGAATTCAGCTACTGCACCCATTGCTGACACAGATGTGCAACTGCACACACAGCTTGTCTAGTCCTCACAGGATGAAGGATGAAAGCAGGGTGAAGTCTTTTTAATACCCTTTATTTCAGAAGAATAAATGAGCAGGTGTCCCAATATTTTGTCCAATAGTGTACACTGTGGGTCCCCAGGACTGGACTTTAAAGCATTGGCCAACAACAAAGACGTTAACTTCAACTGCCTGCACACACTGTCCCAGAATAGCTGAATCCAGATTGGATGAAGCTGTTCTGATGTCATCTGAGTAAGGTAATTAAAGAGGCAACCGGTGGGATGATGTATTCTGCTGATCTGGAGACACACATGCACACACATACACGCGCACGCGCACACACACACACACACACACACACACACACACACACACACACACACACACACACACATGATTTCTAAGGGTTGTGGAGTATTTGTATTCCTCACTGCTGACCACCATCAAAGTATTTACAGCTCAAATGATTGGTGACCTGCAGATCAGGTGAGGGCTTTCTGTGATCTTCACTATGAATATAGTTTATATGCTAATACATAAGAGGATAACTTTATAATGATGTTATTTGCCAGATATTTAATTTTATATAGAGTTAATTACAGGTAGACACTCTCATTGACCACTGACTTTATGTTTATTTGGGTTTATTCTAATGTCATATAGAGTTAATTACAGGTAGACGTTCTCACTGACACTGACCTTATGTTTATTTGTGTTTATTCTAATGTTATATAGAGTTAATTACAGGTAGACGCTCTCACTGACGCTGACTTTACGTTTATTTCACTTTATTCTAATGTCATATAGAGTTAATTACAGGTAGACGCTCTCACTGACGCTGACTTTATTTGGGTTTATTCTAATGTTATATAGAGTTAATTACAAGTAGACGCTCTCACTGACGCTGACTCTATGTGGGTTTATTCTAATGTTATATAGAGGCTCTTTGTCGCTTAAGCAGTGTGTTGGGTGTGGACAGAGGATTTCTGACCAGTTCCTGCTCTTTGCTCTGGACGGATACTGGCACTGCCACTGCCTCATATGCTCCTGCTGCTGCATCCCGCTGGCACAAATAGGGTCCTCCTGCTTCACCAGGAGCGGCATGATCCTCTGCCGGAGTGATTACATCAGGTTAGATACACACATACAAGGGAGAACGGGATTCAGCTTCCCCCATATGCAGTATTTACTGTAGCAGACTGCGGGGGGCGCTATAACAGTCATTAACTGTCTGCTAAATTACACAAACACTGCATCTCAATAAATATGGTCAGTTAAAACACTGTCCACTTCTTCTTCACCACCAAACAGGACAGCAGATATCCTCTCCATCAAACTCTACCAGAGTCATACTACAGTACCCTGTTCAAAACACCAGCTCAATGTGTACTGGGGCGTGAACCGGTGTGTGAAACTACCTCCACCATGTTTGGAATGTTGTTATGTTTTGCAGGCTGTTTGGTACGGGTGGAGTGTGTAGAGGCTGCCGGAGCTCCATCCCTGCTGGAGAAATGGTGATGAAGGCGAGAAGCTACATGTTCCATATCAAGGTTATTTTTAATGCGATTATTTGCGTCTGAAAAAGCAGGTGTTTCTAAGAGGCCAGTTAAGACAAACGAGGCGAGTGTTTCCAATAAAGTGGCCAGTGAGTGGATGCACAAGGTAGGTGTTTCTGATAAAGTGGCCACTGGTTGGGCGTGCTGATGGGTGTTTCCTCCTCGCAGTGCTTCGTCTGCTCTGTGTGCTGGAAGCAGCTCGTCCCCGGAGATCGTTTTCACTGTGAGAACGGAAGGCTGTTCTGTGATGGGGACGAACCCCCTGCACCTGAATCCAGCAAGACGGACCTCCACGGTTCAGCCCTGGACACACACACGACAGATCATCAGATAGATGATCAGAGGGATTATCAGATAGATCGATAGATCAGATCATATTCATACCCCCTTTAATAAGCTTATTTTTGATATCTTACTAATGACTATACACTGTCAAAAATAGTTGCACCCAGAAGGAAGGAAGCACCAAGATCAACCATTTGTCACACATCCAGAAGGTCTGGTGTCGTGGTGTGGGTGCAGTTTCATTACAGACAATGTAACAGCCCAGCGTTACATTAATGAGGTTCTGCGACCAGTGGTTCTACCTTTTCTGAACATACACTCCGGTGCTCTGTTCCAACAGGACGACACTCGTCCATACACTGCTGCTGTCTCAAGATCTCGTCTTGAAGACACAGATACTACGCCGTGGTCGGTCTCATCTCCAGACCTGTCCCTGAGTGAAAATGTGTGGATGCTATTGGACGCTCTATCAACACTCCACCCCTACCACACCATCTGCAGAACTGAGTGAGAACATTCAGGCTGCATAGGATGGATCATCACAGGACACCATTAGGAACCTCTACACCTCCATGCAGAGACGTCTGGCGTGTTGCGTTAAAACCGACGCCGTCCTGAGAGACACCACTTCTGTATGAGTAGATCAATAAATATTGATCAGATCAGTTATTGATCCTGATCACCATCATCTTCCTTCACAACAGAACTGCAGTCCCACACGTCCTTCTGGGTGCAACTATTGTTTTGATAGAGTTCATTTAACCAAAAATGTCATGCAGATAAACTATCCAACACTCAAATAAACTTTTATTTCATTTCATTATTATTGTTATTATTATTGATTTCTATTTATTCTATATTTTCATGCTCTCTCGCGTTCTGTCTTCTCCGTCTCTGTTTATATAAACACAGTGTATAATCAGTGTCTCATCACTGTGAGCTCTTGAGCTTTGTTACAATTTTGTTACAACTGTTCTTTCAAATAAATAAATTACACCTTTAAAATGTCAAATTAATTACTCATATCGTTAATGAATTACTCAGTTCACTAATCATAATGTTCATTTATTAAAATGCCAGATGAATTCTATTAGGACATCATCACTCTGAGTGAGGCACAGTCCTGGATAGCCAATCAAAACAGAGTGCATTTACATATAACAGACTTCAAAAAGTGTGAACAAGGCAGAGACTCCCACACCATCATTAGGACACATACCATCATGCACTCGTCCACCCATTCATCGTCTCATCATCCTCCCATCCACTCATCACACATCCATCCATCATCCACCCACCCGCACCTCCACCTACATATAAGTGATATATTTTATCAGCGTAAAACACTTTGAAAATAATATGGTTTATTCTTATTATATATATTATTTTAATACCATAATGAAACGCAGTGTGTTCAGCTAATGTAGAGGACAGGAAATGTAGAGTAGACACACACACACACACACACACACACACACACACACTAATATGGATCATCTCTCTGTGACCTTATTTAAGCAATGTGAGTTCATCCTCCTTGTCTTCAGCTCTGCATGCTTGGGCTCAGACCACTGGGGTGTGTGTGTGTGTGTGTGTGTGTGTGTGTGTGTGTGTGTGTGTCCTCTCTCCACTCTGCAGGATAAACTGATAGTCTGATTAACTCTCTGCTCCACTGCTGATCAGCTCTGAATCTAAGTCTTTCTAGTCGGATCGATCAATTATTTGATTACTCTGTTGTGTACGACTGTACTGCTGAACCGCAGCTACACACCTTATATACACTATCATTTATAATATACACACATTATTTATGTGTTACTGCACGGCCACTTCACACACTGGACTATTAGTGTTGTTTGTCTTTCCTAAACTTTGTTTCTACATCAGAAATGATATAGATTTTGATGCTATATGATGATACACACACACACACACACACACACACACTCTAGTGAATTCACACACTAGAGGGCAGTGAGCACATGTGCCCAGAGCAGTGCTGCTCTGTGGGCCGTGTGCCCTGTTCAGATGCACTACAGTCAGTTAAGAGTTTCAAAACCACATCACCACGTCCCTGCAGCTGTGCAACCTCCTGCGGTGCCACTGTGCCACCCACAGGATGATGCCACCACCTTACACCGTCCCCCAGACTCACTCCTCCAGACTCACTCCTCCCTCCATGAGCTTCAACTCATTTCCACAAGTTAAACCTCACTTTGGATCATCTGAAGGGGAGGTTTGGCCTTGAACTCCTGGTTCCCTGCATCACATTTAGGCCACAGGTTCAGATTTGGGCCATAATTTGGGACAAACACTCAAGGCTATCTTATTGTACACAACTGAGCTGAAGGTGGCGCTGCTGTCACCCAACTATAGGCCACTATTGTTGGGTGAAAATAGTATCAGAAATGAAACTATTGCAGTGCTTAAAAGAAAAAGTACCACCAGCAGGATTGGATCATCTGGTTCCCAGCATCAATCTGGGCTGTGGAAGCACTGGAGTAGCTGCTGGATTACAGCTGTTACAGATGTTGCTATGCTACTATAGCTGCTGGTTGCTAAGGTGTTGCTATGATATAGCTGTCTGTTCCTAAGGTGTTTTTTTGTTTGGTTGCTAAGATGTTGCTATGGTATTGCTATTGTTTGCTAAGGTGTTGATTGGTGGTTGCTAAGATGTTGCTATGGTACAGCTGTTGGTTGCTAAGATGTTGCTACAGTATAGCTGTTGGTTGTTACAGGGTTGATTGGTGGTTGCAAAGTTGTTGCTACAGTATAAGCCTTGGTTGCTAAGATGTTGCTAAAGCTATGTAGTGGTATAGTTGATGGTTGTTAAGGTGTTGCTCGGTGGTTTCTAATATCCTATGGTTAAAATAAATACGATTATTTTATGAAAACCAAGTTGGATTGAGAAAGCCGAAAGTACGGTGGCATGCAATCTCTGCCGCTCTTGGCCGAAGGTCAGGGTTGATCTTCAGAATGTAGGAGATGAAGGTCTTAGAGGGCTCCTCCATCCATGAAGGTCTACTTTGAAGTTGCAAGATGTATTCATTTGTGTAGGTTCTGAAGAGTATATTCCCAGTGACAGTGGAGTATAAAATCACACCCAGGTTCCACACATCAGTCTCTTTCGGATAACAGGGTCTAACCCTAAGCATCTCAGATATATGTGTGTAGCTCTGTGTGTAGATTTGTGTGTAGAGTTGAGTGTGTATAGATGTGTGTACAGCTGAGTGTGTAGAGTTGTGTGTAGTTGAGTGAGTAGATCTGTGTGTGTAGAGCTGTGTGTGTAGATCTGTGCGTAGAGTTGAGTGTGTAGATCTGTGTGTAGAGGTGTGAGTAGAGTTGAGTGTAGAGCTGAGTGCATATAGCTGTTTGTAGAGCTGTGTGTTTAGAGCTGAGTGTGTAGAGCTGTGTGAGTAGAGCTGTGTGAGTAGAGCTGTGTGTGTAGAGCTGTGTGTGCAGAGCTGTGTTTGTAGATCTGTGTTTAGAGCTGAGTGTGTAGAGCTGTGTTTTTACAGCTGAGTGTGTAGAGCTGTGTGTGCAGAGCTGTGTTTGTAGATCTGTGTGTATAGAGCTGTGTGTGCAGAGCTGTGTGTGCAGAGCTGTGTTTGTAGATCTGTGTGTATAGAGCTCAGTGTGTAGAGCTGTGTGTTTAGAGCTGGGTGTGTAGATCTGTGTGAGTAAAGATGTGTGTGCAGAGCTGTGTGAGTGGAGCTGTGTGTGACTGACACACACACACACACACACACACACACACACACACTCCCTCTGATTAAAGTTGGAGTAAAGATGGCGGATCTCATGCAGGTAGGAAAACTTTGCAGCTGTTTGTTGGGAAAACAGGAGCGCGCGCGGGAGTGTGAGCGCGCGCGGGAGTGTGTGTCGGTGTGCACACCCGACAACGCACCCCGCGCGCGGCTCACCCCACCGGGGCCGCGCTGCGGGGCAGGGGCGGCTGTAGGACAGATTTGTGGGAAAGCTGGCCTGGAGAGTCTGCTTCTCCCGCACGGGACGGGGCGAGTTCCGCTCCGCGGGTCGCTCCGCTCCGGGTTTTCGCTCCGACAGCCGGAGCGGCTCCTCTGCGGTGCGGCCCCGCTCACAGCGCCGGTCGGTCGGAGCGACACCCGGAGCGGATCCGCGCGGTCCGGATCTGGATCCCCCACCGCCGCAGCCCTGGAGCAGCTGTTTGGGGGGGTTCAGGGAGTGTCAGGTCTGCAGAAACACTCACATTAGTGTAAGTCAGTCAGAAGGTCAGTCTGACTGCATTCATCTGCAGGGTTGCTCCGTTTCCTGTGTGTTTGAGCTGTTCTGCTGTGCTCGCCCCATGCTTTCCTCTTATTTACCTGTAGATAGTGGGAGAGGAGAGGTCACTGAAGGTCACGTGTTATAGTTTAGTGCTGGATTTATAATAAATGAATGTTCACAGTGTTTCATTAAACAACGCTTAGAACCCGGCAAGGTGGGTTCCAGTTGGGGTCGAACATGTTATCGGGACCCAGTTGGGCCGGGTCCTTGTAGGCCTTAATCTGCCATGGGTTCCGTACAGGACTGTGTACCGGTCACCGTGGGTTTAACCCGTCCCCGACGGACGTCCATAGGTGTGCTGATATGGAACCTGTGGAACAAACGTTCCGGATCCCAGAACCATCTGGGAATGAGTTCTAGCTGACTGTAACCCTGTGTTGTACTGGGTAAGATTGTTTTGACACTGAGAGCCCATCAATGTCAGTGTCAACCTTGTTTGTCTCCGATAGTTTTATTGTAATAGTTTCATTTGTTTAAGGTGTTTTAAAATAAGTAAACATATATTCATAATTGAAAGTGTGTGAGTTCATCGTTAATCTGTGTTGTTTCGCTGCCAGTTTTAAATAAATGTGGAAAGAAGCAGAAATAAAATAAAGTTCAGGATCAGGATGAAGGAGCTGAGTGTGATGCAGTAATTTCAGCTCTTTCAGTGACGCTGTCTGTGACGTAGATGTTCAGTGTTCTCTGTTCCACGTTTAGTTCTTTACTACGACCCTTTGGTCGTGAATTTTAGCTGATTCATTACCAATGTTCAACACTACTGTACTCAACACTACTGTACTGTACTCAACACTACTGTACTCAACACACTACTGTACTCAACTCAACACTACTGTACTTAATACTACTGTACTCAACACAACACTACTGTACTCGATTCAACACTACCGTACTCAATTCAACACTACCGTACTCAACTCAACACTACCGTGCACAACTCAACACTACTGTACTCAACACTACTGTACTCAACACTTCTGTACTTAACTGAACACTATTCACCTTAACACCACACTACTCAACTCCTGTACTTTACTCAACAATGCTCGACTTGACTTTTCTCAACACTATTGTACTCAACTCTGCTTGACTCAACGCTACTCGACTCGACACTGTTCAGTTCTACTCAACACTACTCGACTCAACACTACTTGTTTTTGGTTCCTGGTATTGGGTTTGTTTTTCATTAGCACAACTTGCTCTGAAACCCTAAATCAGTGTTCCGTATGGGTTTATAGGTTCTAAAAACACTCTCTGAACATGTTTCTGGATTTCTTCATTTTCTTCATGGACTACTTTGTTCCACACCACACCCTTCAGCATGTATCCCTCCACCAATCGAATGATCTGGAATGAAAACCCATTTTAGATCCAGAATCTTCTCAGAACTCTGGTGAAACAGTGGGTCAGGGATCAGTGTTCATTCATAAGCATTATAACCGAGGAGCTTCTGGAGGTTCAGGTGTGTAACGGTGTAATAAGGGTTGGTTTGTATGCAATAATTACTGGTGTGTAAGAAGCTTTGTACTGGTCTTACTGGTCTAACACTGCCGTTATTCAGAGTCCAACAACCACACACACTCACACACTTCATTTCTCACAGTCTGAAGACGCTCAGCTGTGTCCAGTGTTGGAGAGTGGTGGACAGGGTGTCCAGTGTGTGTGGACGACACTCGTTATCAATAAACCGTCAGAGATGTGTTTGTGTGCAGAGAAGATAAGTGGCTTATCTTCGGCGTTGGCTCTTCTTCAGCACTGCGGGACAAGCCGGTGCTTATTCTGGTTCAGGGTTGTAAAATAGATCAGAACGGATCGGACCTGTCCCTTCCCTAACCAACAGTGTCCTTACAGTTCACCTACTGTACTAGAGGTTTTTGGTTGGCATCAACGAGGGCTCGGCAATATATCATAAATATCGTTATATCGGAATATTGCATGTTTTAACTAAAGTAAAAAGTGGGTTTTTAACATGGAATGATTTGGTTTCCGGAGGGACGACACTCTGCAGAGTACATTTTATTCAAATTATGTCGTAAAAACTTCGTAAGTAAATATACTTATCGATCGGTAACAGCCGAAACACAGCAGACTGTATATTTAAATAGTGACCTTTAGTTACGATATTCCTACGACAGATGAGCTTCTGTCTCTGACATCTACAAGGTGGAGACACCCGGTAGGAGTGTCTAATAGAGTGGACAGTGAGTGGACACAGTGTTTAAACACTCCAGCAGCACTGCTGTGTCTGATCCACTCGTACCAGCAACACACACTAACACACCACCACCATGTCAGTGTGACCACAGTGCTGAGAATGACCCACCACCCACATCATAGCTGCTCTGTGGTGGTCCTGACCTTTCTGACTGGGCCAGTTTAGGATGGTCTTAACAGGTGTTTGATGGTCATTTTAGTAACTCTATGCTGGTAAGCTAGCTTGTAAACAAATTGTTGACCAGCAGAGTGTATTATGTGTATGATTTCTTCGGTCATGCTGGTTGACCAAGCTGACCAGAATCAAATCATACACAGGTTGATCATAATAATGTCTAACCCGGTTTGATAAAGATCACATGGTCAAGCCAGAAGACTATTGGAACAATGTTTTCTGGACAGATGAGACCGAAATTGATAAAAACAGTATCCCATCTGTGAAACATGGTGGTGGGAGTATCATGGTTTGGGCCTGTTTTGCTGCATCTTGACCAGGAAGACTTGCCATCATTGATGGAATGAAGTGGTTGGTGTGGTGCAACACCACCAGCCACCCACCATCATGTGGGAAACCATCATGTAAACCACCAGTAAGAGTCCTTGGGCAAGACTCCCAACACTACTTTGAGTGACCTTGTAAGTCACTTTGGATAAGAGCATTAGATAAATGCTTTAAATGTACTTCTGTCTGGGAATGTGGATCATGTAGAAAGACAATGACCCTAAGCATATAAGTGCATATCAAAGAACGATTAAAGAACATTAAAGTTAATGGCTCTTACAGTGTTCTCCTGATTCCCAGTCACCTTCCAGCTCTGCAGGTGTGAGAGAGAGTGAGATAGAGGAGGAAATGATGAGTGGAAGCTTTGAGGGCAAAAGTATGTGAACCTTTAGGATCAGCAGATCATCTGAAGGTGAAATTAGTCAGGTGTTTCTGTTCTAATCTGTGAAACGTGGTGGTGGTATCATGATTTGAGCCTGTTTTCCTGCATCTGGTCCAGGATGGTTTGCCATCATTGATGGGACAATGAGTTCTGAATTATACCAGCAAATTCAGGACAATTTCAGAACATCTGAAGGTGAAATTAGTGTCAGGTGTTTTCAATCAGTGGGAGCCAATCAGGTGTGAGTGGGTGTGGCCTGTTTTATTTAAAGTACAGTGATCTAAAGTCTGATTTTCACAGCACATGTTTGTGGAAGTGTATCGTGAACAAAGGAGATTTCTGAGGAGCTCAGGAGAACAGTTGCTGATGCTCATCAGGCTGGATTTGACAGTGATGCAACACAAGACATTTGGAGTTTAATAAGCAGAAGATTCAGTGAGAACATGGTTTGGAATTCCTAATGTTTCTCATGTGTTATTATTGTTTTTCTTGTCTTCAGGGCGACCTGAGGGATCACATGGTTTCAGAGCTCCGCCTGGGCCACAGCCTGGACCTGTCGGACACCATGGTCCAGCAGAAACTGGACGAGATCCGAGAGCAGATCAAGCGTGAGATCCGGAAGGAGCTGAAGATAAAGGAGGGAGCAGAGAACCTGCGCAAAGTGACCACTGATAAGAAGAGGCTGGCATACGTGGACAACATGCTGAAGAAATCCAACAAGAAGGTGGAGGAGCTGCACCAAGAACTTCAGGAACTCAATGCTCACATTGTGGTCAAAGATCCAGAGGAGCTCCTCTTAGGTAAAGAATCATAGGCATAGTCTGCTCATATGTTATAATGCGTCCATTTCCATGGTTACTCTACCCCCATTTCCATTGTTACCGTACCCTTTTTGTTATGGTTATCTCCCCCCCATCCCCCATTTCCATAATTACCCTACCCCCCATTTCCATAGTTATCCTACCCCCCATTTTCATAGTTATCCTACCCCCATTTCCATAGTTACACTACCCACATTTCCAGGGTGACACTACTGTATACCCATTTCCATAGTTACCCTACGCCTATTTCAGTAGTTTCCCTACACCTATTTTCATGTTTACTCCTATTTTCATGGTTCCTGTACCCCTCTTTCCATGGTAACACTACCCCTATTTCCATGATAACGCTACCCCCTTTTCCATGGTGGCACAACCCACCTTTGTTAACCTACCCCCATATCTATGGTTACCCTACCCATATTTCCATAGTGACCCTATCCCCATTTCCATGGTTACCCTATTCCCACTTCTTCAGTTACACTGCTCTTATTTCCATTGTTATCCTTCCCCTCTTTTCTTGAATACAGCACCTCTATTTCCATGGTTATGCCACCATACCCTCATTGTTATGGTTTTGCTACCAGCAGTGTTGTGGTTTGGCCACACACTATTTCATGGTTATTTTACACCCGTTTACATGTTTACAGTACACTTACAGTATTTCCAAGGTTATGCTACACCTGTTTGTGTTTGTCTGACCAACCACAGAGGTTTTGTTTGATTGTTTTGATTTTGTAATACATAAGTAACAAATCCCGTTCAGCAGCTTGTCAATCTGAGTCTGGAAATCACAGCCGGAGAAGAAAGAGTGGAGAGCGACTCTCAGCACTGATCTGGGTTCAGGACGATGGTGGTGTGGTGGTTCATGACGGTGGTGTCAGGTTGCTTGTAGGGAAAGGACTTTCTTAAATGACCGGGCAGCTGAATGGCTAATAGGGCACTGACCACCTGTCACTTGGTTTAATTACACCTACCAGCCCTGCGTTCTTCACAACACCTTTCACTTCGCTTTGGGTTTTACAAAGTAATGGTGGAATAAAAGTGAAATAAGTTGAGGCTCCATCCACTACAGGTGTGTGAAGACATTCTAGACGGTGTAGTCGACCGTGATCAGAAGCAAAGTCAAGTGCCAGTTCCCCAAACCTGCCATCCTCGGATCATAGTAGCGTTTTTTTACGTCTTCGTTGTTTACAGTTCAGAGACACTGGACAGGATGATGATCTAGGAGAGCATTGCAGAGCCATCTTTGAGACAAGCTTTGGAGTTGCTGTTTCAGACCTTGAAAGTAGCTGTTTGTCTGTAGGGACAGTCGTCTCTCCAGTCACTGGCCAGCGGTGCCAGCTGATAAGAGAATCGCCATTGTTTTGGAGTGGAGTGTGTTGGAGACGTGCTGCCCATCCTCTCCACAGCAGTACCGTCGATGTTCTCCTGAAGTCCATAACGATCTCCTTTGTCTTATTGATGATCAGAGAGATTGTTGTTAGAGCACCACAATGTCAGGAGGTTCACCTCACTTCTGTAGTTTCTCATTGTTGTTGCTGATAAGACCTACTGCAGTCCTGTCATCTGCAAAGTTGATGAAGAGGTTGGAGCTGAGCGACGGTGTGCAGTCACGTGTCAGCAGAGTGAATAGAAGGGAGCTCAACACGCATCCTTGGTGGGTTCCTGTGTTCAGTGTGATGGACTAGGCAAACATCACACTGAATACATTGTGGAAGGCATTACCACCCAGAATGGACATTGCAGTGGCCACCCTCGGAACTGTTGGAAGGACGGGACGGTACATTTTCCTACACCGTTACTGGGTCTCTGAACAGTGTAACCCTATCAGAAGCCATGGGTTCATGGAGTAGCCGACTCGTGTTTGAGGGCTGGAGTTTCATGTCAGAGCTGGTGTCTGCTCAGGGTTTGGGAGTGTTATTAAACACGGCTGAGTGGAGAGCGCTGCTGAAGCGTTCTGTGCAGAGAGGACTTTAGTTCGGTGACTCAGCAGGACAGGAATGTCCCAGAGTGTCACACCACTGACTGTTCTGTGCTGCTGTTGTCCTCTCTGACCTGAGGTCAGAATGAGATCTTTACACTCTTTACCTTCAAAGCTCTGCTCAGTTGGAGTCAGGAGCTGAGGGTCCTGAGTGGGGCTGTGTCTCGGCGGCAGGGAGTGTGCCGGTACAGTGCAGTATTGGGACACATCCTCATTTAGTGTTTCTTCTGATGTTGGAACATTGCTGTGAGGAGTTGATTGCATTCTGCCAAAAGAGAATCACTGAGGTCAGAATGTTGGATGATCACCACGCCAACGCATGCCCCCTCTAGTCCACGCCTGGTATCAGACATGGAGACAATAGGGTCATGTGTGTTTATCTGCTCCAGAGAGTTCTATTCTATTGGCAGTACTTCTCTACAGGGACTAGACAAGCTGTGTGTGCATTTGCACATCTATATCAGCTCTGACACATCGAGCCAACACCTCTGAAGGTGTCCTATGGTATCTGGCACCAAGACTAACCTTACTGCAGATCCTTTAAGTCCTGTAAGTTGTGAGGTGGGACCTCCATGAGTATCTGTGAGCCTTGCGCTGCCTGACCCTGGTTGTCCTTCTTTGGAGGACTTTTGGCAGGTACTGACCACTGCATACCAGGAACACCCCACAAGACCTGCTTTATGTTTTGGAGATGTTCTGACCCAGTGGTTGAGAACATAAGTTTGGTTCTTGTCAAGTGTCTTAAGATTAGCCACGCCCATCTCTATCATTTATACTGAGTTTGCTTATCCCGTACAGTGTTATTGATTTTATTGTTGTCTGGAGAGATCTGATCTAAACGAACTCACCCACCCGGTCAGTTAATTGCAAACTGCAGTCAATGATCTGTCTGTTCGGGTCAGTTTGACTACTGTGGGGATCGATACTGACCGCAGTTCTGCTGTCTGGTGGTCCTGCTCAGAAGGTCTGATTACACATGAGGAACTAATTAAAAACGTGTGTATATGTATTGAGAAATCAGGAGACGTCTAACAGGTTTTCTCTCTCTCTGTGTGTGTGTGTGTGTGTGTGTGTGTGTGTGTGTGTGTGTGTGTGTGTGTGTGTGTGTGTGTGTGTGTGTGTGTGGTGTAATTCTAGTCTGGACATGACTGGGTGAGCTCATTTGAGACCTGTGGTTTTGCCCAGTTTTGCACAGAGCTCCTGTTTAAAAACAGTCTGATGAAAACAGCACTCATACTATTTAAGAAAGGAAGATGAAGGAGATCAGGATCAATAACTGATGATAACTGTCGTCTGATCTGATCAATATTTATTGATCTACTCATACAGAAGTGGTGTCTCTCAGGACGGCGTCGGGTTTAATGCAACACGCCAGACGTCTCTGCATGGAGGTGTAGAGGTTCCTAATGGTGTCCTGTGATGATCCATCTCATGCAGCTTGAATGTTCTCACTCAGTTCTGCAGATGGTGTGGTAGGGGTGGAGTGTTGATAGAGCGTCCAATAGCGTCCACACATTTTCAATCAGGGACAGGTCTGGAGATGAGACCGACCACGGCGTAGTATCTGTGTCTTCAAGACGAGATCTTGAGACGGCAGCAGTGTGTGGACGAGCGTCGTCCTGTTGGAATAGAGCACCGGAGTGTGTGTTCAGAAAAGGTAGAACCACTGGTTGCAGAACCTCATTAACGTAACATTGGTCTGTTAAAGTGTCTGTAATGAAGATCAAAGGTGATCTGACATCCACACCATCACACCAGACCTTCTGGATGTGTGACTTAGGTGCTTCCACACATGGATTAGTTGGTCATCTCCACTGAGACAAAAGCAGGACTCATCCACTGCCACGGACTTCAGGACAGTCTGGTGAATCTCCATTGAGGTTGGAGTTTGGAGGTTTTTCATGGTAAAGAGGTTGATTTCTTCTGGGTTGTAATCACTCATTCATCTCAGAGCTTTCTTAAACGTCTCCAACTGAAGCTGCAGATCAGGAACAGAAGTATAACTGTAAACTCAGACCACTGTTGAACCTCTTTTTACCAACTGATGGGATTTGATCCTCCCCTCATCCTCATTATTGTTTTGTCTGCTGTTTTAATTCACCCAGAATGCCCTCTGACGCCAGACACCCCCAGCAGTGAGGGCAGAACATGCACCAGCGGGAGCCGCCTGGAAGCACTGAAGAAACAGATCGACATCGAGCTCAAAGTCAAACAGGGAGCAGAAAACATGATCCAGATGTACTCCAACGGCTCCTCCAAGGTAACGCTCTCACTGACGCTGACTTTATGTTTTTGGGTTTATTCTAATGTTATATAGAGTTAATTACAGGTAGACGCTCTCACTGACACTGACTTTATGTTTATTTGTGTTTATTCTAATGTTATATAGAGTTAATTACAGGTAGACGCTCTCACTGACGCTGACTTTATGTTTATTTGTGTTTATTCTAATGTTATATAGAGTTAATTACAGGTAGACGCTCTCACTGACGCTGACTTTATGTCTATTTGGGTTTATTCTAATGTTATATAGAGTTAATTACAGGTAGACGCTCTCACTGACGCTGACTTTACGTTTATTTGTGTTTATTCTAATGTTATATAGAGTTAATTACAGGTAGACACTCACTGACACTGACTTTACGTTTATTTGGGTTTATTCTAATGTTATATAGAGTTATTATTGAGGTCTGTAGGGTGAGTCTCAGATGGGATGTAGACACTCATCATCCATAAATAGCTGCACCCAGAAGGAATCAACAGACTGCAATGGTGTCGTATCAGACTGTCTTGGTGTCACTCAGAATGGCAGGAAGTCATCTTCAGTGACCAGTCCAGCTTTGATCGAGACAACAATCAATCTGTGTGGAGATACAGGTCAATGGTTTGCTGTCACAACACTCCACCCCAACCACACCATCTGCAGAACTGAGTGAGAACATTCAAACTGCATGAGATGGATCATCACAGGACACCATTAGGAACCTCTACACCTCCATGCAGAGACGTCTGGTGTGTTGCGTTAAACCTGACGCCGTCCTGAGAGACACCACTTCTGTATGAGTAGATCAATAAATATTGATCAGATCAGACTACAGTTATCATCAGTTATTGATCCTGATCACCTTCATCTTCCTTCACTACAGAACTGCAATAACACACGTCCTTCTGTTTAGATGATCAGTGTTTTTTGGGAATGAAGTTTCAGTTTTGTATGTGTGTGTGTGTGTGTGTGTGTGTGTGTGTGTGTGTGTGTGTGTGTGTGTGTGTGTGTGTGTGTGAGGTGAACAAGGGGCTGATGTTAGCCAGGAAATTACAGGTAAATGGAAGCCCCCCTCCCCTCTCTCTCTCACTCACACACACACACACACACACACACACACACACACACACACACACACACACCTTGGCAGTACAGTAATACCCTGGGGAATCTCTGTGGAATTTTGTTTACTCATCCTTGTCCTCTTCACACCGAGGTGTTTCAGTTTGGGTGTCCCTGGAGAAGTCTTTCATTGTCTGGATCATTAAAACCGGACCGTTTATTAGGGCTGTCTCGATCCAATCGGTGTGTTTTAAACAGATTAGATCAGATGAGCTGCTCATTTTTTATTAACAGTTTATATAATCAGACATTCTGGATTAAAATGACGCTTTTATAATGTTTCATATTTTATAATCCAGTCTTGACTGACCTGCCAGTTCAGGACTTAAGAGAAACAGTGATATATGATATAATGAAAACCTATAAAATTAAAGTATCAGTATTGATCTATAATCCCTCCGGAACTGAACCGTTTCCACACAAACCCCAACTTACAGTCTGTCCTGGAGTTCAGTCCTACACAGATGGTCATCTGCGTACCAGGTACAATATTACAATATGGACAATTTTTTTATATTGTTCAAAATATATCTCGATATATCGTTATGTACGAAATATTGCCCAGCCTTAATGACAACTTACCAGTTTAACAGTAGAAGTTTCGCAGAGGTGTGTCAGATATAGGGGTGTAAGATAATATCGCTACTGTTGAGTATTGTGATATTACATTTTGCAATATTAACGGTTCACAAAAACACAGCGTCAACTTTTAATTAACAATTTAAAAATGATGGTCACATGTTCCACGCTACATACATGGTATTCTAGGCTTCGTAACTCAGGATCAGAGTAATCTACAGACCTGACACACATAAACTACAGACCCTAGCCCATATAGCCCCCCACTGACCAGTCATCAGCGAGTGTGTGTGTGTGTGTGTGTGTGTGTGCGTGTGTGTGTGTGTGTGTGTGTGTGTGAGTGACATGGTCAGACATGGCTGGATTTGTACAAATTCTATTGTGAGGTACATATCTACATATCTCTGGAGAAGATAAACAAACATGACTACTGGCACCATGTCCAATTCCAGATGTGGACTAGAGGGTATAAAGACCCCCAGCATTGAGCTGTGGAGCAGTGGAACTGTGTTCTCTGGAACGATGGAGCTCCATACAGGACTTTCAGGATGAGATTGGGATGAGGTTGGGTGGTGATCATCCAAATTCCTGTCGGACGTAGGAAGAAGCATTGAATGAGCAGGTGTCCCAATACTTTTGTCCATAGAGTGTATATGGGAATGCACGGTTAAACAGTACAGAGTTTCTGCAGCCAGTCTGTATTTCCATCTAGTAGTTAAACGAGAAACTGCAGTGTCCTGTGACTGAGGGTCCTCACTCAAAAAGGATTTATGTCTCCCAAAACATGGATCATATGATTAACGTCACTGATGAGTGAGATAACATGACGCCTGCGGCGGGGGCTTTTCTTCTGTAACTCTTTGTTTATTTGCGCAGGATCGTAAGCTGCTGGCCACGGCGCAGCAGATGCTGCAGGACAGTAAGATGAAGATTGAATTCATCAGGATGCAGATCCTGAAAGCCAGCCAGAGCCACGAGCTGAGCTTTGACAACAACGACGTCATCGGTAACTTCACTCTACACTCTTACAGCTGCATTGTCCACTTTCATGAGTTCTTTGCTGCAGGCGTGTCCGAGTCTGATCTGTAAATGATTACAGGTGAGGTCTGATTAGACGTGGGGTCTTCACCCATTGCCCTTTAAAAAGCCTCTCAGTGGCATCTTTTGGGTAGTGTACCTCTTGGTGAGATGGTTGATTGCTAGACATGTCTCTATCACACACTACAAGACATTTGCCCCACTGACATTTGCCCCAAGGAGGCATCCCTGGACTGAGAGATGCAGAATTGCCATCATGTAGGTCATTCTGACTGACCGTTCTCACCTGATACAGACGGGAACCGTATCGTGATGAATTCAGGATCTGTTTGGGAACCAAAAATGGCCAGGGTTGAGTATGGAGGCCTCGTGGTGAGCACTTCAATCCTGCCTTTGCTGTGGAGCGACACACTGCCCCTACTAGTGATACGAGGGACACTAACAACTTGGTGATATGTGCAGGACATTCTGGGGAGACATGTTGCCTCTCATTGCAGGACTTCCAGCTGGCATCTTTCAGCAGGATAATGCTACCACACAGCAAGGACTGCAACACTTCCTCAGCCAGATCTCCAGTCCAGCATTTATGGGAGCAGCTGGACGCCAGCTTCAAAAAGGATCAACAGGATCTCCATTAATAGTTTAATATGCTATAATGTGTGTAATAGTGGTGTGTGTGTAATAGGGGTGTGTGTGTGTAATACTGGTGTGTTTGTGTGTGTGATCTATTCCAGCTAAACCCATCATTAGCCCTCTGGACCTGCGGGTGGAGGAGCTGTGCCATCACGCTCGGATTGAGTATGCGGTGGCAGAAGGAGCCAAAAATGTCATGAAGCTTCTGGGTTCGGGAAAACTGACGGAGAAAAAAACGCACTCTGAGGTACGGACACCGTCTGTTCCTGTATATTATAGGACCCGTCCTTTGAAATCACCGTCACAATTCTTGAATCCATTGAGTTTTTGGACAGTTTCTGCTTGTATTTCTTTGCAGGATGTCAGAAAAGCCTGCCATAGTTACTGGTTTGATGTGAACTGCCTCCATCCCTCATAGATCTTTTGGTTTTGGAGACTCCAGAGGTTCTCAACAGGGTTGAGGTCAGGGGAGTATGGTGGCCACACCATTGGGTTTCTCTCCTTTTGTGTCCATAGCAGCCAATGACACAAAGGTATTCTCTGCAGGATTAGGATTAGTTGCGTTGAAGATGGATTTTGCTACGACAGGAACTAATCCTTTTTTTTGTGTACCATGGAAGAAAGTGGTCAGCTCTTTCAAGGCTGTTTGAAAATGAGTCTTCATGTATGTCTGCAACCGGTTCTGCTTGTGAGCATTGGTTAGTGGTGGCCAAATATTTGGTTTATGCCCAACAGCAAGCCTCTGGAGGATCCTACACCTTGAGGCACCAGCAGCGTCAATTTTGTTAGCAGCTGATCTCTGAATTTGTGTGAGGAACCTTCCTCATTATGCCTTTATCTGAACCAACCCATCTGTGCTCTGAATCGGCCACAAATCTCTTCACAGTACAATGATCACGCTTTTAAATACGTTTAAAATAAGTTTTAAATACGTTTTAAATACATTTCTAAATTTTTGGTGAATAAAAGTACTTCCTTCTTACATCACCATGGCAGTAGGAGAGAGTATTCTGTAGGTTAACGATTTGCTGCTTTGCTCTCTTTCTTGTGTGTGTGTGTGTGTGTGTGTGTGTGTGTGTGTGTGTGTGTGTGTGTGTGTGTGATTCAGGCCCAGGCTCGGTTTAACGAGTCCAGTCAGAAGTTGGACCTGCTGAAGTACTCTCTGGAGCAGCGGCTCAGTGAGCTCCCTAAACACCACCCGAAGAGCAGCATCATCATGGAGGAGTTATCGCTTATGTCCTCGCCGGCCCTCAGCCCCCGCAACAGCCTCATATCCAATCAGAATCCATACAGTACAGTGGCTAAACCCGCCGCACTCACAGGTACACGCTCATATCCACGTCCCCCCTGCGTCCATACCCGCCTGTATTCATACCATCCTGTACTCACTCATACCCACTTGGACTCACCAGTGCCCTGTCCATACCTATGTCCACTCTCATCCAGCCATACCAACCCATACCCACCCATAGACACCTGTGTTCGTACCTGTACCCATACAGCACCTTGTAAAGACTACATTGTCTATAAGTATGGTCTACTTCTTCAGGGACGTTAGATGTACGGCTGATGGGCTGTCAGGATCTGCTGGAGGACGTTCCGGGCCGTTCGAAGGCCACAACACTAACCCTGCCGGGCTGGAGCCCCAGCGACACTCGCTCGTCCTTCATGAGCCGCGGGAGCCGCAGCCGAGCGGCCAGCATCCGGAACCTCTCCAAGACTGACGACCTGTCCAGTTCAGTGTCTCATATACACAGACAAACATCTGGGTTGTAGATAATAAACACGTATGAGATTATGGGCCCTGTAATCACCAGTGTAGCGTACTCTACTATGTGCACCGTTGTATTTCTATGAGAATTCCGATTTCATGTGTCACTGGGAATTTAGAGTTGGATTAAAGGAACCAGTGTAAGCAGATCGGTGGGAAATGCCTTCTTCCGTCGTTTTTTAATCGTACATCATTGTGATGGTTGTTGTTTTTCTCCAGATGAGATCAGCGCAGTGTTGAAGCTGGATAACACGGTGGTGGGACAGACCAGCTGGAAACCCGTCAGCAATCAGTCGTGGGATCAGAAGTTTACGTTAGAGCTGGACCGGGTAAAACACCACGCCTAATCACACGTTAAACATTTTTTACTGGTTTACTGGTTTAGTTACAGCTTTTCAAATCAAACTGATCTTTGAAAGATCGATTATCGATTCATATAAAGCCAAGCGAGATGCGTTAAAGACCATTTTACTCCTGTAAGGGTCGTTTTCACTCTGAGCTCGGAGCTTGGGATGATTCTCAGCTGCTGCGCTCACAGCACACACAGCGCTACAGCGCCTCCTACTGGAGAAAAGCAGCGACAGAACAGCTTCGGTTTGAGTTGATTTCATTCAGCAGTTATTGTAACTGAAATATACCTACATGAAGCAGCGTTGAATCGAATCAAATTGGGAATCGAATCAACAACCAAATCGAATCGGGACCTTGTGAACCAGAAGCAGCAGCAGCACTGTGGTGGTCCTGTGGGGTCCTGATCATTGAAGATCAGGGTGAAAGGAGGAGAATAAAGTCTGCAGAGAAACAGATGAACTACAGTCTGGAATTATAGAACCACAAAGATCTCCTGTGTGATCAGAGGAGCTGATAGAGTGGACAGAGAGAGGAGGAACCAGGAGGTCATAATGTTATGGCTGATCAGTGTAAATATTTAAATGAGTAACATTGCAGTGTGTGTGTGTGTGTGTGTGTGTGTGTGTGTGTGTCCTGCAGTCTCGGGAGTTGGAGATTTCTGTGTACTGGCGGGACTGGCGATCTCTCTGTGCGGTGAAGTTTCTGAGGCTGGAGGATTTTCTGGATAATCAGCGCCACGGAATGTGTCTGTACCTGGAGCCGCAGGGCACTCTGTTCGCCGAGGTGCGCACTCCTCACACTGCTGCTCACACTGCTGCCTATAACACTCCCCTACAGACAGCACCAATTACAGCTGACAGACTGTTCATGTACACTCACACACTGTACATCCAAATACTTATGGACACCCCTACTAATGAACACAGCTATATTAGGCTGCACTCATTGCTGACACAGATGTGCAAATGCACACACAGCTTGTCTGGTCCCTGTAGAGAAGTACTGCCAATAGAATAGGACCCTCTGGAGCAGATAAACACACATGAACCTTTTGGCACCGTGTCTAATAGCAGGTGTGTGCTAGAGGGTATAAAGACCCCCAGCATTGAGCTGTGGAGCAGTGGAGCATCTGGAATGATGGGGCTGATGGCAAATGCAATCAAATCCTCACCGCAGTGTTCCAGACTCTACCAGAAAGTCCGAAACAGTAGAGACAGTCACTCCAACAAAAGCAGGATCAACTCTTTTTTTAATCCCCTTGATTTAAGAAGAAGTGAATGCGCAGATGTCCCAATACTTTTGCCCACGTTAGCCTAATGTAAGGTTCTGTCTATTCCAGGTCACTTTTTTCAACCCTGTGATTGAGAGGAGAACCAAACTCCAAAGGCAAAAGAAGATCTTTTCAAAACAACAAGGTCAGAGAACCCCCTCCGTTCTAGATATAGCATTGTGCTGATGGTGTTGGATGATGATAGTGATGATGAAGGTGGTGACGGTGATGATGTATGTGTAGGGAAGACGTTCCTCAGAGCTCCTCAGATGAACATTAACATCGCCACCTGGGGTCGGCTGGTGCGTAGGGCCATTCCCTCCGTCAGTAACCCCACCCTCAGTCCACAGCAGGGGACGGAGCTCACAGCAGAAACAGGACGGAGCCCACACCCAAATGCACACACACTCAGCAGGTAAATACACACACACACACACTCCAAAGGAACTCCAAAGGTTTGTGGACCAAACTGAGCTGAGCTGCAGTCACACTTGCTGGGTTACATTATTAATAGATGACATGTTTGTGTGTTGACACTCTGTAGTGACCCAACGGTGACCAAGCTGGACTTCGATAAGGACGGAACGCCTGGAACTAAACACTACTCACTGGTCAGTATCAGAGAAACACTTCCAGAGGAGAAGATCCCCAGCAAAGAACAGGTCCAGGTAAAGTGGGCGCTCCTAAAAGATGACGAGGAACCAAATCAAACAAATTATCATTTATTTATGACCCAGGATTCCAGATCTGTGAGGGCAAAAGTATGTGATCCTTCAGGATCAGCAGATCGTCTGAAGGTGAAATTAGAGTCAGGTGTTTTCAGTCCACGGGAGACACTCCGTTTTATTTAAAGAACAGGGATCTATCAAAGTCTGATCTTCACGTCACGAAGAACAAAGGAGGAGCTCAGAAGAAGAGTTGTTGATGCTCATCAGGCTGGAAAATGTTACAGAACCATCTCTGAAGAGTTTGGACTCCACCGATCCACAGTCAGAATGATTGTGTACAAATGGATGAGCTTCAGGACCATCGTTACCCTCTCTAGCAGTGCTCCACAAACAAAGATCACACCAAGAGCAAGGTGCTGAATAATGGAACTATCATAGCAACCTGAAGCAAATCCAAGGCCTTTCTGACATTGTCTAATGTTAATGTTCGAGTCCACCATCAGGAGAACCCTGAACATCATTGGTGAGCAGGGCAGGGTTGTTTGGAGAAAGTAATGCCAGCATTAAAACTTTATCCCATCTGTTCAACACGGAGCTGAATCTCAAGAGAATGTGGATCATGCAGAAAGACGACGACCCTAAACACACAAATCGTTCTACTAAAGAATGTCTAGAGTCAGAGTCCTGATCTTAATTCAGTAGAGATGTTGTGAAGGAGCTGAAGCAGCAGTTGATGGAGCAAACCACCAACATCACAGAGCTGAAGCTGGTTTGTGAAGGAATGAACTCAGATTAGTGCAGGACTGACCAACCGTTACGGAAACGTTTAGTTACAGTTATCGCTGCACAAGAGGAGACACAGCAGATACTGAAAGCAGAGTCACATACTTTCACCCTCACATGAGCAGAGGAAGATCTAAAGCAGATCTGCAGCAGATTCATGCTCCCTCTGTGTTCAGTTATCATACAGCTATCCACGTCCATCTAGTCTAAACAGACATCTAATGCTGCTGGAAGATCAAAGCTGCTGCAGTTCCACCTTAAATGGAAATCTCTGTCCGCAGGACGCTCTGAGCTCCTTCGACTTCCTCAACGACAGAAACAACTCGGGGGTGAAACCTGACCTCAAAGACATCACGCAGCATCAGATCCAGCCTCCGGGCTTAGAGCTCATAGCCGTACCAAAAAACACGGACATAAGGTGAGTCAGAAATGGACAAAAGTATTGGGACACCTGCTCATTCAGTGCCTCTTCTGAAATCAAGAGGATTAAATAGTTGTTTCTACTTCTACTGTCCAGGGAAGACTTTCTACTAGCTTCTGGAGCATTGCTGTGAGGATTTGATTGCATTTAGCACCAAAAGCATTAGTGAGGTCAGGACAACCTCATCTGTCTCAAAAGTGTCCCTAGGTACTTCTCTACAGGGACCAGACCAGCTGTGTGTGCATTTGCACATCTGTTTCAGCAATGGATGCAGCTTAAAGAATGCATTCATTTGAAGGGGTGTCCATAAGTATTTGGACACGTGCACAGATCCTGGTAGAGATCTGATGTGTGTTGTAAACAGTAGATGTTGCACAGATGAAAGTCTTGCTCAAGTGAACTTCAGTCATGTCCTGCCAGTTCAGGGAATCAAACCAGTAACCTTCCAGTCTTAAGACTGGTTCCCAAACCACCAGACCACAGCTGCCATCATATGTATTTGGATGTTCCCAGTAAACATTCCGATGTATGCATTTCGTAATGTCTCACTATCCAGGGAAGAGGAGGAGGAGGACGAAGAGGAGGAGGAGCAGTTTCACTTCAGCCTCAGAGATTTTAAATGTGTTGCAGTTTTGGGTCGAGGTCATTTTGGGAAGGTGAGTCTGATTTTAATCGGCATGCTGTGTGTGTGTGTGTGTGTGTGTGTGTGTGTGTGTGTGTGTGTGTGTGTGTGTGTGTGTGTGTGTGTGTGTGCTCGCTCACTACGGCAGCTGTAAACGTGTGTGTGTGTGTGTGTTCTCAGGTGTTACTGGCGGAGTACAGCAGCACGGGGGAAATGTTCGCCATCAAGGCTCTGAAGAAAGGGGACATCGTCTCTCGCGATGAAGTGGACAGGTCAGCTGGACCACCTCTCCGTCGACTTTCATTTCCGTGCTTTTGGAACCAAATAAACAACGATAATAACAATATGAATTACAATCATTTCAAATGCATGATTTATTCACTGCTTGTTGGGATAAAACGTGTCGTGTAATATATGTAACGTTATATAAACGCATTTATAACGTGACTTTTCTCCATGAGAGTGAAACAAGTTACGTTTGCTGTTAATATGAAACCACCAATCAGCCTTTATGTAACCCTTCACACCTCACACAGACTCAGTGGTGTGTGTGTGTGTGTGTGTGTGTGTGTGTGTGTGTGTGTGTGTGTGTGTGTGTGTGTGTGTGTGCGTTCCTCAGTCTGATGTGTGAGAAGAGGATTTTTGAGACGGTGAACAGCGTCCGGCACCCGTTCCTGGTGAACCTGTTTGCCTGCTTCCAGACCAAAGAGCACGTGTGTTTTGTGATGGAGTACGCAGCAGGGGGCGACCTGATGATGCACATACACACTGACGTGTTCTCGGAAGCACGCGCCACGTAAGCACGCGTGGGAAGTTCGTTCTTCGATGTTATGGTTTGCCAGTTTTCCGATTGTGATGATCTGGTGTTTGTGTTCGGCAGGTTCTACGCAGCGTGTGTCGTCTTGGGGTTACAGTTTTTACACGAACATAAGATTGTGTACAGGTATGTAAACCTGTAACTACAGTATAGGACGGCGTTGTGTCGGCTGTGTGTTTACGCTGAATGTGAACGTATATCTGATTAAACAGAGACCTGAAGCTGGACAACCTGCTGCTGGACACTGAAGGCTACGTTAAAATAGCTGATTTTGGACTTTGCAAAGAAGGTAAGACATTGAAATATGTTGTAGATTGTTGAAGCACAGGTAACAGAGACGCTTCAGTCGGTCCGTCACGGCGATTCTCAGCTGCAGCCAATAAAGCTGCGCTTCACAACACCATCTCGCATCACACGGAGCACAACAGCGCCTCCTTCTGGTGTAATGAGCAATGTGGAATTAAAATCCTGTTTTTGTAAGCGCAGTACCCTAGTCTTCACACTTAACACAGACTCAATGGTGTGTGTGTGTGTGTGTGTGTGTGTGTGTGTGTGTGTTTTTCCAGGAATGGGATTCCGGGACAGGACGAGTACATTCTGCGGCACACCAGAGTTCTTGGCCCCTGAGGTGTTGACGGAGACGTCGTACACACGGGCGGTGGACTGGTGGGGACTGGGGGTGCTCATATTTGAGATGCTGGTGGGAGAGGTCAGTGTTCAGCCACTGTAGAGAATTACCCTTGAAAACATTTAGGCTTCACAACACAGCATTATGTGATGACTGTGGGCTCCCCCTACAGTTGGAGTGTAGAATTACAGGATTTTACACTAACATGACCCGGGTTACATGGTGTTATGCAGTTCTGGAGTGAGGTCCATTGCAGTTCCAGGCCTGGAGTGTGAACGATAGAGATGCTACGGCGATGCTACTCTTTGTATTTACGGCAGTGGTGTGAATGTGAATTACACGTCCTGACTTTAGGGGGAGCCCTTGAGCAAGCAGTTACAATTCTTCCATAATGCTGCTTTAAATATCACTAAATACGTAATGAACGTTTGTACATTTGAGCGAGTCTCCATCTCCACAGTCTCCGTTCCCTGGTGACGACGAAGAGGAGGTGTTTGACAGCATTGTGAATGACGAAGTCCGCTACCCAAGATTCCTCTCCACAGAGGCCATCTCCATAATGAGGCGGGTAAGTGTTCTATGTCCACTCTGGAATAGCTGTTCCCGTTAATACACAGAGTTAACTGTAGGCTTGATCCCGATCTTTGCTCAAGCTCTTGAGGAGGAATCCAGAGCGGCGGCTGGGAGCAGGGGAACGCGACGCTGAAGAAGTAAAGAAGCATCTGTTCTTTCGGGTGAGTTAACGATTAAGGTGGAGGTTCCTCCAAACCAACCCACACCGTAAATCCGACCCCTTGTGTCTAAGTTAATAGACTTTTATGGATTTACGAATGGACCAGAGACAGAAGTGCTGCTGGAGTGTTTAAACCCCTCAGTGTCACCCCTGTGGGCAGCATCCTAGAGGACGACCAACACAAACTGTGCAGAAACAGATGAGCTTCTGTCTCTGACTTTACATCTACAAGGTGGAGACACTCAGAAGGAGTGTCTGATAGAGTGGACAGTGAGTGGACACAGTGTTTAAACACTCCAGCAGCACTGCTGTGTCTGATCCACTCATACCAACAACATACACGAACACTGAGAATGACCCACCTCCCACATAATACAATGTTTCAGCCTCTTTCTACCCCGTGTACGGCAGTGACCCTGATCTTGAAGTGTCCATTAACTGTCTCTTATTTTCCCAACTCCTCCAGAATATCGACTGGAATGGATTACTGGCTAAGAAGGTAAAGCCGCCATTCGTGCCGACCATACAGAGCTCCAGCGACGTCAGCAACTTCGACGAAGAGTTCACCTCCGAAGCCCCGGTCCTGACCCCGCCCAGAGAGCAGCGGCCGCTGAGCCGAGAGGAGCAGGAGATGTTCGCTGACTTCGACTACATCGCAGACTGGTGTTAGCTCCCCTTTCCCTCCCCGAAACCTGTGAACACAGCCTGAACCGCTCTCCTGCTCAGCGCCATTTTAGGGCCTTGCTTAACGTCCACGGGGCATCAATCAGATCGAGAAGCTTCTGGAGGAACGTGTTACCCAGTATCAGCCAGAGGAAGGTGTTTAGACCCAGCTCGGACCCATATCTGCTGGTTGCAGCCAAAAAGTTGTGGTTTCCAAAAGGAATCAGACTTATTTAGATGTTCCTTTGAAAACTTCGGACACTAGATTTTGGGGTCAGGATACAGGAAAGGTCATAGTCAAAGGTCAAACCCAGTTGTTACCACTACAGACACTGACCACACTCAAACCATTGCCTTAATGGACCGAACCATTTCACTAACCACACCGTTTACTAAGCAGCTCGTTGTTGAAGGGCTGCTATGCTGGCCTGACTTAGGCTCGTAGGTTTCACTGGTCATCCTTACAGACTTCCGGAATTCCGCTCCCAGACGTCTGAGCACTCAAACGTATCAGTATTATTGGCTGATTTTCATAAAGCAGTCGTGAGTTAGAGGTTTCAGGTCCTTCAACCCCTGAATTCTGAATGTAAAACAGCAGCAGTGATCAAATAATGTTGGGTTCATTAACCTCAGGCTCCTGCGGATGGCGCTGCCTGAGGATAATGGGGATATAAATACCTGTGTGGTGTGCGACAGGGTTAAGTAGAGGTGGTTCAGTGCAGTGAAGGTCTCGTTGGATGTAGAAAATGGGCCATGAAGCAGATGTTACTGATTGGTTAAAGGAGTGATGTCATTTGGGCTGAAGGCCACAGTGTGGAAGGAGCTGAATCTTCATTATGGAAGCGTCTCTCGTACTGGTCATACTGGCAGCAGGACAAATCCCAGTCTACGGGACAATCTCACAACTATGGCCCAAAAACATAATGAGCAACATCTGTTTTCTGACCCATGTTCCAACGAGACGATCGCTGCACTGCACCACCGTATCGATCAATGAATCCCGTCGCACACCCTGCAGGTATTTATATTCCCATTTGCTGGAGAAGACGTAGTCCATCTGTTACTCTGCATACTTTATTCTCCTCCTTTCACCCTGATCTTCACGATGATCAGATGAACTACAGGACAGTGAATGAAGAAACAGGAAGGTGGTCATAATGTTATGGCCGATTGGTGGTGTTTTGAGGTGGCTCAAATCCCAGTCAGACCCCGCAGACAGAGCACTTACAGGTACACGTCCAGTCATTGGTCATCAGTTCTACAGTAGAGAGTGCCCCCTGGTGGCAGGCCAAGGGAAAAGTAAGACTGTCAGACTGTCACAATCCCCAGTGTTGCTGTGAGGTTCTGCGTGGGTGCACCACCCATAAATATACAGACAAAAGCGGTTCTACAAGGAAAGGGGGTCCAAAACTACACTGTCATCCTTGTGGAAGATAATGTTTCGATCCTATGTCCAGACCAGCACCAGTAAGAGTTACTGGGAAGACGACCTGTGTGACAGGATTCAAGATTAAGCTCTCAAAGCAAGAGGAAGACGGCTCATCCTCCCGTCGACCCCAGACACCTGTAAATCAACGTGAATCAGACACCGTAAATAAATAAAACCCAGTACAGTGTAACGAAAGGGAGCCGTAGAGGGGCTCTGATTGCACCACTCAAACCAGTACCTAACGTTAGATGTCTGATTAGGGGGTGGACCCATCGTCCATTACATTATCATCAACTAGAGTTAGAGTGGATCACACACAGCAGTGCTGCTGGAGTGTTTAAACCCCTCAGTGTCTCTGCTGGACCGAGAACAGTCCACCAACCAGCCGACAGCGTCCTGTGGGCAGCGTCCTGTGGGCACTGATGAAGGACTAGAGGACGACCAACACAAACTGTGCAGAAACAGATGAGCTTCTGTCTCTGACTTTACATCGACAAGGTGGAGACACTCGGTAGGAGTGTCTGATAGAGTGGACAGTGAGTGGACAGTCTCCAGCAGTACTGCTGTGTCTGATGCGCTGCAGAGCAGCAACACGGACACCCAGTCAGTGTCGGTCTTACCCCGGTGTCAGACATGAGACACAGACGTGAGAAGGTTCAGCTCAGCGTTAAACGTCACAGACGCCAATGATTAGGGCTGTGTTTTAGGAAGACTATCATGGTAGGGACGCGCACTACGACAGTATTTTACCATCAGTTGTGTTATTGTGATGCACAGTATAGTTTTCGGAGCACATCGTAGATATCGTCAGCACTTTAAAACACTCGTTACGAGTGTAATTAGACCTGTTTAATTGGGTATCGTGCAGCACGTCAGTGAACCAAGTGTGGGACAGTGTTTGGACAGTTTTAAAGACTGTATGGCTTTAAATATCGTGAACGTAGCTGTAGTTTTTATAGGGTTTTGTTTTATTTTAAATTTTTTTAATTTTTTATACCATAAAAGCCACCAGTGTCGTAGTATAAACACACCATCGTGTGCATAAACCTGAGAAATCTGTTTTATCCAATCAGAACAGTGGGATCTGAACAGTGCAACACTGCCATCTGTGGTCAGGAGGTTAAAGACAACACAAAATGAACCGCTGTCCGACTCCGGTCTTCACATACAGCGCCACCAAGGACCGCCGTTGTCTGCTTATACTCGGAGAGGAATTTCCACCCAAAACCTGACTCTTTATCAGCTGCTTCTTCTCTTTTCCTGAACTGACCCACTGAGCGAAAGTTATCAGACCCTTCAACTCACAGCCAGTCATTTCAGTAAGGATGCAAACGGGATTCGGAGCTTCAGAACCACGTGGTGTTTTAATGTAGCAGCAGAAATGTTACAGAACTGTCTGTGTTTGTGTAAAGAATTTCCAGTGTAAAGTACTTTTTGTGTGTTTGATGTTACTGCAGATGATCTGAAGCTGTCAGTGACCTGCAGCATTCGTGTCTGATGTTTGAAGGCCTGAAGTGACTCTAAACTCAACCCAACACATGATCTCTAAGCCTCTTTTCCAGTGGAGGAAGCAGATCGGACTGTTCGATGGCCCGGATAGAAAAACAGTATGAGCTGTACAATCTTAACGGGACGTCTGAGGACGCCTGAGGACGTCCTACGTCAGTGTTCTCATCCTAATCTCCCAATCCTAACCTGCTGCATCTGTAGATCATTTCCACACGCTGACGTAGACACATTCAGAATGGAAGTTGATGCAACATCTGCCTATTGATTGATTGCACTCAGCAATCCGATCTTAATCCGATTTCGGCTTCGATGTCTTCGACTGGAGTAAGGTGGAGAAATCTGATGAAGAGAGACATGTTCTCAGTAATCAGATTTCTGTGCATGTATGCTCTCAGAGTTCACTTGGACTTCAGTCTGCACGTGCATTCGCCTGCGCAGGCTCCACCTGTCTGATCTCGGGACTCCGCCTTCCTCCCGCCTCTGGGAGATTATCGGCTGGTTACAAATTAGAAATCTGATTCTTGAGCGCATTTGAAGGCCCTGATCAGATTACTGACATCGGATTACTGTCGATTATTTTCTGTGGTTTTGATGAATAAGATTCGCCTGCAGTGGACAGAGATTAGGATGAGACTGGTCTGGACTGGTCCTTTAATTGAACTGACCACTTGTTAAATCAATGCTGGTCAATTTGGGAGATTGAACACCGTCACAGCACTTCTGCAGCAACAGCGCAGCACTTGAGCTCATTAGACTCCGTCTGTCCAGTCCCGGTCTGGTCTTCGGTCCCAAAGGGAGATGGAGGGTCAGTTTAGGGTTTGCTATGTCGGCCGCTCGTGTAAATACAGCGGAAGCTGGAAGCACTTGTCGTTTTTATCATTTCTCTTTTCTAAATTATGTGTTTTTATCTGAATTGTGAAAATCAGACTTTACTCGGACGTGGTGGAGCGCGTTGCCTGTAGCGTTGTTTGATGGTACACAGCCATGAAGTTAACCGTGATCATGCTGTAAATAAGAAAACTGACTTTGCTATGATTGATGTCCGTCATGAACGCAAAGTAAAACGTTTGTTATAAAATCTCTCGTCTTTTCTCTTTTGTGATAGAAATGCATTGATACAGGCTCTGATGCACTACACCGACAGAAGTATTGGGACACATTCATTGGTTCTTTCTGAAATCAAGGATATTAAAGAGTTTCTCCTGCTTTTGTTGGACTTTCTATTAGATTCTGGAACATTGCTGTGAGGATGTGATTGCATTCATTCACAAGAGCTGGAGTTAGGTCAGGGTGTTGGATGATCACCACCCCGCCTCATCCCAGTTCCACTGCTCTACAGCTCAACAGTTCGGCACAACGGTGTTGGAATATTTATAGTCAAAGTAGTTTCAGCCGTAAGGAATCGACCGACTGCAATGGTGTCACGAAGTCGCTCAGAATTTCAGCGACCGACAGACCAACGTTAATCAGGTCCTGCAACCAGTGGTCGTACATACCTCTAGGTCCTACCTCGTCCACACACTGCTGCCGTCTTTCATCTTGAAGACACAGATACTACACCATGGTCAGTCTCATCTCCAGACCTGTCCCTGATTGAAAATGTGTGGACGCTATTGGACGCTCTATCAACACTCCACCCCTACCACACCATCTGCAGAACTGAGTGAGAACATTCAAGCTGCATGGGATGGATCATCACAGGACACCATTAGGAACCTCTACACCTCCATGCAGAGACGTCTGGCGTGTTGCGTTAAACCCGACGCCGTACTGAGAGACACCACTTCTGTATGAGTAGATCAATAAACATTGATCAGATCAGTTATTGATCCTGATCACCTTCATCTTCCCTCCCAATAGAACCGCAATCCCACACGTCCTTTCACTATTATTTTGATAATTTTTTTTTAAAGCAGAAACTCACAAACTCCTTTTCCGAGTGGAAATAAAAATGTTTAAATGGCATTCACGTGGTACAGATACATCAACTTCTTTAAATGCACAATTCACACTTAACACACTTTAATTCACGAGATTTCCAACATGCTTTTTTGAAAAGCATTTATTGTTTAAATTACTAAATATAATGCAAACACGCTAACAAAATAAGTCACTCATTTCCTACAAAAGAAAATGGTTACAGTATGAAATCGGCATCATTGCAACCACTAACTCAATCCTCACTTAGACATATATACAATATATATACACGCAAATGGATTTGGGTTTAGTACAGGTCAATATCGGTGTTAAACCTTGGAATGTGTGTGCGGTACTGGTAAATCCCTGCCCAGCGCCTTTTCCGAAAGGCCTAACGTCACCTCGGAAGAGCAAACCTTCTCAATTCAACAACAAAAAGAACATCCTAGTAGAAGAGCAGTAGGTGTGTGTGTGCGCGCATGTGTGTGTGCGTGTGTGTGTGCGTGTGTGTGTGCGCGTGCATGCTCATATGTTTCACAGCTGAGGCAGTTTGTCCACTGGTGTGTCGAATTTGAAGTCCGGAGGGAAGAGATCAGCAGCCCGCGGGTAGATCAGCCGGTAAGACTGGCGGATGGTCACGTCAGCCACTCCTGCAATGTCTCCAATTTCTGTAGGAGATCAGAAACAGTCGATGAGATCACTCTGCGGTGACCGGGGTGAGGGACAGCACTGTGTAGAGGTTTCAGTCCCCTAATCCCAGCATTTAAACCCAGTTCCCTGAGCTAAACGTGTCCAGACCATCAAACACATTCATTCATCCAGTCCACCAGGAAGACTACACCGAGCACTGGGTGGCATACGAACATGCATTCACACACCAGGAGCAGATCCACCTGATCTCCAAGCAGAAACTGGATGAACATGGAACACTGACCCCAGCACTGGAAGGAAAACATGCTGACCACCAAGCAGACATTTCGATCGCGTGGTCTGTGAACCCATCTGACGTCAAAGAGACACTACGAAAAGCAGCTGTGTCCAGCTGGGGTAGTGACGGAGGTTATATTGGTGGTGATTTGCTGATCGGTGTGCGCCCGAGAGGCACTGTATCCTGGTCACACCTGTACTTTGTGCTGGACACTAAAGATGTTAGTACCAGGTGTGAACGGGTTTCTATGGTGTTGCTAGATGGTTGTAATGGTGGCGTGAGGTGACCACTACAACCGCTTCACTGCCAGGTGACAAACCAAGACCAAAACCATGTTTTATGGAGGTATTAAACCTTTACTGAACATATAAACAGCTTCTAAATCCAGAGGGGACTAAAACTTTTGCACAGTGCCGTACAACAGCAGCAGCTCGGAAGGCTACAGTGGACAGTGGACGCTCACCTTTCTGCGTCTTCTTCTCGGCCGAGGCCTGCGAGGCCATGTAAATGGCGGCTGCTGCCACAGAGATGGGGCTGCGCCCCGGGACCAGGTCCAGCTCCACCGCCTTCCGGGCGATGAAGGTGGCGGCCATCTGGACCTGTTTGGGTAGACCCAGGTTGGAGCAGAAGCGGGACATGAAGTCTCCTGTGGTGATCAGATCCACACTCGTCTCCAGGGCCTTCAGGATCAGCTTGAAACATCGGCCGATCTCCTTCTTTGAGATCCGGGACACGGCGCAGATTTCTGGACGGGGTGAAAAGACCATCACAAATAAATCACTAAATTTAATGATTAAAGGTGATTAAATTTAATGTGGGTTCATTTGAGTGATTTGATCACTGAAGCATTTTTTTATTTTAATTTTAAAACAGATTTTTGACATTTACGACTTTTTTGTGAATAATAACCAGAATGTTTAATTTTATTTTTGTTACTTTAAAATTCACTGAAAACACAAATGAAGGTTATTGTCATTCAAATATGATTATTTGGGAATTTATTCAATGCAAAAACCACTTGATTTGATTTTTTAAATTTAAAAATACATCAATTTAATTTTTAATATTTTTTTAAAGCACTGAAAATTGCTCATAAGATTATTCCACGTTTAAAACGCACTGACATCACAAACCAACATCATTCTTAATCTCAAAAACACCTTTTAAACTAACAAAAAGTGCATTTTTACATTAAAAACATTGACAATACTTTAAAAAAATATATATATATATATATGTGTGTGTGAAAATGAACTGAGAATTTTATTGTGGTCCAAAACCACAACATTTCCACTGCAGAACCTCTTTTGTACACCTGCAGAACCTTTAAATGAATGTTTTTTAAAGGCCATTTCTACAAACAAGCCGAGTTCTAGAGCTTCAAATCTACACCCCAACTGTCAGGAAGCATCATTTTAACTTCATTCAGTTGTATCTTCCAATGACAATGGCTCTCATGTCTCTTAAGGACGTGTTGAGGACATCAAAAAGTGGATGGCTGCTAATTTCCTTCACTTAAATGAAACTAAAACAGAGATTATTACTTTGGTTCTCCACACTGCTCCACTGTTTCTGATAACCTTGGTCCGTTATCATCGTGTAAAGTCTGCAGTCAGAAATCCGGTGTTTTTGACTCCGACCTCAGATTTGATAAACAAATCAACTCTGTGGTAAAAAGTCGTTTCTTTCAGCTCAGAAACTTTGCGAAACTGAAGCCTGTTCTCGGTTTTGCTGACCTTCAGAAAGTCATTCATGCTTTAAAAACTTCACGAATTGACCGCCGTAATTCTTTATACACTGGGGTTGACCAGTGCCTAACGCTTCCAGTTAGTCCAGAATGCAGCATGCAGATTATTAACCAGAACCAAAAGAGAACACATGACACCTGTCCTCGCCTCACTTCACTGGTTACCAGTACAGTTTAGGATACAATATAAAGTGCTTTACCGTATTTTCCGGACTATACGCCACTACTTTTTTCCTTTAAATCATGAGGCTTAAAATGAGGTGCAGCTTTTTCTTCTTATATGTTATTTTCCAGGATTTTTTTTTTTTAACTTTGTGGGTGCAGCTTATATTCCGTTGCCTCTTATATTCCAGAAAATACGGTAATTTGTTTTTTAAAAGCACTAAATGGCCCCTTCTTACATTACAGATTTGCTCCAATCAGGCAGATCTTCATCTCAGAACCTCTTAGTTGTTCCCAGGTCTCGTTTAGAACTTAAAGGGGATCGTGCATTTACAGTGTACGCTCCGAGACTGTGGAATAAACCTACCACCTGATATCCACCATGCTACCTCTGCTCCCTCAGGTTTAAAAAGTCACTCATATAAACTTGCATTTGATCAGTAAGGAACTGTGGTGATGTTGAGGTGCAGTTGATGTATTTTATTTAATGTACTTTATGATTTTATTTTTTATCCTTGTCTTATTTTTTGTATTTTATATATATAACGTACGAGTATGTACAGGCTACCTTGCTGGTATAAAAAGTGCTTTATAAATAAAATTTACACCAAAATCCATTTCGGAATTTGTAAGAATATGGATCGAGATTCCAAACCCAGTGAGACTAAATGGCCACCGTCACAGCTGGGAATTTCACACCTCCACGAATCACTTGAAAGGAAAGAACCGCAGAGTTTATTCGACTGAAACTCACCTTTAAACGTTCTGGGCACGCCCTCCTGTCTGCAGGCAATGTAGAGGCAGGCTGAGGCTATAGCGTCGTTACTCCTGCCTTTAAGGCTCTTCTGCTCATAAACTTGCTTGAATAGGTTATTTGTGCGATCCTGTGGACAAAGAACGTCCAGAGACATTAAACACCAACTACACAGAAACCTGGAGGAGGTTCTTCAGAGCACTTCCAGCTGTGCTTCTCAAAGCTACACACCAACTTCACAGCACAGTCTGAACACGGACTGGGTTTATTCTAACGTTATGTAGAGAACGGCGTAAATCACAGTATTTAAAACCTGTTTACACATAGACATACAGGTACACACAGACTGCGCCACAACACCGCAGTCCTGGCTGTGACGGCCTGTAGCTACTTCCCCATTTCTATTTTCAGTCCGGATGCAAAACTTTTTGCAGCAAAATATTTGGTGCGAAACGAATTTGCCTGCAACAGCTGGATTACAGATTACCTCCAGAAGTTCAGTAGGAACCATCAGGAAACACTGACCAGAAATCTTCAACAAATAGGCTTACATTGCTTTAAGAGCTGCGTTAGTGCATCCAGTTAAACTCGTGGATGGTGTTGTGTCTCAGGGCTCTTTGGATCACAGAAATCAGTCTTGGACTGATTAGTTTGCCAGGTGAGTCTGATTAAAGGAATAAATAGTCCAATACTTTGGACAAGATATGAAACCATTAGAAATGTACAAAACCTCAGGCATAATGAAGAAGGTTCCTCACACACAAATTCATCTGATTAAGAGAGCAGCTGCTAAAATGCCATTACTAAGCAGCAAACTGCTGGTTCCTCTGGAGTCCCATGAACCTGAAGGTGTAGGATCCTCCAGAGGCTTGCTGTTGGGCATGAACCAAATATTCGGCCACCCCTAACCAATGCTCACAAGCAGAACCGGTTGCAGACGGTGCAACCCTGGATGGTCCAGATGGACGGAGTAGTGGATGGTCACCATGTCCCAACAAGACTGTGACATCAGTCAGGAGGAATCATGGGAAGCTGGTAGGCTTCATTCTCAACAACACTGCAATCCCACACTTCCTTCTGGGGGAAACGTATTTGAGGAAGAGTGTAGGTCAGTGTAGTTGAGTGGGTGGGTGTAACTGAGCAGAAATCAGCAGGACTGAACACTCACTACGATGTTTCTGGGCAGGTTGATCCGGTCAGCCATGGTGCTGATCTCTTTGAAGGCATTTAGCATGGCTCGGTCGGAGCTGCTCATGGTTCTACGGTTCTGGTACTTGGAGTTGCCAAACTCGTCGAAGCTCGCTGCTCCTGTTCCCTGTTCATTTAGAAACAAACATTAGTTTCCAACAAATTGATGCTTCAACGAAGAAAAGATGCAAACTTCAAAAACCTGCCCGTTACCTTGCTGATCATCGTGGTGAGATCTCCTCCATTCAGGAGAGGGTTCTGAGCGTCACCAACACGGGAAGGATCTTTGGTGGCTTTTTCATTTGTGAACGTCCTCCACTCGGAGCCGACGTCAATAACGCGGTCACCTGACGCAGACAGAGAGCGAAGGGAGACAAACTGATTTTACACCGACAGACTAAGAGGGTCTGAAATGAGCTCCACACAATCAGGTGACACGTTCAGCAAATCCTGGGAAACAGGATTCAACAGGACTTTTCCGGGGGTTTGGATGGGAAAGTTAGTCAGATAACAGCAGGTACAATATTTTCTCACACAGGAAATACTTTAGTCCGAGTATCATACTTATAAAATATAAAATATATTTAAATCTGTTAATTTAAATGATTTACACACAGTCCATTAAAACGTAAACAGTCACCATCCAATGGAAAAACAAAAAGATGACGTCCCGAAGTGAAGGCAAAACAATGTTGAACGATGGAATTTACATTGTATTCTAAAATAAAAACTTTATTCTAAGTATTTTAGGGCATTTCTATGGAAAGCTGTTAAACATTAGGATTGTCTCATTTAGAGATGATTATTTTTGAGTAAATAAATGCTCTAAATATCTATGTTTTCATTGGAATTGTTGTAAATGCTTTACAGAAGGAAATGAAAACGTTGATCAGAGCTTAGTTTTATGATGGAATGAATAATCAATATTAAATATTAAATATTAATTAGTTGTGTAAGTGTCCCTCCCACACGTCTGCAGTGCTTACCGACGACCAGGCCACATTCTGGACAGATCATATCTCCTGCCCTGTAGTCCTCCACGAGTATGGCCTCAGGGTGATTAGGGCACTGCACCTTGGGGAGAGCATCTCCACTGCAATACAGAGAAGATTTCCAATGAACGCTGAAGAAACCCTTGTTATCTTTACGTTGTCCATTATGACCACAAAGTGCTTTCTTTGCACATAATTCTGGTTGCCAAATATTCTGTAAATATACACCCGCACGCTTCTCTCTACCTGCTCGAACCACGTCCACGTCTTCATTAAGGTGGAGATGTGGATGCAGTTTAAGCCTCGTGACTTTCTGTGAGCTGTAGAACAGTAACAGTCCAAATCTGACAGTGTGGGAATCAGTCCAGCATCAACATAAACACTGTACTGCAACTAAAACCACACAGAGTCCACAACACCTGAACTAAAGGCCTGGAGGGATTTGAGGGGGTTGATACAGTGGGAACGTATTTCCACAATCAATGAGTGAACACCGATTTCCAGGACTTCCAGCCAACATTGCGCCTGTATGAAAAGATCCGACTCCAGAAAGCACGGTTCACCCGGTGTTGCACTCCACAGAAATGAAAGAGGTTCTTTATGTCTGGTTCACAGTTCGCTCTGCCTGAATGGTTCTTCAATGTTTGGCTTTCAGAGACAGATCCACAAACCTGAACAGTTTACAACACCGTACAATATCCACAATGTATCCTACATTTCTTTGTATTTTAACTACAATACGTTACATTGTTTGTGGTTATGAACCAAACCACAGAACCGCAAGATGAGGAAAGAAGATCCAACAATCCTAAAATGTTCATCACGGATCTACAGGTAGACACAGTCGATGTCAAAGTGCAGCTTCTACCATCAGAAAGACCATGTTTGATCGTCATGGAGGTGTTTAAGGAGGAAACACTTACAGTCAAACATCAGAACAAAGCTAAAGTTCTCCAGACAACATCTAAACAAAGAGCAGGACTGCTGGAACAATGTGCTTTGGACAGATGAATTATTTGCACACCGTTACAGAAGACATGTTTAAGCACAAACCAAACATCAACCAAACCATCTCAGCACAAGCAGCTCATACCAACTGTGAAGCATGGTGGTGGAAGTGTCATGGTTTGGAGCTGCTTTGTTGCAGTCGGGTCTGGAGATCTCTCCATCGTAGCCCCATCACTGGTGAGCATTTGTGGAGTTAAATGGTTCATGAACTGTTTGGGGCAGGGTGGTTTTTAGCGACGCAGCCTGCATTTACACCAGTTTTAGTGGAACTGAGGAGACGTCACAGAGTCCTTCAGTAAATGGGAGTGAAGATGACAGCGGGTATAAACGTCCTGCAAGCTTTTGTGTTAGACGTTTGTTTTTCTCCAGAAAGTAACCACGCATCAACTTTTGGTGACAATAAGACGTAGGAGACAACACCGTATGAGATGAAAGATATGTCACTGCACCTGTACAACTAGAAACCCACAGCAGTTCCAGCTGAAACACCTACTAATCTTTGGTTCCTGCTGCGAACAAACTTTTCAGGTTCCGGAACCTATTTTTTGTTGGTGGAAAAGCGCTCAACGGTTCAGAATTATGTAATAGTGATTATAACGATTTGACCCACTGTGTTTTGCACACACAGGAATTAGACCTCCGCATTTTATCCATCCACACACAGCGATTCACACTAGTGACTTCACACATCAGGGGGCAGTGAGCGACGGGCAGCCCTATTTCAGCCAGTTCAGGGAATCGAACCGGCCACCTTCCAGTCACAAGACTGGATCCCAAACCCCCACACCAGGGCTGCTCCAGCTGAATCCAGCACACCTAACAAAACAGTTCTGCACCAGAACAGAACCTGTTCCACGTTGGTGGAAAACGGCCCTCAGTCATGTCCTGCCAGAATCTGGAACTGTCCAGTAGCAGGGCGACGGCTGCCCCAATACTGGTCGATAACTGACTTTTTTAAACTGAAAATCGTAAGAAAACAGATTATTAACTGTGTGTATATGGTTTGAGAACCATAAATGTTCACACACACACACACACACACACACACACACACACATTAAAGTGGTTAAGTCTAATTTCTGAGGCTGAAGTATTTAATCAGATCTGATCAATAATATAACAGAGGCCTGATTAAAGCACACAGATCAAAACCTCGTATCTGCACAGGTTCAGCCGTTATAAAGTGGAGAACTGAGAGACCTGGGCTTTAGAACCCTGGTGCTGTAAGAGCTGTAAGACCCCGGTTCTGTAGGAGGGGGAGCTTTTAAACCACAGTTCTGTAGGGGGGGATTTAGAACCCCAGTTCTGTAGGGGGGGGGGGCTTTGGAACCCTGGTGCTGAAGGAGCTTTAGAACCCCGGTTCTGAAGGAGGGGGAGCTTTAGAACCCCAGTTCTCTAGGAGGGGGTCCGCTGATGGGCCTGTTAGCTCGATGCTATCTGTTAGCCTGTTAGCCGCCCTGCTAACGCCAGCGTTTTACCCCCGAGTTTAAGATTTACCCCTAGTTTTAACCCCGGAGTGTGTGTGATATGTGTGTGTGTGTGTGTGTGTGTGTGTGTGTGTGTGTGTGTGTGTGGTTACAGAGAGAGTGTAATTAGTGTGTTTTAGAGGAAACAGACTCAGCTCAGCGGCTCTGAAACAAACACACTTAAATAAAAAATAAAAAAAAACACACACACAAACACATTGCACCCTCACACACACCCTAACACACTCCTCACCCTGACACACACACACAGCAACACACACAACACGACACACCAGGCGGACGCGAGCTTAAAGCCCCGCTTTGTGCTCACCGGCTTGTAGACGCCATTCTGTCCCTCCTCACAGCCTGACTGAGCTTTATTTATAACCCTGACTGACCACAGCAAACACCCCAACAAACACCCCCACACCCCAACAAACACCCCCACACCACAGCAAACACCCCAAACACACTAAGTACCACAACAAACCCCCAAATACACACCAATACTACACACACCAGATACCTCACCAAACACCCCCAAACACACCAAATACCCCCACACACTAAATACATCAAACACCCCAAATACCCCACCAAATATCTCCAATACCCCATCAAAGACCCACAAACACACTGAAAACCCCACCAAAAACCCAAACATCCCCAATTCCTCACCAAATACCCCAAAACACCCAATACCCAACCAAATAACCAAAAAGCACCAAATACCCCAATAGCCCATAAAATACCCCCAAACACACCAAACAAATCAACATACCCCAAAACACACTAAATACCACAAAACACAACAAATGCTATAAAAACACCAAATACTACTAAACACTATAGTTGCTACGATGTTGCTATATGGGTGCTATGATAATTAGGGTGATTGCTATGAGCTAACAACCACTTAGCAACATGATATCAACCACCCTAGATACCATAGCACCCATATAGCAACATCATAGTAACCACCTAGCAACCACTTAGCAACATCATAGCAACCACCCTAGATACCATAGCACCTGTTGGAGTGTTATTCTACAGGTGGTACAGGAGGTCTGAACACTCAGATCCCACCAGGCCTTTTAAACTCACACAGGGAATATAATAGTTAATGCTGAGGCATCTTTAAACACAGCTGATACACACGTCACTGTTCTCCACTTTTAAACATCTGGTAATCTGATCTGAATCAGATTATAAATACTCCAGGCTGAACTCGGTGGTTAAATCAACTTCATGCCAGAACTAAATATACTTCAGCTCCTGTTCAGGAAGCTTCTCTCCACGTCATGTGACATATCTGTGGGTACTGACTGTGCTGTTAACACACACTGAGAATGTCATCTGCATCTATTAAGACCTTAAAGAACATTACTCCACCTAGGGACAGTGTGGAGGTAATGCTGATAGTGTCCCTCGTATCACTACTAGGGGTCAGACTGCCGTATGTAATGCTCCTCAGACCATGTTGTTGGGGTGGTGAGTTGCTCCAAGCCTCACCAGGAGACCTCCACACTCAAGCCTTTTCAAGACAGCAGCTAATCGTCCTGCTTCTCTCAGTCCAGTGATGTCCTGCCTCCCAATGTCTGTCAGCTGGGCAAAATAGAGGCGTGTCTACTAGTCAGTGATCTCTCATCAATAGAGTACACGACCCAAAAGTAGCCTCGGAGAGCATTTTATAGGAAGTGCTTTACACCCTCTTGTGGCAAGAACCAGTGTCTAATCAGACCTCACCTGCATTCATTTACAGATCAGAGTCAGACTCACCTGAGTTTAGCATTTCTACCTGGGTGTGTTATTTTCTATATGAATGTCGATATTATACCCTTTTTTTATTTGTTTGTATTAATTCGTTCATTATTACACTCATTTTCTGCATGAAGTGTCATTTTCTAACGTTTAATCCTAACACGTACAGGGGAACCCAACACCTCAACTGAAAATTGTTGCATTATTTAATTGTTAAGATGCCAACAAAGTCATTCTGAGAGGTTTTGGTGAAACATTCCATTTACATTGTTCATAGTGGCGGTGAATGGAAGCAGATTTATCACATTTTAATCCTTTTATATAAATACATACCAACACACTGTTTACTCACATTTTTTATTTTCTAAAACCTCAATAAAACAAAGCAAAAAAGCACTGGGCTATTGAGCACATAACATTATATATGATTAATTACAGGTAGACGCTCTCACTGGCGCTGACTTTACGTTTATTTGGGTTTATTCTAATGTTATATAGAGTCAATTACAGGTAGACGCTCTCACTGACGCTGACTTTACGTTTATTTGGGTTTATTCTAATGTTATATAGAGTCAATTACAGGATGCCTTCACCGACGCTGACTTTTACGCTTATTTTGGGGCTTATTCTAATGTTATATAGAGTTACTATGTAGACGCCTTACCGAGCTGGGACTTTATGTTTATTCGACATTCTAATGTTATATAGAGGTTAAATACAGGTAGACGCTCACTGACGCTGGACTTTACGCTTATTTGGGTTTATTCTAATGTTATAGAGTTAATTACAGGTAGACGCCCCACTGACGCTTGACTTTACGCTTATTTGCTTATTCTAATGTTATATAGAGTTAATTACAGGTAGACGCCTACCGACGCTGACTTTATGTTTATTTGGGTTTATTCTAATGTTATATAGAGTTAATACAGGTAGACGCCTTCACTGACGCTGACTTTATGTTTATTTGGGTTTACTTAATGTTATATAGCAGAGTTAATTACAGGTAGACGCTTCTCACCGGACGCCGACTTTACGCTTATCGGTGTTTATTCTAATGTTATATAGAGTTAATTACAGGTAGACGCCCACCGACGATTCGCTTATTTGGGTTTATTCTAATGTTAT
>CM067517.1:1298758-1688758 GCA_034509495.1 Acestrorhynchus altus
ATTAAAGAGTTGATCCTGCTTTTGTTGGAGTAACTGTCTCTACTGTCCAGAGAAGACTTTCTACTAGAGTCTGGAACATTGCTGTGAGGATTTGATTGCATTCAGCAGCAGCAGCACCCTCATTCACTGTTATAATGGTTGTGTGTGTTTATTTTGCTGTTAATTCAGTGAGCTTCCCCTTTAAACGGAGCTCATAACAAGAAAAACACTGAAGAATGCCTGGAGGTGGGAGGCAAAGTACAGGAAGGTGCACATTTGACAGCTTTGGACCTTTGGTCTCTGGTATTGGGTCATACATAGGGGCAGAAACCCGCCTCCTACAGGCCAGGAGAGGGAAGTGCACCCACACAGACGCTCTCCACGCTGGGGAACAGAAAGTGTGGAGGGTTCAGGCTGTATGGACACTGTCACAGCTGGCTCTTTGCTGGTGTTTTGTCTGTTATAGAGGGACAGCCTGGAGACACCGTCCAGCAGGTCAGTGAAACGTCTATTGTCCAGCCTTTTCTCACTTTCCTGCCTCTTTGTTTGGATGTAGGTGTTAAATAACATCATCTGCGTGAAGGATCAGGTCTGAGGGACAGAAACGGGACATTTGTCTCATATTTTTCTTAATACGACTCCTTTGCTTCCTTTTCTCCACCTTCTTATCTAACTTTCCGTTCCACCTTAAATAGCGCCGCAGTTGCCGTAGGAAAGCCCGAGGCGCCCCGAGGCGCTCCAATGGAACTGCTGCAGCATTTAAGGTGGAACGAAAAGTTCCCACCAAAACCAATAAGAAACTGATGCAAACTGTTCACACATCACTCTTATTCAAGCTGCACTGTGAATTAACCATTGCATCACCACCAAAGTACATATTTCAGCTTTTAATCAGCATAAACCCAATAATTTTGCAAAGAAGTGCATTAAACCCAATTAAAGTCCAGAATAATGAGCTGCTCAGCTCTGTCTCATTCTTAAACAACCTAGAAATGTACAGAATTTACATGCAGATCAAAGCTCAACCTGTAATATAACTTATATGATGCTTCTTCTTGTTTGAAGAAGCACTGTTACATAACTGTTATGAGAATAGATTTTAATAGTGAGATGCTTTATACTAGTCTGTGTTAATAAATGCACTTATTAAGTGTTTATGATACTGCACAGATCTTTATAATTATGGTAGGTCTTAAGTAAAGGCAAAGGTGCTCATCAACCCATCCACACAGTGAGTTCACACACTAGGGAGCAGTGAGCACACCTGCCCGGAGCAGTGGGAAGCCCTATTCACGGCGCCTGGGGAGCAAAGTCCCGTGATCAAGGGACTTCTGTCACGTCCTGCCAGTTCAGGGAATCAAACCGGGAGTTCAGGGAGTCACAAAGCTGGTTCCCCAACCACCAGATCACAGCTGCTCCAAATTAGGGATGCACCGATCCGACTTCAGTTCCCATACCAACACCGACACACAAACTCTGCATATCAGTCGATACCCAAAGCCGATCTGATATCTTTGTTGGTTTAATAGCAGAGCAAATCAAACTTCTTAGAAATCCTGGAACACAGTCCGGAAAGTGAGTCGGTGGGGGTGGGTGCCGGTGGTGCCTCCAGAACCCTGAAAGTCACAGAGAAAGAGGCGGTGCTAAAAGGCATGGAGGCTGTTGATTTTGAACACTTTTGGAGCTAGACTGTGTTGCTCTTATGTGAAATGGGTTCTAAGAGGTGAAGGGAATGTATGTCTCTCAGATCAGCCTAATTATCCAACACCTGATCCAGCTCATTCCAGGTTTCAGATCCTAACATCGGTGCAACCCTAGTCTTAATGCTGTATAAGTGTTGAACCCACACTGCATGGTAGGTCTTACATTATTCACGTCTTTGCAGTACCATATGGTAGGCCTCAGTGCAATATAGGAGTTAGACCTCACACCTTTCCTTTGCCTCCCCCCGTTTGGGGGTCTGAACACTACAGTGGTGTAGTAGTGACCAAGGTAAAACTGTCCTGTCCGGTCATTATCACCGAGGCCCCATATTTCACACTATAATGTTCAGCTTCACACTGGATCTTCACCGCTCGGCACACTGCCGTCTCTGTAGGCCCGTCTGACCCACAGGATATAGCAGGTCAAATTTCACAGCAAAGCCCCAGAGCTCAGTTCACTCTTATCAGGCTCATTTGGGTCCAGCTGGACAGGTCAGTGTAATAGGTCAGCACTGCACATGTGTTAATGTGATTCTGTAGATGTTATTTCAGGGCTGTGTGGGTGCGTACTCCGCACTGCTGATGAAAATGTAATTCTACAGAATGCTGTAATGGTTAATATTACACTGATGAGTTAATGTTACATCACACAGCGGACTTGCCCGCTGAACAGGACACTAATGGTTAACTGGACACTATGTGGCTTTAATACAATACAACATGGAAAGTGTCAACGTAACAGTGTACAGGTGCACCTAGATCAGCCAGATCATTATGATCACCACCTTGTTACTACTCTCATCTTATCATCTCCTCTGATCACACAGGAGCTCTTTGTGGTTCTATAATTCAGACTGTAGTTCATCTGTTTCTCTGCAGACTTTATTCTCCTCCTTTCACCCTGATCTTCAAGAGCTTGGTGATGCAGCAGCACTGCTTGTGTGTTTAAACAAGCTCATCTGTTTCTGCACAGTTTGTGTTGGTCGTCCTCTAGTCCTTCATCAGTGTTCACAGGACGCTGTCGGCTGGACATTTCTGGTTGGTGGACTGTTCTCGGTCCAGCAGTGACACTGAGGGGTCTAAACACTCCAGCAGCTCTGCTGTGTCTGATCCACTCGTACCAGCAACACACACTAACACACCACCACCATGTCAGTGTGACTGCAGTGCTGAGAATGACCCACCACCCACATCATAGCTGCTCTGTGGTGGTCCTGTGGGGTCCTGATCATTGAAGATCAGGGTGAAAGGAGGAGAATAAAGTCTGTAGAGAAACAGATGAACTACAGTCTGGAATTAGAGAACCACAAAGAGAACCTGTGTGATCAGAGGAGCTGATAAGATGGACAGTGAGTGTAGAAACAAGGAGGTGGTGATAATGTTATGGTTGATTGGTTGTATGTTATGTTAATCTGTTTGTTACAGTGTCACTGGGTTTTGAAAGGTACTTATCTAATAAATAATATTAGTACATTATTATATTTTAGATACTTTTTTAATAGAAAGTGTTCTCCTGCAGCACTGTGGTGTTCACTGGAGGACTGTGGCAACATCTTGGTCAATCTCTTGCAATTCTTGTCATGTTTTGCAATGAAGGCATGCAGGGACATGTAGTTACTTCCGACTTTCAACACCTTAGTTTTTACTCATCACACATCTTAGACAAACCCCAGAATCAACTGCGGAGGTCTAATTTACCACTATACTCTGGTGCTCTTCTCACACTGTGTGTCCAAAAGTTCTAATTATTCCCTTCTAATTCAGCCTTCAGCAACTTTAAGCTCCACCCGTTGCTGACACAGATGTGCAAATGCACACTCAGTTTATTGGCACCATGCATAATTGCAGGTGTGGACTAGATGTTTATAAAGCCCCCAGCATTGAGCCGTGTGGAACTGTGTTTTGAGAGGGATGAGTTGGGGAGTTGAGGATGAAGTGGGCTGAATGCAATCAAATCTTCACAGCAATGTTCCAGAATATAGTAGAAACTCTTCTCTGGAAATCGTAAATGAGTGTGTCCCAATACTTTTGTCCATATAGTGTGTTTTCCTTGGTCGGATTCAGATCCACACGTTAAAGCCTAAGTACGGATATGTCTACTAAAATCACTTGTTTTGTTTCTGTTGCAGAGATGTTTACTCTCACAGAAGTCGCCTCGCTTAATGACGTCCAGCCAACCTATCGAATCCTGAAGCCATGGTGGGACGTCTTCATGGACTATCTCGGGCTGGTCATGTTGATGCTGGCCATTTTCGCTGGAACAATGCAGATAACCAAAGACCAAGTGGCGTGCCTTCCCATTCTCGAAGAGAGGGTTGATACAGAGATCACAGCCCCCTACACCACACTTAACTCAGTGGACACGTCCACGTTAGGCACAGCACCTTCAGCCACTCAGGATCTCCCCGACAGCGTTGTGCATGAAATGCATCAAAATGTACCAACTCCAGCTACGAGCCAAAGTGTCGCTATCGTGACAGAACCTCAACCCAAAGGCCGCAAAACAAATCTAGACTACCAGCAGTACATTTTTGTCAATCAGATGTGTTACCACGTGGCCTTGCCATGGTACTCCAAGTACTTTCCTTACCTTGTCCTCATACACACCATAATGTTAATGGTGAGCAGCAATTTTTGGTTCAAGTACCCAAAGACCAGCTCAAAGATTGAACACTTTGTGTCCATCCTGGGTAGATGTTTCGAATCACCTTGGACCACAAAGGCGCTTTCCGAAACGGCCTGTGAAGACTCAGAAGAAAGCAAGCAAAGGATTATCATAGGCCAGACCTCATCTAAGCAAGTTTCCACGGATAGTCAGGAGGATGGCAGCGGGTCGACTACACCAATAATGGGAAACAATGAGGTGCAGTTTTCTACTGAAAAGATTGTTCCCGAAGGCCAGAGCTTGACAATATTGGACAAAAAAGACGGAGAGCAGGCCAAAGCTCTTTTCGAGAAGGTACGTACTTTCCGAGCTCACGTAGAGGACAGCGACTTCATCTATAACCTCTATGTAGCGCAAACAGCCATCAAAGCACTGAAGCTCATTTTTATCCTGTGCTACACCTCCACTTTCACCACGGAGATCAAATTCCGCCACATTTGTGAGCCAGAGATTGAACACCTAACCGGATATGATAGATTCTTCTGCACTCACAACATGGCCTTCATGTTGAGGAAACTCCTCTTCACGTTCATGGCTATCATCAGCCTGTATTGTCTCGTGTGCCTGTACGCCCTTTTCTGGCTCTTTCGCCGACCGCTGAAGGAGTACTCATTTGAAAAAGTCAGGGAGGAGAGCAGCTTCAGCGATATCCCTGATGTCAAGAATGATTTTGCGTTCCTATTGCACATGGTTGACCAGTACGACCAGTTGCACTCAAAGCGATTTGGCGTCTTCTTGTCTGAAGTCAGCGAGAACAAACTGCGGGAAATCAGCCTCAATCACGAATGGACGTTCGAGAAACTTCGGCAGCATGTGACTTCCAACTCTCATGACAAACAGGAGTTGCATCTGTTCATGCTGCCTGGACTCCCCAATGCTGTGTTTGACATCACTGAGCTGGAAGTCCTCAAATTAGAGCTCATTCCAGAGGTCAGAATCTCCGCCAAAATTTCGCAAATGACAAATTTACAGGAACTGCATTTGTATCACTGTCCCGCGAAGGTCGAGCAAACGGCTTTCACCTTCCTCCGAGATCACCTCAGGTGCCTTCACGTAAAGTTTACAGATGTTGCTGAAATTCCTCCATGGATCTATCTCTTGAGGAGCCTCAGGGACCTGTACCTTGTCGGCAGTTTAAGCTCTGAGCACAACAAAATGATTGGTTTGGAATCCTTAAAGGAACTGAGACACCTGAAGATGTTATACCTGAAGAGCAATCTCAACAAAATTCCGACAAACCTCCCAGAACTCGCACCGCATCTCGTCAAACTGGTGGTGCACAACGACGGGACTAAAGTCGTGGTGTTGAACAGTCTTAAGAAGATGACAAATCTGATTGATGTGGAACTTCATAACTGTGATCTTGAGAGGATCCCCCATGCTATTTTCAGCTTGACTAACCTCCAAGAGCTAGATCTGAAATCCAACAGCATTCGGACCATCGAAGAGATCATCAGCTTTCAGCACTTGAAGAGACTGAACTGCCTCAAGCTTTGGCACAATAAGATTATCACTATTCCTCAGTCTATAAGCCACGTGAAGAACCTCGAGACCCTCTACCTCTCTTACAATAAACTGGAGACCCTTCCAGCGGCCCTGTTTCACCTTCCAAAGCTCAGGCACCTGGATCTCAGCCACAATTCCATTTCATTGATTCCAGCTGAGGTTGGACTTCTCCAGAACCTTCAGCACTTTGCTATATCTGACAATAAAGTAGAGTTTCTTCCCCAACAGTTGTTCAGGTGTACCAAATTGAAAGTTCTGTGTCTAGGAAACAATAGCATCATGATCTTACCAGAGTCTGTCGGGCTGTTGGTACAGCTCGCTCACCTCGAGATAAAGGGGAACTGTCTTGGACACCTTCCACACCAACTCAGCCTGTGTCAGCACCTCAAGAAAAGCCTCTTTGTTGTGGAGGATCATCTTTTTGAAACGCTTCCCCTGGAGATAAGAGACAGTATGAGTGGAGATAATGGTGTTGCAGTCTGAAAGACCATTGCTTTCACCTGGAGAGGACATTTCAGAGACATTTTATGTAACTACTGTATCACTGCTATCGAATCAAAACCTTGAAACATTTCATAATGAGTGAGTCGAGAGAAATGAAACTCTCTAAGCTAAGAATGTTTTGTCGTCCGTTTGTACGTCCATTTTTGATGTATGGTTTTGTCCAAGCAGTGATGATACAGGTGTACACGATATGGACAAAAGTTTTGGGACCCACCTCTTAATCACCTTGTTTCTCCTCTCTCTGTCCATCCTATCAGCTCCTCTGATCACACAGGAGCTCTTTATGGTTCTATAACTCCAGACTGTAGTTCATCTGTTTCTCTGCAGACTTTATTCTCCTCCTTTCACCCTGATCTTCAATGATCAGGACCCCACAGGACCACCACAGAGCAGCTATGATGTGGGTGGTGGGTCATTCTCAGCACTGCAGTCACACTGACATGGTGGTGGTGTGTTAGTGTGCGTTGCTGGTACGAGTGGATCAGACACAGCAAAGAACATAATAGTTGCTCTGTGGTGGATCTGTGGGGTCCTGACCATCGAAGATCAGACTGATCACCTGTGGCAATGAGGTGTGTACTTTTGTCCATATAGTGTGTGTGTGTGTGTGTGTGTGTATACTCTATATATATACATACACACACATGGTCCATAGAATAATGAATAGAATATTTGGTTTTCGTTCTATGTAAAACTAAATATTTCAAGAAATTCAGAATCCAATTATTTGCATATTTAATTTTTGAGTTTGAATAAATTACGACATTAGCATCTACATTAAAACGTGTTTTATATATTCTAAATACCTAATATAGCAATATAAAATATATGACCTTTGGTTTTACATTAAATTATGAAACAAAAGTTTGCCGTATTTAATTTTTTGAGATGCAGCGTTAAATGTAAAACAAATTGAACGTCAGTTTACTGATTTGGAGGTGACTCCTGAATCTCAGTTCTGCTCAGAGAGTCTGTACATATGAAACGTTAAAATGCACTCATTATCACAAAAATAGCTGCACCCAGAATGATAAGGATCAGGATCAATATCTGATGATAACTGTAGTCTGATCTGATCAATATTTATTGATCTACTCATACAGAAGTGGTGTCTCTCAGTACGGCGTCGGGTTTAACGCAACACGTCAGACGTCTCTGCATGGAGGTGTAGAGGTTCCTAATTGTGTCCTGTGATGATCCATCCCATGCAGCTTGAATGTTCTCACTCAGTTCTGCAGATGGTGTGGTAGGGGTGGAGTGTTGATAGAGCGTCCAATAGTATCTACACATTTTCAATCAGGGACAGGTCTGGAGACGAGACCGACCACGGCGTAGTATCTGTGTCTTCAAGACGAGATCTTGAGACGGCAGCAGTGTGTGGATGAGCGTCGTCCTGTTGGAATAGAGCACCGGAGTGTGTGTTCAGAAAAGGTAGAACCACTGGTTGCAGAACCTCATTAACGTAACATTGTTAAAGTGTCTGTAATGAAGGTCAAAGGTCTGACGTCGTACAGAACTGCACCCACACCATCACACCAGACCTTCTGGACAGCAACGCATTGATCTTGGTGCCTCCACTTATTCTGAGGATGACCTTATATAGTGAGTCAGGTACAGAGATATGGTCAGAAGCAACCAGGTGAGAAAGTTGTGACCAACCCACTAGGTTTAGTTCCTGTCGGCTGATTTCTTCTGGGTGCAGTTATTTTATGACGATGATCATATATCTTTCACTTCTGGATTTATTTAAAACGTTTGAACATTGGTTTGATTTCCTCAGCACCATGTTCAGGTCTACAGAACCGGGAATATTTAAGAAGTGGGAATATTGGCCTGTTTGTACAGAACGTAGGGGCAGACCTCTGCTATCTCTCCCCACAGCGTCTGAAGGACGTTGCTGAGGGTGTCATGGACATTGTGTCTCCAATCATCTGGCAGTTGCCACTTGCTGATAAGGAGGTATCGTGTACTGGGGAAGACTGGCAGAAGATACACACTCTGCTGCTCTGATGTGTTGCTAGTGCACTCACTGACCTGTCCTACACTGGCTCTCGGGAGGTTTAGTTCTCAGTCTCCATGTCTGTTTATATTTTGTGTATCTCATTAAAATGAAATTAAATATGGATCAGGCTGAGCTTCAGTGTTTATTCAGTAGAATTTACATGTGAAATTTGATTTGGTGATTTTTGTGTAAGGTTTTTGAGTGAATACTGAGACAAACCCACAAACTACTGATCAAAACTGTAGAGTCAGTGTTATTAGTAATATAACTTTAATATTGCTGCAGAAGAATGTATAACATCACTACAGCTCTGTACCGTCACACGGGATCAAATGAAAATATGTCTCTTTTGTCCACATTATAAAGCACAGTTACTGTTTATTTACTAAATTTAACGAAATTAATAAATTAATATTGAGTCTCGTTTCAGTTTCTTTTTCACTATTTTTCACTGATTTTGTTGATCAGTTCATCTCAGAGAAAATCAGAAACCGAGTTCATCAGATTATTACAATATATACTGTAAGTTAATTAGTAACGACATTAAAACAAAGACGTTTGTAATGAATATTAAATATATGCCAGTTTGCCTTTTTTAATTGTTATATTTCCTCTATTATCATTTTGTAAATTCTGTATATCGAGATTGGATGTAAAATTTGCAGGTAATCAACCAAATGTGTGATTTTAGCAGTAGTTTATGGAGGCTTTGTATCAAAATACAATAAAGGAAATGTAATATACAGGGGTTGGACAATGAAACTGAAACACTGTCATTGTAGTGGGAGGTTTCATGTCTAAACTGGAGCAGCCTGGTGGTCAATCTTCATTAACTGCACCAGTAAGAGCAGAGTGTGAAGGTTCAATCAGCAGGTAAGAGCACAGTTCTGCTCAAAATACTGCAATGAACACAACATTATGGGGGACATACCAGAGTTCAAAAGAGGACAAATTGTTGGTGCACGTCTTGCTGGCGCATCTGTGACCAAGACAGCAAGTCTTTGTGATGTATCAAGAGCCACGGTATCCAGGGTAACGTCAGGACCACCAAGAAGGACCAACCACATTCAACAGGATTAACTGTGGACGCAAGAGGACGCTGTCTGGAAGGGATGTTCGGGTGTTAACCCGGATTGTATCCAAAAAATGTCCTTCGCAAGACGAACTGACGCTGTACTGGACGCAAAAGGAGGCCCTAGAACACCATAATAATCAATTACTGTGGTCTAAAACCAGGTGTTTCAGTTTCATTGTCCAAACCCTCCATGTATGTATATATATATATATATATATATATATATATATATATATATATATATATATAAAACCTTAGTCATATAAACAGCACATAAATGTTAAATAAAGTAAAATAAAAATCATCTGGTTGATTCTAAAATAATAAATAACTTGTAAGATGTAATAATATAATATATATTGAATGCTATCATATACAATATAACAATATATAATAGAATAATGTAATAGAATAGAATTAGAATAGAATAATATAAATACTAGTTATTATACCCCAGCCCTGAAGGTTGGATGGTGTTTGAACAGCAGTATGAGTTGATGTTTTGCTGAACTGAAACTGGAGCTTCAGCAGAGCTGTGTGAGTTAGCAGATCACTGCTGACCGCACGACTACAGAACAGGAAACATGTCCCTGTCCAACTGCTGCAGGAAGAGAAAGCATTTCCTCAGCTCATAAACTTATGATTCACTGCTCACCATGTCTGAACCTGCTCCCAGACAGGCAGACCCGCAGTGCGTCTCTGTCCCTCGTGGTACGAGGAATGAAGAACATTCCCTAAGACCTCACTGTGCTCCTCCACCCTCTGCAGCACGCTTCTGACCTCTGAACACTGTTTCACTGAGTGGAGCAAGCCTACATTACATCTTCTCTACATCTGCATTAAGCAACAATAGCATCAGTGAGGTGAGGATGCTGGATGATCACCACCTCATCTCCACCTCATTCCAAAAGTACTGTGATTCCATGATTCCAGAGAACACAGTTCCACAGCTCAATGCTGGGGGGCTTCATACCCCTCTAGTCCACACCTGGTATTAGACATGGTGACAGTAGAGTCGTGTTTGTTTACGGTACATCTGGAAAGTGTTCACAGCTTCACATTTTCACAGCCTTAAGCCAAAATAGATTTTTCCATCAAAACTTTTACACATGATAACCCATAATGACAAAGGGGAAGCCTGAGCTCAGTCTCTAAGGGGGCAGGGGAACTCAAGGTCAGTGTCTGAAGGTCTGGCAGAGGAACTCGAGGTCAAACTCTGTAGGTCTGGCAGAGGAACTGGAGGTCAGTCTCTGAAGGTCTGGCAGAGGAACTGGAGGTCAGTCTCTGAAGGGGTGGCAGGGGAACTCGAGGTCAAACTCTGAAGGTCTGGCAGAGGAACTCAAGGTCAGTCTCTGAAGGTCTGGCAGAGGAACTGGAGGTCAGTCTCTGAAGGGGTGGAAGGGGAACTTGAGGTCAGTCTCTGAAGGTCTGGCAGAGGAATTGGAGGTCAGTCTCTGAAGGTCTGGCAGAGGAACTGGAGGTCAGTCTCTGAAGGTCTGGCAGAGGAACTCAAGGTCAGTCTCTGAAGGTCTGGCAGAGGAACTGGAGGTCAGTCTCTGAAGGTCTGGAAAGGGAACTTGAGGTCAGTCTGTGAAGGTCTGGCAGAGGAACTGGAGGTCAGTCTCTGAAGGTCTGGCAGGGGAACTCGAGGTTAGTCTCTGAAGAGGTGGCAGAAGACCCCAAGATCAGCCTCAGGGCAACAATTTGCAATTTGGCCACATTTGGGGCAGTCATGCTAAAGAAGTGAGTCTCAGCTCTGGTCCTGGGAACCCCTAGCCATAACATTAAAACCACTGCCAGATGAAGTGAATAACACTGAAGATTGAACATTTTAACAAGAACGACACTGTGATGTTCTAGACAACTGGGTGAAAACCTCTTCAGAATATCAGGCAGGTCATGTGAGGTGTTCCTGGTATTCAGTGGTCCAAGTAAGAACAACCTCAGGCCACACTGATGCTCATGGATGTATAAACTCACAATTTACAAAACCTAAAGGATCTGTCTTGATTCCAGATACCACCGCAGTTGGTTTAAGCAGGTGGTCTTAATGTTATGGGCTTGTTTGCCATGAGAGTTGCTGTCACAATGCCGCCTCCTGTGGGTGGGATTTGGTATTGCATCTTTCTGCTCTGGCTTCTACACTAATACAGCTCATCCCTGGACTGACTGTCCTCCTTATGGGCGGACATCCATAAACCATTAAGGAACTATTAAGGAAACTCACCGACCAATCGGATACATTGTACATATCACAGAGGAAGCAACTGGAGTATCGTTATCAGACCCCCAACCTTATAAAAATGACACGTCATGATGAAAATGTATGATTTGTTTTAAAACATCGATTGAATTTCTGCCCTAAAACTTACGTTTATGAAGTGACTCAGACCAAAAACTGGACTCGCAGTTGTGTCAGATAAACAATCAGGTTGGTTCTGACAGAAGAGAGCGTAAAGCGTTTCCCCCACTGCCCTATAAAACAAACCTGAGGCTACTTTTGGGTAGTGTACCATCGTTGACTCAAACGTGTCTCTACGACACTAGAGGACATTCTTCCCAGTTTGCCCAGCATCAACGGACTGAGACAAGCAGGCTGGTCATTTCAACGAATTGCCACACCATTCAGACCAATCGCCTCCGTTTTCAGCGGCGTCATAAACCGTATTGTCCTTGGGGACGCGTCCAGGTTGTTTTGGTTCCGACAAACGTTAGGTTCTCTTCTAAATCAAGGTAGCACACATTTTTGACACAATCGCTTGCTTTCCAGTTTTATATAAGAAAAAGACTGCTACCCTTGGCAAGAGTGATAACGTGGCACATACATGATTAACACATTTAACACACACATAGTGTGACAATATTACATTCACGGCTTGATATTAATATTCCGATAGGTTGAAGACATCCAAAAAAAAAAAAAAAAAAAAAAAAAAAAAAAAAAAACAGAACGTTTTTATTCCGCACGACAAAAAATTTCAAGATTTACATTTTGACATAAATTATTTAAAAATGTTTATAACAAAAACAACAGTAAAAATAACTGCAAATATAAGTAACAGTTAATGTTTTTTTTTTTTTTTTTTTCCAGCACAAATAACAGAACTTTACATTTCAGATTCGTGTATGCTATCAAAATGAGGTGACGGGATGACCCAAAAAAAAAAAAGAAAAAGAAAAAAAGAAAAGAAAAAAAAAAAAAAGAAAAGAATGTGATAATGGTCGTGACACACACACACACACACACACACACTACAGAAATCAGTCTCTCAATAGTGACAGACCAGTTCGTTTAATGTCAATTGTATGTTATGAATAAAAAAAAAACCGAATAAGTAAATATATCTACTTTTTTTTCCTATACATCTGCACCGTACATGATCACAGAGCGCGAGGGTAAAGGGTTTCACTGGGTTGAAGACTGAAATAAAAACAAATAAAACCTTAAAAGCAACCGTCATAAAATGAATACAGTATTATTTCAGGTTTTGTTGAGCCTACTTGCAGTTCCTTAAATAACACCATTCTGGAGAAGGTCTGAAGAATCTGAGGTAAACAGTTGTCTTTTGGTGTTGGTCTCAAATCTCGAAAAACAAACAAACAAACAAACAAAAAAGAACAAACAGAAACGTTCACCCACCATGAGCACGACTGTTAATGAGTTGTATAAAATACCAGGACAATGCAACGATATAAAAAGACAGTTGTGTGTTAAGGGCTGAATGTCGCTGTGCGTTGAGTGAAAATTCCTCGGTATTCAAAAATCATACAAACTCGCCGGGCAGGTCAAATCATTTACAAATACATTACATTTTATGGACAACGAGAAGTCTGCTGTGCTGGCTGGCTCAGGAGGAAGGCTTGGCCTGCGCTTCTGTATCCGAGCTGGGCTCCTTCGGGAAGCAGGTGACCTCCACCATGCCAGCGCCTGTGCGTGGTACAGCAGTGTTCATTATGTGTCTCTGTAAATGCTTTACCCAGTCCTCCTGTACGGACAGTGGGCCCTGGAAGACTAAATCACAAAACCTGCAAAAAAGAGAAGACTGGGTCAGTGAGGACCCCACAGGACCACCGCAGTCACACTGACATGGTGGTGGTGTGTTAGTGTGGATCAGACGCAGCAGTGCTGCTGGAGTGTTTAAACCCCACAGTGTCGCTGCTGGACCGAGAACAGTCCACCAACCGACAATGTCCAGCCGACAGCATCCTGTGGGCAGCGTCCTGTGAGCACTGATGAAGGACTAGAGGACGACCAACACAAACTGTCCAGAATCCACCAATCCATCCCCCACCAACCGATCCATCCACCCACCCACCGATCCATCACCCACCAACCGATCCATCCACCCACCCACCCAACCAAACCATCCACCCACCAATCCATCCATCCACCCACCCACCAATCCATCCACCCCACCCACCCACCAATCCATCCACCCATGATGATGCAATGAATCACTGCTGAGATGTTCTGTATGTACCTCACTGCTGTTAGACGGGACTAAAGGGAACAAAACCCCAATCATTCGTCAAACTTCACAGTAAACAACACACACACACACACACTACCTGCACGTGAGTCTGTAGATTTCCTCTGGAGTGTGTAGCAATGGATAGGTCTTCTTCCTTGACCTCTGCTTCCTTTGTTTACAGTCATAAGCTGGAAAAATAAAAAGAATACGTCACGGAGGAACCACAGAACTGCACAATCCAACGCTCACCATCGTGTGCTCAAACAGAGTCATAATTACACTGTCATTATTGAGAACTGGCCTGGTTTTCATTGCACATGAACTTCACAGCCCTCAAAATGATATCCAACAGATGAGAAGGTTGGAACCTGCTGGAGTCCATCCTAGTGCTGGGTGATGTCTCTCGTATGTAAATATATCGATCATTCTTAAAAACTCTGTATAAGATGAAAATATCGTTTATATATATCGATGTAGACTGTGTTGCGTTCCAATGAGATCTGACAATTCCCCTTTCTCTCCTCCCAGTTTGTTTCTGCACAACTTCGCCTCGCCTCACCGAACACAGCGATGGCATGGAGATGGAAGACGTGAAAGAAGGTATGGAGGAGGAGCTGATTAGTAAAAAAAAATACAGCTCAATTATATGGAGATGGTTCGATTTCGAACGAGCAGCAGAATAACGATTCTGTAGAGAATGTTGAAAAGAAGTCCAGAGCCAAGGTTCAAGCACTGTTAATCCTGTCCAGCATTTATAACAGCGTCATAAAGTGCAGGACGAAGAGTGTGCAGCCCAGACCGTGAAGCATCCCCAGATTCCTACACCCAAAGAAACCACGTTACAAAACCTGAATACCCATTCTGTGCTTCATGAGACAAAAGACTGGTTCCTGTCTTAACTGTGGAACAAGAGGGCTTCACACTACTGCTGAAACCCTGGACTGAAGACACCGGTTACCTCGTCCGAATTACTTTGGTGTGACGGGCGGTGAGACTCTCTCTAATGCCAGAATACGTTTTTGGCAGTACTCTCACAAAGTGTCTCGCTTCACACTGACCACAGATATGTGGTCACATGAGTGTGACAGCATATTTTATGGATGTCTGAGAACTGACGGCTTCGGACAGCAACTCCATTGCTGCGTTCCCTTCACTGGCTTCCTGTAGCTGAACGCCAATCTGGACAGGAACCTCCGTACATGATGGCAATGGTCAAAACTCAAGTTGTACCAAGAGCCCTTCGACCTTCAAGTACAGCTCGGCTCGACCCACCGTCCCTCAAAACGCAAGGAAGACAATCGTCCAGACTCTTCTGTTCTGGCACCAAAATGGTGGAATGAACTTCTCCTGGGGGTCCGAACAGCTGAGTCCCTCACTGTCTTCAAACGCAGACTGAAGACTCATCTGTTCCAGGAGTATTTAACTCCATAGAGATTTATTCTGAATCGTGTTCGTCCCCGATCTGACATTTCTTTATCCACAGGATCAAAGTGTGAGGAATCTCAAGATTCCAGCCTCGTCTACTAGTTTAAGGATATTTACTGAGTGAACAGCAAAGCACTTTTGTACGTTGTTCTGGACATAAATGTCAATGTAACCAGTGCCAGTCTCCAGACCAGCTACTTTCAACCGAACAAGTGGCTGAGGATGTACTGTTTAGGTCACAGTCTACATCTGGTCATTGGTAAGTATCGAATCGTTGCTGTGAAATGTGAGAATGAGGGTGTTCCGCGAGTGTGACGCTTATTTTGAGTGAAAACTAATAAAATATAATTATATAAATGAATATATATACTAAAAATACAATTTTTAGCACTTGAAGAGCACAACAATCTTCCAATTTAGAACTAAAATGAAAAAAAAAAAAACACACTTCAAATAAATAGTTATTTATTTTCCCAAACCACAGAACGATGATGACAGAGCCACATGCGACTCCGGAGACGCTGGTTGCCGAACCCTGATCTATTCCAACGGATGCGCTGCTGTATCAGACGATGTATTCAGGCGCGCTGGAAACAGGTGCACAGGAGAACTAGAATACTTACTTGTTCCTTCTACAAGGGCGTTTCGTTTTCTACGTGCATAAGCCCGCAGGTGATTGGAGAGGCTAACTCCACTGTGGAAAGTTGTATTACAGTGAGCGCAAACCTTTCTGCTGTGTTCACCTCCTTTTTCTGAAACTGAAAACACCAACAATCAGAACAAACATACACTGAGGGGGAGGAGCTACAGTCTCTCATTAGGGTGAATATTAATAACTCTAAATGTAGGTATTGTGATATACACTGAGGAGGAGGAGCTACAGTCTCTCATTAGGGTGAATATTAATAACTCTAAAATAAAAGACAGATTACCTGATACTGAGTTCGGCAGTGCTTTACAATGGTGTAGTGTTGGACCTCGATCTTTAACTGGTGACACGAGAAGAGTCTTCCTCGCTGTTTGGAACGAGTTTTTCACTTTGGCCTCCTCGTGAGCGCGTCTCTTTTTTAAAATTCCTATAAGATCACTTGACGGTGATCCTTTCATCACATCTTTAATCTCTGTCCTTTTCTTTTCCTCTCCTGATGGAGAAGAAATCTGTCCATGTTGCTTGCCACTTTGTCCAAAGCGCTGCACTTTGGAGGTAGAGAAGACAAGGCCGTTACTGACTCTAAAAGGATATAATTTTTTCGATGCTCTGCATTTCTTTTCAAGAGCCTGTAATTTCAGGTTGAACTGCTTCTTGTCACGCATCAGTTCCTTAAGTGTGCGTATAGGTGACCTGAACGCAGCTGAGGACGTCTTTCCTAGCCGCTTCAGATGACCCCGGACGTGATTCGACAGTCCGATCCTTGAGACAAACCATTCCCTACACATTGGACAGGTGAGATCTGACTGTTCCTCCGTCTCTGGCTGGTCGTCCTCTGCTTCAATAAGAAAAAATAAGTAAACATTTGTCGAATTTCATTCTGACCAACTTAATTGTTCAACAATCTAAAATCTTTGGCTTTACAATGTCATTTTTATAAGTTAGATTGTGATACGGTACCGTACTTTCACTGTAGTACAGTTTCTGCTCTTTAACGGAGTTAGATTGCGATACGGTACCGTACTTTCACTGTAGTACAGTTTCTGCTCTTTAACGGAGTTAGATTGCGATACGGTACCGTACTTTCACTGTAGTACAGTTTCTGCTCTTTAACGGAGTTAGATTGCGATACGGTACCGTACTTTCACTGTAGTACAGTTTCTGCTCTTTAACGGAGTTAGATTGCGATACGGTACCGTACTTTCACTGTAGTACAGTTTCTGCTCTTTAACGGAGTTAGATTGTGATACGGTACCGTACTTTCACTGTAGTACAGTATATCAGAATCAAAATATGGACACTAGACATATTTAGACACCAAACATGTCTTGGCTGATCGACTATTACATAGAAAATTGTGAGAAACTGTATGATCACCTGATTTAACTCGAGGTACTGCAGCCATTTTTCGCCGAACCTGAGGCACTTTTTTAGGGGAAGGCGCCCGAGCTACCGATGCTTCCTGACGTTCACTGCAGCTCAAACCCACTCTGTGCAAATGTCCTCTAATGTGGTTGGAGAGACTAATCCCTGACTCAAATTCAGCAGGGCAATACGGGCAGGACTTCAAGTCTGACTCAATTTCTATACCGGCCTCATTTTTCAAGGCTTCCTCGCAAAATGTTGCTTCCATGATTTCTTCTTTGATCGAAAACGACTCTGAGGAGTCCGGATCTTGTTTAGAGTGACCACTTGATGCACGTGGGCTTCCCTTCATATGGAACGAACGTTTGCGTGATAACTGTCTGTTACACAAACCGTCCTTGACGTCACATTTCTCTGAGAGGTGGAAACTGGAATCGTACACTAAACCGTCCTCATTGTTCACTTTCTTACATTTTTCTGTTGTAAACCTTTTCTTCAGTTTTTGCCGACATTTGGGAAAGTCAATTAGAATATCTTGGCCTTGCATGTTGTGGAACGGAGTGGACATTTTCCTTTTGGAAGGAGACTTCTTCAAAGAGGGCTTGGTCAAAGATAATTGTTTGTACTTGCCGCTTGACTTCTCTTCTTGGGAATCGTCACCGTTATTGCTGACTCCTTGACACGTACCACCACTTCCACTAGACTTCAAAGCGCTCCTCGAACTCCTCTCTTTGAGTGCAAAAAGATCCCCCTTCAACTTGGAGGGGGATTTGAGACCCTCTTTCCCAGACTGTGTGGTTTCGGAATCAAGGGAATCATCACTGCAGCATTTAGCAGACTCTAGGCTCTTGGCTGTAACACCTTTTTTGTCAGTTTTCTTGTTAGTGTCAGTTTCTGAGGTCCTTCGCCTCTTCCGAGATAAAAGCGTGTTAATGGATTTGTGAAGCCTAGACCCATTTTTGGCCAATTTTTTATTTGCTGCATCCTTTCGTTTTGTTTTGTACGTTTTTGTTACACTGGGTACTTCATCGGACTTGGGGCTTTGCTTTTTCCTGGAGTCCTCAGAAGTTAATCGATGCGTTTCCCTCTCTGGCAACTGCGGACCTTCGCTGGGCGACTGGTATAACGAGGAAGGATGCACAGTTTTCTCTTTCTTTTCCGAACTGCATGTGAAGTGTAGACCTTCTACCAGATCTTTGTCAAAGGCCTTCTGATGAAAAATCTCAAAATGGTTTCTAATGATGTTCTTGTTTTTCGTTTTAAAAGCACACAGTTTACAGGAGAAAAAGGTCGCTGCTTTGCTATCCGACGTACCAACCTTCTGTCCCTGGAACGCTTCCTGTTTCCCCATCACCAGATACTGAGCTTCGGTGACGCGATGCTTCGAAAGCATATGACCCTTCAACTCGGTTTCATTCATAGCCATGAAATGGCACTTTTGGCAACGATAGTACCGCTTGTCCTTTTCATGGGTTTTTGCATGCTGGACGAACGTGTTGGGACAGTTGGTTCCAAACGTGCACTGGGGACACTGTAAACTCGCATCTTTTCCCTCGTCTTTAAGTACAACTGCTTCTTTAACCTTGGGACTCTTCTTTGTGTGGATCGTTATGTGTTTTAAAAGTGAGTTGTGATCGAAAAACGAACTTCCACACTCTTTGCATATGAATGGCTTCGGATCTTGAGCATAGGCATGGTTTTTCGTGTGTCTTGGTGAACTGGATTTCGCTTTCAATTTGCTATTGCTTGGGTAAAATAAAGGATCGTCCTCTCGAACAAACCCCAGCTTCTTACTCTTCCTATTTTTTGCTGGTTTAGGAAAAAGGTGTTTCAAGGCCACTGTAGTTCCATTTGAGTACTGTGAACTAGATACTGGTGAACAGGACCTGGGTCGCTTCCACTGAGGATCTGCCTTATGGTTAGAACCATCGTCTGCTTGACTACCTTCACCCAGGTGATCGTTTTTTGAATCGGAGTTAAACTCTGGGTAGGGCTCCTCTGAAGGATCTACCATCACCACCATGTCCATTTTACGCTTTCTCCTTCTATGACTAACAGTTGGCTGGACAGTGGGGGTCTTCTCCTCAGTTTCAGGATGGTCATGATCCTCCAACAAGAACTTCATGAACTCTTTGTGGGGATTCCAGCTCAGGTCATTACCATCATTGTAACAGTCCAATGAGTTCTCTGGAGATTCTTCGTCGAAGCCCCATATACCTCGGTTCTCAACATCTTCAGCAGTTAACATTTGTCGTATGGTCATTTCACCATCCTTCCTAAGAGGATCACACTCTTCAAACTGGACACTGGTTGTGACCGCAGAATTTTGTGCGTGGAGTGATTTGGGGAGGAATCCTGGGACATTTTTGGAGATATCTAATAGAATTTCATCTGAAATGTTGGGCGAAGCTGATCCGTTGACATAGGCAGCTTTGGCGGGCCCGTCAGCACAGATGGACTCAATAAAACGAACGTGTGTCAGAAGATCTGCTTGATCACTGTTAGGTGTCATGTTCTCACGTGGGCACTGCATTGATTGCTGTAACACACTTCCTCCAAGAGAGAACGTCTGCGTGCTCAATAGATTCTCTGAGATTTCTGATATGGAGCCGTCATGTTCCTCCCCGCTGGTGTTCTCCTCCAACGCAGACATGCCTCCAGACTGGTTCTGGAAGAAAAATGTCAAAATGTCAAATTAACATGTTAGCTTTCAATCACTAGAACTTCTCATTAATGATTATTGAGGTTGTACATCACAGAAAATTTCCTTTGCAAATTTGTACCATGTTTGGTGTGAAAAAAAAAACACCTGAATCCGAAAAATTTCATGATCCACTTGTTTAACAGTGTCACATTCAGTGTTAAATTTAAAGATAAAAAATTCAGTTCAAAGTTCAGTGTGAATGGAAAGAAACAGGCAAATATTTTGCACCATTGCTAGGTAGCCAACGCACTTGGTGGAAAGTGTCGGGTGTGATACGGTTCTGCAGTGCTATCAAGGGTAACAACACCACAACTTTACAGTAACAACATGATAACATTACAGTAACAACACCATATCGTTACAGTAACAACATCCCCTTCCTCATCACCAAACAAACACACTGCCATACACCAATAAAGGCCTCAAGTCAACGCAGAGTCTATGTCATAGCCCTCGCAAGTGGGGGACGCCATTGTGCACACTTCCACTACTGTGCTGGTGTGCCTACATTGCTCTGCAGTTACACCGTCACAAACATTAATCTGTGATAGGGTTTCTGTGTCGAGTGGCGTATGTTCAAGGTGTATCTAACCGCTATTATTTTAATAACATTTCTGTAACGATAAACATTTGGTTTGACATCATACCCACTTCAGTGTACGCACAATCCTCTTACCTGAATGTGTACCTCGATACCTGCATGTCACCATGAGCCTCAGACAGAACGCAAGATGTAACAATGCAAAAAAAATTAAAATGGTGTGCAAATATTTTCTCAAGCTAATTTACATTGTGTTTGGTGTGGTTTGTGACTACGATTATGTATTTTCCTTCCCAGTTTGGAAGAACCAATGACCCAACCCCATTAGGACGATCCCGGCACTGGGAGGGTGAAGACAAGCAAATGGCTCTTCTGATACATCTGAAGCCTGCAAACGCCTCTTTCCAAACTGCTGCCACTACATCACTGCTGAGCAGCAAACACTTTTCAACCAAAAGAACCCTGGTTCTTTGAGCGCATATGAACCTGTGATTTTCAGTGAACCATCCCGCATTTACACCAGTTTTAGTGGAACCGAGGATATGTGACAGAATACGTCATCAACAGAGGGCGCTGCACAGCGTCAGTAAACAGAAGTGAGATGATGGTAGCGTGTACAGACTACCTGCGAGCGCTTGTGCTGCAACGTACGCTTGGTTTTCAACTTTGACTGTATGTTCTTTGTAGATGTCACCATTGCTCCTTGCTCCTGTACAACTAAAGACGTCCACAGATGTTGTCATGGTTCCTGCTGCGAATGAACTTTTTTGAGTACCATCTCAGGGACCTTTTCTACCAATGAGGAACGTTCTCAGCGGGAGTCATCTTCTACATCTTCTTATCTCCAAAAGTTGATCCCTGTTTACTTTGTAGACAAACGTCTGTAACAGAACAAACATCCACAGGTTGTCTATACGCGCTACCATCTCTTGTTTACTGACCCTGTGCAGCCCCTCTGTTGATGGCGTATTCTGTGACGTATCCTCAGTTCCAATAAAACAAGAGAGGACAAATTCCCATGTGCAGCTTTCCTCCTTTAATTCGAAACAGCACTGCATACATTCTGCAATCCCAGACCCATTTCCAATCCAAATCCCAGACCCATTCCCAATCCCAGATCTGCTGCGAGTGTTGTTCTGAGAGGCGGTTCCACAGTCAGTGTGGTTGTGAGAGGCGGTTCCGCAGTCAGTGTGGTTCTGAGAGGCAGTTCTGCAGTCAATGTGGTTCCAGAGTGTGGTTCTGAGAGGCAGTTCTGCAGTTAGTGTGGTTCTGAGAGGCAGTCCTGCAGTAAGTGTTGTTCTAAGAGGGGGTTCCACAGTCAGTGTGGTTCTGAGAGACGGTTCCGCAGTCAGTGTGGTTCTGATAGTCAGTTCCGCAGTCAGTGTGGTTCTGGAGTTGGTGTGGTTCTGAAGGGCGGTTCTGCAGTCAGTTTGGTTCTGAGAGCCAGTTCCGCAGTCAGTGTGGTTCTGGAGTCGGTGTGGTTCTGAAGGCGGTTCTGCAGTCAGTGTGGTTCTGCAAGGTGGTTCCGCAGTCAGTGTGGTACTGATAGGTGGTTCTGTAGTCAGTGTGGTTCTACGAGGGGGTTCTGCAGCTAGTGTGGTTCTGAGAAGTGAGTCCACAGTCAGTGTCATTCTGAGAGGTGGTTCCGCAGTCAGTGCAGTTATGCAGTCTGTGTGTTTCCAGAGTCAGTACTGTTCTGAGAAGTGGTTCCGCGGTCAGTGTGGTTCTGAGAGGCGGTTCCGCGGTCAGTGTGGTTCTGATAGGCGGTTCCGCGGTCAGTGTGGTTCTGATAGGCGGTTCCGCGGTCAGTGTGGTTCTGATAGGCGGTTCCGCAGTCAGTGAGTTGTGATAGGCGGTTCCGCAGTCAGTGTGGTTCTAAGAGGTGGTTCTGCAGTCAGTGTGGTTCTAATAGTCAGTTCTGCAGTCAGTGTGGTTCTAAGAGGAGGTTCTGCAGTCAGTGTGGTTCTGATAGACGGTTCTGCCGTCAGTATGGTTCTGATAGACGGTTCTGCAGTCAGTGTGTTTCTGATAGACGGTTCTGCAGTCAGTGTGGTTCTAAGGAGCAGTAATCATTGCCCATTATGTTCCACATCAAGCCTCCCAGCAGCGTGCAGAACCAGCAGCGGAGCGGGCCGGTTCCCTCCGCAGTCCGGGCCGCGCGGACACGGTTCTGCTTACCTTTCCGCCGCTGAAACCGATGAGAACCCCGCCGAGGAGGAGTCATTTCAGTGCTCCGCGCTCCAGCCCTCCATCCATCGCGGAGCCGCCATGTTTTGCGCGATGGTCCCTGAACGGGCGAGACCACGAGCGCGCGCGGAGGGGGGTCTGCCGGGGCGGGCGGGGCGACCCCGGCGCCTCGGGGCTCCGCTGGGGGACGGCCTCCGCTAGAGAACCGTGGCAGGCCTTGCAGCCCGGGAGCCGGCCGCGTGGAGCTCGCTGTGAAACAGGAGCGCGGTGTGGGCCGGCGGTGGAGGCAGTCCCCCCCCGCCCGCGGAGTGGTCCGCTCCGAATAGGTGGCATCAAACCGCCGCTGGAAAACCCACAGACCCGCAGGACGACAAAGGAGCTCCGACCTGCGGAGAACCGGCGGAGAACCCGCACCGAGAACCCCCGCAGAGCCCTCCACACAACCCCTAAACCCGTTCCACCTTTAACAGGGCCAGCCACATACCCCCTAAATCCGTTCCACTTTAAACAGGATCAGCCACACACCCCCTAAACCCGTTCCACCTTAAACAGGGTAAGCCACACACCCCCTAAACCCGTTCCACCTTAAAACAGGGTCAGCCTCACACCACCTAAACCCGTTCCACCTTAAACAGGGTAAGCCACACACCCATAAACCCGTTCCACCTTAAAACAGGGTCAGCCTCACACCCCCTAAACCCGTTCCACCTTAATCAGGGTAAGCCACACACCCCCTAAACCCGTTCCACCTTAAAACAGGGTCAGCCTTACGCCACCTAAACCCGTTCCACCTTAAACAGGGTCAACCACACATCCCCTTAACCCGTTCCACCTTAAACAGGGTAAGCCACACACCCCCTAAACCCGTTCCACCTTAAAATAGTGTCAGCCTCACACCACCTAAACCCGTTCCACCATAAAATAGTGTCAGCCTCACACCACCTAAACCCGTTCCACCTTAAACAGGGCCAGCCACACACCCCAAACTCATTCCACCTTAATCAGGGTCAGCCATACACCCCTAAACCCATTCCACCTTAAACAAGGTCAGTCACACACCCCCTAAACCTGTCCCACCTTAAAGAGGGTCAGTCATACACCACCTAAACCCGTTCCACCAAACACCAAAACACTAAAATGCTAAAAATGCCAAAACATTAAAACACCAAAAGACTAAACACCAAAAGTCTAAAACACTGAAACCGTTAAAAATGTTGAGAAAAACAGTTCTGTCACAAAACCAGCTGTTAGCACCTGAACCCGGATCAGCCAAACACCACCCAAACCCATTCCACCTTAAAACAGGATCAGCCAAACACCACCTAAAGCCATTCCACCTTAAAACAGGATCAGCCAAACACCACCCAAACCCTTTCCACCTTAAGAACTGAGGGTCAGCCAAACACCACCTAAACTCGTTCCGCCTTTAACACTAAAACACCAAAACATTTAAACACTAAAAGACTGAAACACCAAAACACTAAAAGACTAAAACCCTTTAAAAGGGTGGGAAAACCAGTTCTGTCAGAAAAGCAGCTGTTAGCATTAGCTAATTACCTCATAGTAAACCTATATACTTAAGGGGATATTAACTGTTTAAACTATAAAATATTATTTACGATATATAATTTTCTCTTAAGGGGAAAGTTTATATAGTTGAGTTTATATCATTTAAACTCAATAAAATGTTAAATTATGTTAAATCAGGGCTTTTCTTAGTTAGCATTAGCTAATTACCTCACAGAATTCTTAATTATTTTAAAATATTATTATTTATGTTTTCCTAAGGGGAAAGGATATATAAAATTTACTCTCATAATTATCTTTAGAATAATTTTTTCTTTAAATATTTTTTAGCTAGTTAGCATTAGCTAGCTGCATTAAGCTATTTTAAACTTATTTAAGATCAGTGCTTTTCTTAGTTAACATTAGCTGTTTACCTCACAGTAAACTTACGAAGATATTAACTATTTTAAACTACAAAAAAACATTTATTTGTTTAAATATTATTGTTACTCTTAAGGGGATCTAAAACAGACTAACTAGTAGGGAAGCTGTGAATTAGTTTAATGCTGTTTAACATAAAGCGTATGTTATGTAGCTCTTATCTGTATGATTAAGATATGTTATAAAATACTATTATAAGGATGTTATGAAAATAAGCACTTGTATACAGTAAATGAGTACTTTATGACTTGCCTCAACTGAATTTGACAGCTGTAAACAAACTGTACATTACATGGGACATTTGGCAGCTTGATATGTCTGGGACAGTGAGGATGGCTGGCCTAGATTACCTTGGAAGCCTCGGTAGCTCAGACCGCTGTGATTACCTAAAAACACGATCTCAGTTTTTGGTGCAGTTTAACTGCCATTTACTCGCCATTGCTGCTGTCTAGTGTGAGGAATACTGTTTTCTGTCCCTCTTTGAAGACACTGCACACAAACCTGTCTATAGATATTTAATGAAATGAAATATTATTTTGCTATTTGTTATTCTGTCTTCAATATGGTACCACATTACTATCAACAGTGATGATTATGATGTTAGTTATGTAACTAATCAAACACTTTTATCTACAGAAACAGCGACCAGGACACGTTCAGTTAACTCCGAAGATGGCCGAGTCTGATGACTACACCTTACCCCTGGACACTCTGTTTTTTGACGGGCCAGTTGTTCATAAAGTGTAAGTGGATTAGAATTAGAGGCAGTTAATGGCTCCAGAAGAGGATTCTGGTTATAGAAACAGCTTTCGACAAATGAAGGGAAAACTAAGCTCTGTGCAACAAATTTATTGAAAATCTTGAATTGAAATAAGTCGTATTTTCCATGTTCGGTGTAAAAGCAGCTTAAGAGAATCAGTTAAATGTTTTAATATATAAAGCATAAAGTGGATAAATAAATGCACTTTATACGATTTGTGAATTTATATTATTCAGTGTTGGACCGTCATTATAATTATATTTTTGACTTATCAATAATATAATGTGATCTCTGTATTGACCTTTGAATTCCCTTATAGGCCTCTTCCACCAAAAGAACTCTGGTTCTTGAACTGGTTCTGATCGGGCTTATAAGAACCTTGGTGATTTTTAGTAAACCATACCGCATTTGCACCAGTTTTAGTGGAACCGAGAATACATCATAAAATACGTCATCAACAGAGGGTGTTGATGAATCGGTACCAGCCTGTTCCAGCATGCAGTCACGACTGTTAATAGTCACAGAATGAGTTTAGCTCATCATTTTTTATTTTAGACTTTAAGATTTTAAGTTTTGTATTATTTTTACTTTTATTTTATTGTCATTCTTGTGATTGTGGTTAATTATTATAATTTTTTCATTTTATAATCATTATTCTTGCTCTACTTGTTATTATTTATTTGATAGAATCTTTACTTTTTATCTATTTATGGTAATTTTATTTAGATTTTCTTACTTTTTCTTAATTTATATATAAGAAAACTTGGCTGTTAAAATAACAGTTGATTGATTCTGCGGCATTGGCATGCCAGTTGGATTTTCACTGGACTGAAAATATAATATTAATATTGTTAATCAAAATGATTTCTGGAACAATATATCGTCCAAGTAGATACGTTATTGTGACAGGTCTGGGTCAGTGCTTTTTTGGGCATCCAGACAAAACCTTGGACATTTTTGTTCATATTCCCATCCTGGCGTGGCTGCAGATTTTCATTCCAGTAACTCATTCTAGCACAGCTGAATAATGTTGGAGACAGAGGCCAACTGAGACCTGTTCTGTCTGTCTGTCCATAGGAACCCATTACATCAGGAGGAGGAGCCCTGGCAGCTTGATGCTGCACCATCCATTTCAGAAATACCAGCAACCCAAGCCATCCAGAAAGAGGCGGAATTCATGACTTTGACTGGTGAGTGATCTGTCTGTCTGTCTGTCTGTCTGCCTGTCTGCCTGTCTGTCTGTCTGTCTGTCTGTCTAATCTAATCTAATCTACTCATGTAACATCTCTCCTGTCCACAAAGGTTACACTCAGAAGATGAGAAGGTTTTTGCCGCCTTTCCGAAGACCCAATCTTAGCTCTGGAATTCAAGTCCAAAAACCAGATGAAACAGGAAACCAGATGTTTGGAGTACAGATACCGTCAGATAAACCACACACTGTTGACAGTAGTGGTCAAGCCTGCCCTGACAGTCATAAATTTGGTAACATTGTGGAAACCAGACCTTGTCATCCCACGTCCACTCCACAGTTCAAGACCCGGTATGCCTCATTTTTAAAATTTGTTTCTCCTCATTCATTGCTTTAAGGATTTTTAAAAGAGTTGCTCTTGTTGGAGCTCTTGTCTCGACTATCCAGTTATGCAGATGACATATCTGGCTCTCTCAGATGATTTCAGCCCAGGAGACTCATTCTGTCAGTGTCTGGTGGACATAAATTATTAGATGAGCCAAGATATCCTACGATTAAATAAGGACAAAGCAGAGATTGTAGTGTTTGGCAGCACAGAGAAGAGGATGTGTGTTGGTGAACACCTCAGTTCCCACGGTCTAAAAGCAATGTCCACAAGTCCACAATGTCCAAAGTCCACAATCTTGGCATCATTATAGACTCAGACTTCACATTCACAAGCCATATCAGACCAGAGTCAGGGGTCGGGTGTCCCAATAAGATCTAGTGAAGCTCATTTTTGCTTGTATCTCCAGTAGAGTGGACTATTGTAATGGCCTCTTAACTGGACTTCCCAAAAAGGCCATTAACCAGTTACAGCTCATTCAAAATGCTGCTCCTAGAGTTTTAACCAGAACTCAGAGAACAGAGATCATCTCGCCAGGTCTAAAATCTCTACACTGGCTTCCGGTTACTTATGGAATAGAGTTTAAAGTGCTGCTCCTGGTCTCTAAACCACTGAACGGTTTCATCCCAGAGTACGTTTCAGATCCGAGATTAGAAACCCAGTAGATCCAAATCCATGGAGGCAGCAAATAGTGAGGCAGCAAACAGCAACAGACTGCCTTAAACAGAAATGTAGTTTTCTTTGTTGAATTGCCATTGTGTATGAAAGGTCCAGGGAACTGTCCAGGAAAGGCTTCCTACTAGATTGTGCCACTTCCCTGCAGGCACTAGAGAAGATGTTTAAAGCAGCTGAATGCATTCATTGGAAGGGGTGTCCACAAACTTTTGCACGTATAAGTTTCATCAATTTAACGACCGGTGTGATTACACTTCTACTTTAATGTTGCAGGCTGTTCAACCCCCCCATGCGAATGGGCTTGGAGAGCTTCAGCATCTCAACTCCAACAAGCTCCTCAATGGGTGACCACAGCCTCAGTCAGGTCGCTATGGTAACTGAGCACCCTCCTACAGTGCACGCTGTTGCTACCTGTAGCCCCTTCCTGGAGCCAGGCCAGTTTGAGGAACGCAGTTCTCCACAACAAAAACACTACGTCAGTGTGAAAAAAGCCCACGTTGTCCCTCTGACGCCCAAGCCCGTTCACATTCAAGGTACAGTGTGATGCTACACATTTAACACCCTGTTCAGCTGTGCTGCATCAGATCTTCTTGTCGTTGGTTGGTTTAATATTGACGTGCACTGCTGACATTGCTGACCGCTGTAAAATGCAAATAAGCCCTGTAACCAGTTACAATCAATAACTGTGTCTTTACTATGCAAGGATCCTGACCAGTTTCATTCTGTGAATTGAGGAATAAATATATAAACTATCAGACTGTCCTAGAAAAATATATCATAAATAAAAAATATATAAAAGATTTAATGAAAAATCGAGGATTTATTTCGACATACTACACTCAAGCACCATTGGAAACAACATTAAATAAATACTACACCAGTAGCTTAGCCCTCTGAAACCCTCTGAAACTGGGAATCGAACCCCAGTCTCCCACATGGGGTGGTAGCTTGCTGGTGGTGTTGCTGTTGTGGCACACCAACCGTTCAGTTTGTGTCCTCCTCCCAAGTCTCACTGATACAAGTCCTCTTTCCGACTGCCAGCATATTGTATCATCGCTGGGCAGCCAATGTTCAGCACTGAGTACCCAGCTCTGATACAACGGCTGACAGACGCCTGTGCCGGACAGCATCACACTGAGTGTAATGTGGGGAGAGAGCGCCATCTACCCATCCATTGCCAATTTCGCTCTCTCTCAGACTCCTGCTGCCAGTGGCAAGCAGCATAAGGTGGGATTCGAACCTGCGATCTTCAGATTATTGTGGTTATGCATTAGACCACTGAATAATGCGGTGATAAAAGTAAAAATGAAATTTCCATTTACATTTAAGGATCATCTGGACCACAGACCCTTCGTTCCATCAGAGAAATCCGTATCCTCACAAAACTGTTGAGTTTTTTTGTAAGTGCTGAAATGTTGACTAGGTTGATGAGTGCCTTAATGACGTGCACAGCTGCGAAACTGAGAAGTGTCTTCAAAGAGTTCCCCTACTTCAACTATGTGCAGTCCAAAGCCCTGGATGATGTAAGTATCATTTGTCCACGTTCTTCATATCGTGTTTATTTATTTATTTTCATAGTCATCCTATTTTTTAATCATAATGGACAGTAAGTACAAAAAGGTCAAAGTTCAGCTTCTACCATCAGAAAGACACCAAACCAGTTTGATCTTCATGGGAGGTGTTTAAGGAGGAAATCCTTACTGTCAAACTATATCAGGACAAGATTAAAGATCTCCAGAGAACATCTAGACAAAGATCAGGACTTCTGGAACAATGTGCTTTGGACATTCAAAGTTGTATTATTTGGACACAGTAACAGAAGACATGTTTGAGGCAAACCAAACACAGCATTTGAGCACAAGAGCCAACTGTGAAGCATGGTGGTGGACGTGTCTGGAAGGGGCTGTAAATAATCTCGTTAATGAATGATTGAAAGTCCCTGTAAAAAGATTTGTCGGAGCATTTCTTTTGATCCGTTCATCATGAAATTCCGATATATTATGGCAGAAGTGGGGATTTTTGTGACAGTGATGAAATTAAGGCTTTCTTCTAACTCCTGCTGTGTTTCAGGTCCTCTCCACCAGCAAGAACTTTGTTGCTTGTGCCCCGACTGGCTCAGGGAAAACCGTGCTATTTGAGTTGGCTATTATTCGACTGCTCATGGAGAACACAGAAAGTTGGAACAGCGTCAAAGCTGTCTACAGTGGGTCCCATCATGCTTCATTTTCAGGCCTGGAGAGCAAACCTTAGGAAACCTGTTCTACTGCAAAAGCTTAGCTAGAAATGACTTTTGTCAGTGAGTGCAGGAAGTGTTCACTCTTGATTAATTTTAACATCTGTGATGTTTCTTTCTCTTCAGTGGCACCAATTAAGGCCCTCTGCAGTCAGCAGTTTGAGAGCTGGAAGCTGAAATTTGGACCTCTAGGACTGAACTGCAAAGAAGTCACTGGAGACACTGAGATCGAGGACATTTTTGAGATCCAGGACGCTCATCTGATCATGACGACACCAGTAAGTCTTAGTTATTGAAACATTTATTTAGCAGAACATCTAAGTCAACATTTTGCTGAGCTTGTTGATTCAACATGTAACTCTTTGTTTACACTGTTCAAGTTTCAGAATAAAAGTCCCGAGAAGGGATAATACTGATACATAATAAAGGACATTCTGGTTGTTTTTTATTTGGACCACTGTCAAGTATTTTGAAGAACTTATTATAAATATGCTCGTCAATCTAATCATTATAAATAATCATTATTATTCGAATTGTTTGGTGAATAAACTACGGAACATTGCGGCTCATTAACGAACGAATGCTTCTCCTCAAAGGAAAAATGGGACAGTATGACTCGGAAGTGGAAGAATAACTGTCTCTTGCAGTCCGTTCAGCTGTTCCTCATTGACGAGGTTTGTATCATTTCTGATTTTAATATTTACTACGTCAATGGTTTAGGGTCAGTGTACGTTAGTATCAGTGTAAAGTGAGTGTATTTCAGTACGAGTGTCCTCTCTGACCATGTCGCTCTATATTGTAGGTGCATGTGGTGAAAGACTCGACTCGAGGACCTACTCTTGAGGTTGTGGTCAGCAGAATGAAAACCATACACACCTACCACGTGGCTGAAGATCCAGACGCTGTGACCCGCATGAGATTCGTTGCTGTTTCTGCCACCATCCCTAACATTTGTGATGTGAATGTCAATACATTGACCCTTTCGGCTTGTTTTTGAATTATTAATTAATCATAAGATGTATTATTATTATTATAGTATGATATATATTGGGTGGCACCGTGGCACTGCAGGTAGTGGGTCAATCCCTGCTCAGTTCACTGCCTGCCTCTCAAAAAATGAACGTGGTAGGTGAACGAACGTGTGTGTGGTACCCTGCTCTGGACTGGTGTCATGTCCAGGGGGTTGCCTTAGTGATCAATGACTCCAGGTAGGTTCCCAATCCACCTATTAAAGAAGGGTGGCACAGTGGTGCTGCAGGGAGTGCCCACGGCTCCAGGGGCAGGGGTCGTTGGTTCAATCACTGCTCAGGTCGCTGCCATGTCCGCATGGGTTTCCTCCGGGTACTCTGGTCTCCTCCTACCTCCCAAAAATGCACATGGTAGGTGAATTGTCTCCCAGGTGTGAGTGTGAGTGATTGTGTGTCTGCGGTACCCTGTGATAGACTGGCGCCCTGTCCAGGGGGTATTCCTGCCTTGCGTCTGATGAATCCAGGTGAGCTCTGGATCAACCGTGACCTTATTGAAGAAGAAGCAGATACGATAATGACTGTTATATATTGTTATATATCAAATAAAATTATATAATGTTAAAGTGCTTCATCGAAGACCTTTCTCTTTCACCCTGAAGATAGCCGATTGGTTATCAGATGACCGGGGCCCGGCCACGTGTCTGAAGATGGACGAGAGTCACAGGCCTGTGAAACTGAGGAAGGTAGTGCTGGGATTTCCATGTGGAAACAACCAAAACGAGTTCAAGTTTGACCTCTCACTCAACTACAAAATGGCCAGCGTCATTCAGACCTACTCTGACCAAAAGCCCGCACTAGTGGTGAGAATGGCTGTGGTTTACGGGGCCATGTCATCTACTGGTCTCGGTCCACTGTCTTTAATCATGTCCAGAGTCCCCAATTATGTTTTCTTTACAAGCCCAGTAGTGTGTTTTTGTTTGTTTATCTTGTGTTGCTGTTTCTACACTAAGCTCTTAGGTTATTTACATCATTAAAAAATAGTTGCACCCAGAAGGAATCACCCAACTACAATGGTGTTGTACCAGACTGTCATGGAGTCCCTCAGAATAACAGCGGGTCATTTTCAATGACGACTCCCTCTTTCTTCTCGCTGGAGACGACCAACTAGTCCGTGTGTGGAGGCACCGTGGTCAGCACCAAGATCAACAGTTTGTTGTCACACGTCCAGAAGTTTTGGTGTGATGGTGTGGGTGAAGTTTCATACGATGTCAGACCACAATTGATCTTCATTACAGACACTTTAACAGACCAACGTTACGTTAATGAGGTTCTGCAACCAGTGGTTCTACATTTTCTGGACACTACGGTGCTCTATTCCAACAGGACGACGCTCGTCCACACACTGCTGCCGTCTCAAGATCTCGTCTTGAAGACTCAGATACTACGCAGTGGGCGGTCTCATCTCCAGACCTGTCCCTGATTGAAAATGTGTGGACGCTATTGGACGCTCTATCAACACTCCACCCCTACCACACCATCTGCAGAACTGAGTGAGAACATTCAAGCTGCATGGGATGGATCATCACAGGACACCATTAGGAACCTCTACACCTCCATGCAGAGACGTCTGGCGTGTTGCGTTAAACCCAACGCCGAACTGAGAGATACCACTTCTGTACGAGTAGATCAATAAATATTGATCAGATCAGACTACAGTTATCATCAGTTATTGATCCTGATCACCTTCATCTTCCTTCACAACAACATTTCAATCCCACACGTCCTTCTGGGTGCAGCTATTATTTTGATGATGAGTGTAATATGGTCAGATGATAATATGATACATCCTAGTAGTGACTGTGGTTTTGACATTTGCATTTGATTAAAAATGTTTCTCAAAGTTTTGCTCCACAAGGAAAGGAGTTCAACAGTCTGCTGCAGTGCTTGCCAAGGACGCCAGGTTCATGATGAGTATTGATCACAGGCAGCGGTGTGTTTGCTTTCTCTTATTATCTTTCTCATATGAAGACTTTCACTGTTATTTATAACTCGCTGTGAACACGTCTGGTGTCTTGACTCACAGGTTGACGAAATACGCCAGCTCTCTTCAGGATTCAAAACTCAGGGGTGAGATGTCGTGACTGAAAACCACGAGAATAATGTCACTGTAATAGAGACGGATGTTTCTGTTCTGTGGACTGATGGACTGTCTTCTCACCTGTGCCCTCATTAAGATCTGATGATGTGTGGTGTCGGATATCACCATGCTGGGGTCAGTTTGTCAGACAGGAAGGTGGTAGAGGATGCGTTTACAGCTGGTGATTTGCCTGTCCTCTGTGAGTGTCCTCTTAATCGTCGAATGAACTGTACACTAATGCTGAAACACTTGGATATTTGAACATCTGGACATTTGATCTTCACTTTAACTATATTAACAGATGGAGGTGATACACCTAAACATACAACTGAAGAAATGTCTCACAATGTCAAACCAACCCACCACGTTTCATTTCTATTGGTTGATTCCTTCTGGGTGCAGCTGTATTTGACTGATGATGAGTTTAAAATGCTGAAAATTAGAATCAGCTACCAATGGTCAGTCCATAGTTAGAGAGACATTAGTCTGGTTTGCTCTTGATTGTTGAAGTGAGTGGGATCACCATGACCAGATCCAAAGAGCTCTCTGAGGCCATCAGAAAGAAGGTTGTAGATGCAGATGATTCTGAGAAGGGGTTTAAAAAGATCTCAGAACAATTAGAAATCAGCCGTTCCACTGTCCGGAACATCATTTACAAGTGGAGAACATCTAGAACAACTGCCCACATGACCAGTTGTTTGTCATCCTAAAAGTTCAGCCCAAGAGCAGAACCACAAGATGAGTGAAGAACATCCAACAATCCTAAAATGTTCATCACAGATCTACAGGTATCTCTCACCACAGCTGATGCCATAGTTCAGCTTCTACCATCAGAAAGAGACCAAACCAGTTTGATCTTCATGGAGGTGTTTAAGGAGGAAACTCTTACTGCAAGAATAAAGTTCTCCAGAGAACATCTGGACAAAGAGCAGGACTTCTGGAACAATGAGCTTTGGACAGAAGTGTTTAGAGTCTTGGCCTGGTGTTTTATTTCCTCCATCTATTTAAATATGCTAGATTTTCAGTTTTCAGGACATGTCCTTATATTTCCACATTACTGTGTCACTTTCCACCGTGTCTACACACGCTTACTCACATTTCTGATAACCAAATAATTAATTGCTTGATAACCTTCTGTTAATGAACTACTTACTTAATCAGTTACCACCAGCACTTTGGCAATGGGCGTGAACCTGCCAGCTCACCTGGTGGTGATCAAGTCCACGATGCACTACGCTGGCGGGTCCTGTGAGGAGTACAGCGAGGCTGACATGCTGCAGATGATTGGCAGAGCAGGCAGGCCGCAGGTATCTGTAGCAGAACACTTGGTGCTGTTCTATAGCTTAGGACTAAATTTAAGGGCCAGAACATGTAGTACTGAACTAAAGTCCAGCACCAGAGCACATATTACTGTCCACTGTTTCTCTGCAGACTTTATTCTCCTCCTTTCACCCTGATCTTCAATGATCAGGACCCCACAGGACCACCACAGAGCAGATATTACAGTTGTGTTCAAAATAATAGCAGTGTGTTTAAAAACATGAATTAAGCACTAAATCTTTATAGTAGTTTTTATTTTTATGCATTGGAAACATTTCATAGTGTTTTCCAAATAAAAATGAAGAGAAATGTGTATAATTTTGTAACTTCTTTACAGAAAATAACAAAAAATGAACACTGGACTGTTCAAAAATAATATCAGTGTCTGCATTTGTCTTTACAAACTCAAAATATGTCCTCCTTTTTTATGAGGAGTGAATCCTGTGAATCACTAACCTCATATTTAGTTGAATAACCACAGTTTTTTAGAACTGCTTCACATAATTTCTTGGTTTTGCCTCAGAAACGGCATCTTTGATGTCACCCCACAAACTGTACAGAAACAGATGAGCTTCTGTCTCTGACTCTACATCTACAAGGTGGAGACACTCGGTAGGAGTGTCTGATAGAGTGGACAGTGAGTGGACACAGTGTTTAAACACTCCAGCAGCACTGCTGTGTCTGATCCACTCGTACCAGCAACACACACTAACACACCACCACCATGTCAGTGTGACTGCAGTGCTGAGAACGACCCACCACCCACATAATATCTGCTCTGTGGTGGTCCTGTGGGGTCCTGATCATTGAAGATCAGGGTGAAAGGAGGAGAATAAAGTCTGCAGAGAAACAGATGAACTACAGTCTGGAATTATAGAACCACAAAGAGCTGCTGTGTGATCAGAGGAGCTGATATGTGGTCATATCGTTTTTGGCTACCCCCACCTAGGGACGTTGGAGCATGGACACGGAACAAATGATGCCTTTCAGTTCCGGCGTCCTGTTCCTGTTGTGCAGTTGTAAATCTTCTTTGTGCTGCTCGTGCTGAGGATGACTGCTGACTTTTGCTTATTTTTAGTTTGATACATCAGCCACTGCTGTGATCATGACCAGAAATCAGACCAGAGAGAAGTATTTGCGGTTCCTGAGCGGTTCAGAGACCATCGAGAGCAGGTACTGTGACCTGTGGATCGTACAGAAATGATACGTGTGGTGTTCAGGTCTTTAAAGCTCAGATGAGCTCATTAGTCTGCAGCCGGTGTCATTTCCTGATTCACTAACTGATGCACTCCTCCTGTGTTCAGCTTGCATACCAACTTAGTGGAGCACTTGAATGCCGAGATTGTTCTTCACACCATCTCTGACGTGAACATGGCTTTAGAGTGGATCCGGTCCACTTTCCTCTATATTCGGGCTTTGAAGAATCCTACACATTATGGTAAGTGTTTCCACACCTGTGGAAAACTGTACAGTTGAAAGCAGGCTCTAGAACCCTGTTGGGCCTCTAGTCTGGATATAAGATGAGATACGGTTGGTCACGTTGGCACAAGTACCGTATGGCATCCTGCAGCACATTCATCCACAGATGTTGCAGCTGGACCTGTTGATCCTGCACGCTCATAGGTTGCAGAAGCTGGCGTCCAGCTGCTCCAATAAATGCTGGATTGGAGATTAATCTGGCAAGTGTTGCAGTGTCTTGCAGGAGACATTCCTGGGAAACCCTTGGTGTGTGTTGGAGCATTATCCTGCTGAAAGATGCCAGCTGGAAGTCCTGCCGTGAGAGGCGACATGCAGGATGTCCTGCACATATCGCTGATCTGTTAGTGCTCCTCATATCACGATACCTGCAGATCAGCAGTATTGCTCCACAGCAAAGGCAGCATTGAAGTGCTCACCACGAGACCTCCATAAAGACGAGATATTAAACGTTCAGGGGAGGTGTTCGAGGCACGTCCCACTGCGAGGAGACCGTGGGGTAGACCCAGGACACGCTGGAGGGACTATGTCTCTCGGCTGGCCTGGGAACACCTCGGGGTCCCTCCCGGGGAGCTGGCTGAGGTGGGGGGAGAGGGAAGTCTGGGCATCCCTGCTTAGACTGCTGCCCCCGCGACCCAGCCCCGAATAAGCGGAAGAAGACAGACGGACGGATGGACGGGACTGAATCCTGAATCAATTGTTTGAATTCCGGTCATAGAATTAGAACGGACAGATTGACACGTCCCCGCCTTTACTTGAAAGACCTGACTTTCGAAGCCTCTCAAGCACTGTGGATTAATTTTAAAATTGTTACTCCAGAGGTTCAGTAAAGGTGTATACATGGAGTGTATACAGAACAGTCAGACCATATGAGGGTTAAGAAACTTCTACATCATGCCAGAACCTTCAGACTGAGGGACAGATCCATCCACCAGGCTGTCAGGATGCTCAACTCTCTTCCTTTTCCTCCCGTTGGCACCCTGTACACGTGAAATCAGTGTTGCAGCACTGACAATAAAGCTGACTTTGACCTCGGTTATCTAATCAGACAGAGTTTTCTCCATCGTATTAAACTGATAAAGCCCTGCTGTACCTTTCATTTAGCTTGTGTTCAGTCTGGGAGGTTATTAGTTGTTTTCTTTTATTAATAATTACATAATGAAACGTCTCGCATTTACTTTAATGGTTTAAATGCTGTCCTTGGTCCACTATGGACTACAGCCTCGCAGATGGGTCTGTAGACCACTAGGAAGTTCACAGCCCACTAATTTTGCAGCATAACAGCCCATATGCAGCTTTTCAGTGTCAAATATTAATATTTTAATTGTGCCTTATGGGAGTTTTGTCTTACAGCATGGCTCCAGGTTCTCCCTCTTTAAATAGAATTAAAAATAAAATAAAAATTCATACTCTACTCAAATCTCTATTGCAGGCTTTTCAGCTGATCTCGACAAATGTGGAATCGAGACCAAACTTCAAGGTACATCCAGATGAAGATATTTCTACTGCATTATATCTGTGGATTGAAATGGGATTGACTGTAATTTTATATTTCAGAGCTCTGTTTAAAAAACCTGAACTCCTTGGCCTCTTATCATTTGATCACAATGGATGAAGACATAAACATCAAGCCCACAGGTGATGAACCACCAATCAGCCACAACATTATGACCGTTATAGCTTTTAGGAACAGTGATGAAACACTTATCTAATTACCCCGTCTAATTTCTCAAAATAACTGACCATAACTGACCACACAGCAGCTCTTTGTGGTTCTATAATTCCAGACTGTAGATCATCTGTTTCTCCAGACTTTATTCTCCTCCTTTCACCCTGATCTTCAATAATCAGGACCCCACAGGACCACCACAGAGCAGCTATGATGTGGGTGGTGGGTCGTTCTCAGCACTGCAGTCACACTGACACGGTGGTGGTGTGTTAGTGTGTGTTGTGTTTCTGCCTGTAATACTCTCTGAAGATGACAGCCGGTTCAGATCCCAGTTATTAAAATCTTATTTCACCTGGAAGGATTTACCTGCTTGTTCAGTTTCTCTCAGAAATATCATACGTTACAGAAAATAACACATTTCCACTAAACTTGATATTTCTCTGAATTCACTGTGTTACTGATTCTGCTTCTCGGTGTATTTCTGTGCAGAGAGTGGAAAGCTCATGGCTCGGTACTGTGTTGCATTTGACACCATGAAGCAGTTCAGTAAACTGACAGGCAGAGAAACTCTGTCGGAGCTGGTGAGTGTGGGCTGGGAAAGGCCAACCATTTTATTTTGTGTGAGTGTAAGTTGATCAGGGTTAAATTTTAACTAATGCTTTAAAAAGTGCTACAAGAATTGGCTCAGTTGTACAGTTTTAGTGGATTTAGAGCCCCGCCCCCTCTCTCTGATCAGTCAGAGTCTGTATGCAGGTTGAGCATCAGCCCCGCCCCCTCTCTCTGATCAGTCAGAGTCTGTATGCAGGTTGAGTATCAGCCCCGCCCCCTCTCTCTGATCAGTCAGAGTCTGTATGCAGGTTGATCATCAGCCCCGCCCCCTCTCTCTGATCAGTCAGAGTCTGTATGCAGGTTGAGATTACTGTTCTATACTGTTATTTCAGTTTCACGGGAAAATCAAACCTGTCTGCTGATATTTGTTCCTGTTAGATTGAAATGATATCGAAGGGGAAGGAGTTCAGTGATGTTCAGCTGAGAGTGAATGAGAAGAGAACGCTGAACACGCTGAATAAAGATAAGAACCGAGTCACCATCAGGTCAGAGAGAACCGTGCATGGACGTTCGGTTTGGTGTAGCATTTGTTTTATGAAACTATGACTAAAATGAACATATCTGCCGTTTTTAGGTTTCCTATGGAAGGAAAGATCAAAAGTAATGACATGAAAGTGAACTGGTATGTGATGATGATGTTTTTATTATAGCTTTTAATTTAATTTTTAATGTGGAGGAATTCTGAGCCCTTCAGAATTACTAATCAACCATCAATTCTATCAGCTCCTCTGATCACACAGGTTCTCTTTGTGGTTCTATAATTCCAGACTGTAGTTCATCTGTTTCTCTGCAGACTTTATTCTCCTCCTTTCACCCTGATCTTCAATGATCAGGACCCCACAGGACCACCACAGAGCAGATATGATGTGGGTGGTGGGTCATTCTCAGCACTGCAGTCACACTGACATGGTGGTGGTGTGTTAGTGTTGATCAGACACAGCAGTGCTGCTGGAGTGTTTAAACACTGTGTCCACTCACTGTCCACTCTATCAGACACTCCTACCGAGTGTCTCCACCTTGTAGATGTAAAGTCAGAGACAGATGCTCATCTGTTTCTGCACAGTTTGTGTTGGTCGTCCTCTAGTCCTTCATCAGTGCTCACAGAACGCTGCCCACAGGACGCTGTCGGCTGGACATTTCTGGTTGGTGGACTGTTCTCGGTCCAGCAGTGACACTGAGGGGTTTAAACACTCCAGCAGCTCTGCTGTGTCTGATCCACTCGTACCAGTAACACACACTAACACACCACCACCATGTCAGTGTGACTGCAGTGCTGAGAATGACCCACCACCCACATCATATCTGCTCTGTGGTGGTCCTGTGGGGTCCTGATCATTGAAGATCAGGGTGAATGAGAATTGATGGGTAAATGAAGGATATTGACCAGTAGCTTCACAGACATTACTCCAGTGTGTTTGTGGTGTGTTGACTTTGTCTTTTCTCGCCACAGTTTGATTCAGGCTCAGCTGGGCTGCATCCCTGTTCAGGAGTTCGGACTGATGCAGGACACTGGGAAGATATTTAGGAACGGGGTCCGAATTAGCAAATGTAATGTCCCAAATTGTATGTCCAGTTAGGGTTTTTTATGTCAACATCATTGTTTATTAGATTATTTTGTGTCAGATGTGCTTCACTCCCCCAGTCTCTCCTCATGAATGGCTATTTGAGTTGTGTGCTGACCTCTTTGCATTTCTAGGCCTGGCAGAACTTCTCAGTCACCACTCCAAGCAGAATTTCTCAGCTCAGCTCAACTCCCTGATCTTGGCCAAGTGTTTCCGAGCCCGTCTGTGGGAAGATTCTCCCTATGTCTCCAAGCAGCTGGATAAGATAGGTGGGATGACTGCCTAAACCAGGGGTCACCAACCCTGCTGAGCTACCTTCCTGCAGACGTTCGCTTCCACCCTAATCTGCAACACCTGATCCAACTAAAGTAGGAGGAGACACCTGCAGGATGGCAGCTCTCTAGGAACAGGGTTGGTGAGCCGTGGTGTAAACGGTTTACAGCATGGCTCTGATGTTTGGGTTGAGTGTCATTTGGTTCTTTTAATGCCCCCTGTTCCAGGGTTGACCCTTGCGACCGCTGTGGTCAATGCAGGACTGACGACGTTCAGCAAAATTGAAGCCACCAATCCCAGAGAACTGGAGCTGGTTTGTGCTGTTTGTTCTGATAGTTACAGATGGCAGCAGTCTTATACCTTACACGTCTTATTTATCTATTTGGACGTTAGCAGAACCATATCAGAACATTTACTTAACGTTTTTAATTACAATAAAGTAGGTTTTCATCATTAGATTATCGACTTATTGTACAATAAATGGACATGACCTTGATATATGTGAGGGCTGCGATATTACCCATCGTGTTTTAAATACAAAGGTTTACAACAGTTGTCTGGAATGCAGTTGCCGTAGTATCGTCCACGTGTTGTCCCGTTTAGAGCAAAAATGCGGCGTCAGGGTTTGGGCCCGTCACCCACCGCTCCCGACCCTGCGGCTGCATTTTGTTGCGATCTGGAGCAGAATATGATACGGTGCTGCTGGTCTGTCGAAACAGCCCAACTGTAGTTTTCTTCATCAGCTTTAACTTTAAATCCACACGATGGAGCAGAACGTCCACAAGGGGGCGCAGCATGTCTGGGCTGTGTTTGAAAGTGGTTTAATTTGATTTATGTTTTAATTATACAGGACATTTAACAATTTGTTATATTGTAATGTTTGAATATTCTTAGTTATTCATCGTTATGCTTTCAAATGGTAGATCTGCATTATGTTATAAACAATTCATGGCATAAATTGACATAAAATTACGATATTTTATAGAATTATTGTTTTGCACAATTAGTTCTAGAACAGTTTATGGTCCCTTGTCTCAGGCCTAAAATAAAGTCTAAAGAAGTCTAAAGTTTATCTGTACGAGCAGAAACGCATCAGGCTGTTTATTTAAATAGTGACTTCAATTACGATCTTTTTCTACAATCTGAGCACGACTGTACTCTGTAGATCGTCATGGAAACCAAAACCATCCACACGACCGACTCACGCTCTTTGCTGGAATTAAATCGTACACAGATGATTACCTGCCGAACATATATGATATTAGGATAAAGACATTTTTATACCTTATTCTATATATAGATATTTACTAGACGAGTGCATCTAAAACAAAAATCTGAATATTGTTTTAAAAACTCACAGTTTCATTCAAAAATGTAAAAAAATAAATATTTTATATTGATTACACATAAAGTCACATTTCACACCTATATTAGGTTTTACTGTTAATCACAGTATCACCTTTAAAACAAACAAACAAAAACAAAACAGGAAATTCGTCCCTTTAAATGCAATGAATATAAGATTTATGAGTTTAATTCTTGAATTAAATGATTTTTGCACTAGTATCCCAGCTCTGCTCACACTCTCAAGTTGTCACCGTCTCAACGTCTTCCTACGAGGACCAACCTGCTGTAGTTCAACACTCACGTTTTCACTGTTTTTGTCCAGATTGTGAACCGACACCCTCCATTCGGAAACCAGATCAAAGAAGCTGTCAGCAGACTCCCAAAATACGAAATCCGCCTGGAACAGGTGATCAGTGTTCTGGGTGCCGGTAGATTATAAGTGTTTAATCACAATCACAACATCAAACAACAGGGAAATTTAAGGATTATATCACAATTCTCATTTTTAGCTTCCAAAATACAGCACGTCCACAGCAGAGATTCTTATCACTGTGAACATGAAGAACTTTGAGCAGCTCATAACCAAAAGAACTGCCCCGGACCACCATTACATCACACTCATCATCGGAGATTCTGACAACAATGTGGTCTTTCAGCAGAAGATCTTGTAAGATGAGGATTCTTTTATGTAAAGCTATTGTGAAAAAGGCTTTCTCCTAAATTCATCCAGAAGTGATAGCGCGGATGTCATGATGTCATTTTCAGAGACACGTTACTTCTGAAGTCTGGGAGCTGGTCCAGGAAGGTTGAGATTACGAGAACATCGCAGAAAGACGAGATCAGCATCAATTTGATAAGCTCTGAATACGGTGTGTTAGATTCAGCTTTCTGCTCAGGTTTTTTGTGATTTTTCACATTTATTGACATATTGCTGACACTACTGATACTTTTGACCAGCTCCTCTGATCGTACACAAGCTCTTTGTGGTTCTATAATTCCAGACTGTAGTTCATCTGTTTCTCTGCAGACTTTATTCTCCTCCTTTCACCCTGATCTTCAATGATCAGGACCCCACAGGACCACCACAGAGCAGATATGATGTGGGTGGTGGGTCATTCTCAGCACTGCAGTCACACTGACGTGGTGGTGGTGTGTTAGTGTGTGTTGCTGGTACGAGTGGATCAGACACAGCAGAGCTGCTGGAGTGTTTAAACCCCTCAGTGTCACTGCAGGACCGAGAACAGTCCACCGACCAGAAACGTCCAGCCGACAGCGTCCTGTGAGCACTGATGAAGGACTAGAGGACGACCAAAACAAACTGTGCAGAAACAGATGAGCTTCTGTCTCTGACTTTACATCTACAAGGAGACACTCAGTAGTGTCTAATAGAGTGGACAGTGAGTGGACACAGGGTTTTAACACTCCAGCAGCACTGCCGCAGAAGCAAAATTTCTCTAACACAAATAGCAAATTGGTGAACTTTACTTTTGAGAGCCTGCATTAAAGGATGTATGATACAGTGTGTGTGTGTGTGTGTGTGTGTGTGTGTGTGTGTGTGTGTGTGTGTGTGGGTGTGTGTATACGAGCAGTTGGACTGGATATCCAGCAGAAATTCTGTGCCTTCTACTACGGAGCAAAGACATTCAGGGCTGAATCGTACGGTACAGAGACTCCCGAGTACAAGCTTCCGAAGATACCAGAACCGTCACAGAGAGCCACAGGCTCAGTGCTGAAAAGTCACATGACTCAAAGCACAGCACAGAGAGGTCAGTTTAAACACTCACCTGAGGACAGGAGGTTCTGTCTCTCTGGCTTTAAAGTGTCCTTCTGGAATTTCAAAATGCTCAGTCACTCAGAACAAAATATTAGTATTTAAGAAACAAAAAAATGATCATTGATGGAACCAGGAATTCTGAATTATACCAGCTAATTCTAAAGGAAAATATCAGGACATCTGTCTGTGAGCTGAATCTCGAGAGAGTGTGGGCCATGCAGAAAGACAACGACTCTAAGCACACAAGTGGTTCTACCAAAGAATGTTTAAAGAAGAATAAAGTTAATGTTCTGAAATGCTTGGTTCTCCTCGTCTACTTGTGTGAAAATCTGACGTTTTAGCCCATATTTATGAGCACCGCTCTGAAGCACCCCTGTCATTTGGGAATATTTCATCCTTAATCTTTCATTTTAATGTTTGATTTGCTGTCGGCATCAATTACTGGTTCACGTAGTGCTGGTTTTATCCCTCCACACTGCAGCTCCTGCCCAGACAGAACCTGGCAAAAGGGACTGCAACCATTTCTGTAAGAACAAGGAGCTTTGTGGCCATGACTGCTGTGAGTCCTGACTGTAGCTCTGGATCCTGGTGTTGAGATGATACTCTGTGAAATAATGCTGGTTCCTGACTCCTGTTTTTCTGCTGTAGGCAAAGTTGGAGTTCAGAAAAGGCCTCAGAACCCGGAGTCCAGCTTTTCATCTCATCTGAGAGATCTAAGGACGAGGAATGAGAAGCTCTTAGAGACACCGGTGAAGCGCCTGAAGGTCAACCAGTGTTTCTACAATCTAATGTATTTATATTGTAATTTCACGGTTCTTCCCTTTCGTGAAGCCTGTTCTGCTTCTTTAACTTTCTTTAGATCATTCAAATCTCAAAAACCATAGAGTTACAGCTCTGTCATCTTTTGTCCCTCTGTGTCCAATCATCCCTCAGCTTCATTAATGCTGGACAAGCTGGACTTCAGGGTTCACTTATTTGGCAAAACATACAGAACCTTGTACAGAACTTCATACACTTTACATATCATCATACATAATATTGTATAGAGCCTCATACCCTCATACAGAACCTAATTTGGAACCTCACACAAAGGCTCCTACAGAACCTCGAAAAGAACCTTGTCCACAGCATCTGGCAGAACCTCATATAGAACCTTATGCAAAACCTTGTACAGTACCTCATACAGAGCACTTTGCAGAACCTCATACAGAACCATGTATAGAGCCTTGAAAAGCCTGTCATATAGAGCATCACAAACATCTTTACAGAATCTTTTGAAGAACCCCTTGCAGAACCTCATACAGAAACTCATAGAGACCACCGTTCACAGTCTCACAGCGAAAGTATATATTGATGTGTACAGAACCGCTTTTGCGGAACCTTGTACAGAACTATGTAGAGAGCCTTATACAGATGCTCATATAGAGCATCAGAAAAAATCTTTTAAAGAACCTTTTGCAGAACCTCATATAGAAACTTTGTACAGAGCCTTTTTCTGAGCCTCATATAAAACATTGTGTCGAACCTCATCTAGAACCTCATAAAAAATCTTGTGCAGAACCCAATTAAATCCCACTGAGTATTTGAACAGTTTGAACATTTTATCGTCTTGTTGCAGACGAGGATGAATGCCGAGGCAAGGAGCACCAGCATGCAGCGGTTCTCCTACACACGCAAAGACACTGTTCCAGCTCTGTCAAGGTGTGATAGTTTGTCAGGCGTCCCACTGAATGCTGCAGAGGCGTCATTCAACGGTAAGCAGATACACTCGAATACGTTGTGTATTGTGGAAGCGCCCACTTTACGTACTGTAGACACTCTTTTCAGACTCAGCACAGTGACGTTTTCATCCAATCCCCCAACCCTACTGCATACCACACAAACCCTGTCACATAACCACACAAACCCCGTCACATAGGGTGCTTCTGAAACAAGGATGGTGAGGACGAGAACATGCTTCCCCCGATACATGCGAAGCCTTTCAAGCTGCTGCCATTTGTATTATAGCTGGGCAGCCAATGCACTCGGGGGAAGCGCTAGGCCCCCCGCCACGGCTGACAGATGTCTGTGCTGGCATGGAGTGTGATGTAGGGAAATGGCGCCATCTACCCACTTGGAGACAGCATGGCCAATTTCACTCTCTCTCAGACTCTGGCTGCTGGTGGCAAGCAGCATGACCTGGGGTTTGAACCTGAGGTCCTCAGATCAAAGTCGTAGATTGTAAAATATGTCCATTAAACCAAAGACCTTGTTTGTTAAAAAGCACCTCGGGAGGAACAAGGGGCTTCCCATCCTCCTCTGGTCAGAACCAGAGGTATTGGCTGGGTGTTGTTACAGAGGAAATGTCATCAAGAAGGGTAATGATAGGGTACGTTGGGATGCCGAAGACCAGGATTCTATCCATGACCTCTGACCAAATGTCAACGATGAGGGAACAGTCGGGCAGTGTGGCCAAGCATCATTGACCTCATGACTCTATCCCAAAATAATCCTCACCTCTCTTACACGTTTCAGACTACACTGAATCCCCCGAAGACTTTTACTCTGAAATGGAAGACACAGTCTGCACTGAGCAGATGTTCCACACTGATGCCAGCAGTACTTACCAAAGTGAGTCTTTAATTTCAACAGAGCAGCTATTATGTGGGTGGTGGGTCATTCTCAGCACTGCAGTCACACTGACATGGTGGTGGTGTGTTAGTGTGTGTTACTGGTACGAGTGGATCAGACACAGCAGAGCTGCTGGAGTGTTTAAACCCCTCAGTGTCACTGCTGGACCGAGAACAGTCCACCAACCAGAAATGTCCAGCTGTGAGCACTGATGAAGGACTAGAGGACGACCAACACAAACTGTTCTAATTGAGCTGATTGGCCAATGCAACCTTGACTATAGCAATGTGCTGGAACGAATTATAGGGTCCAGTCAGCAATCTGTGGACTTAACCGGTTCTACAGTTATGGTTCTAAAGCTGTGTACTGTTTAATGCCTTACGTCTGTGATCTAAACCCCTGTACTGTTCCAGATGCCTACCGGAGCAGAAGTCCTGCTAATAAAAGCAGAGATCACACCATCATCAAATCATGCCTGGACCACGACATGGACAGCAGCTTCTCATCTGATGTCCTCAACGTGACGTTTGACCTAGCAGTGGACGACTGGGACGATTTTGATGATGATAACTTAGTGCTTGCCAGTGATATCTCTTACACTGAAATGCAGAGGAGCCAGTGTGGTCTACCAGCAGCAGGTACTGCTTGTTATTGATTTGTTGGAAACGATATGTAGACGGTTCAAATCTCGGTCGTGCTGTTTGCCATCGGCAGCTGGAGTGTGAGAGAGCGAAATCGGGGTGGGCCGATGGCACAACAACAACAACAACAACAACAACAAGGAAACACAAATAAAATTAGAATAACAATCATAGATGTCTACGCATTAAATATGGTTCTGCTTTTAAACCGTTTTATGCTTCAGGTTGTTGGACTTCAGCTCCTCCTGGTGGTTCAGAGGCTGAGTTATCAAGACCGAACCCAACCTCAGGGTCAGTCAGTGAACCGTTTTGCTTTTTTATCTGTTGATTTATTGAATCAATGCTCAAACGAATAAATAAACATTTATTTTCAGGGTGGGACCCCCAACTACAGCACCAGACACAGTGAGTCACATAACCTCAGTTCGTCGGTGTACTCACACTGTTGGCTTTTGGCATATCATTGTATAGGGAATGTTGATGGTAGTACATTTTTAAGGTGTCCTCAGTGATGAATTTATGGGGGACCATAAACACCAGATCAGCCTTCGGCACTGTGTAAAAAACAGTGAAACAGCACGTGACATGTTTGTGAACCAGAAAATGACTTTTAAATTCCATAACAATGTTGAAACCATGGTTCAGCAATCGTTCAGGGTGTAATTTTCTCAGGGGAGGAGCTAAACACACCCAGACCCAAATGAAAGACTGAATGACCCCAGGAGCGTCCAGCTTGGGGTTGAAACTAGTGAACAAAAGCTCGAGTGTACATTAATTAACGTAGTAAACGGAATTAAAAGGTGTCATCGGTCATTTTCTTTCTTTCTTCCCTTTGTTTGGAAGCAGAATGTGAGCCCTGTAATATCTACAATCAAACATCCAACACCAAAACCGAACCAGGCAAAAACCTTCCTGGGAGGCCGATTGGATTTTTTCTCAAAAACAGAACCAACGCCAGCAGAACAGAAGGGTTCTAGCAGGTAAATGGATGCAGCATCACACTTTTGTATGTTTTTGTTTACAGCGCATATTTAATTATTTTAATGGTTGTTGATTTGCTTACAGAGATCAAAGGGATGAGAACAAAGAGGCTGAGATGTTCCTTGGCATATTTGATGGGATTTTCTAGAACGTTTATGGTTCTAAAGGAGTAACGTCTTTAACAAAGCATGTTATTTATTCAATAGTCTTTGATATTGTGTTTGTGTTTTATGAAGTTGTTGTGTGTAACGATACGTTGCTGTTACAAGTTCTTGTTTCATGTTCTTATATTTACTGATCAGCCGTCATTTTATGACTTGTTTCTACACTCACTGTCCATCCAATCAGCTCCTCTGACCACACAGGAGCTCTTTGTGGTTCTATAATTCCAGACTGTAGTTCATCTGTTTCTCTGATACTTTATTCTCCTCCTTTCACCCTGATCTTCAATGATCAGGACCCCACAGGACCACCACAGAGCAGATATGATGTGGGTGGTGAGTCATTCTCAGCACTGCAGTCACACTGACATGGTGGTGTGTTAGTGTGTGTTGTACTGGTACGAGTGGATCAGACACAGCAGTGCTGCTGGAGTGTTTAAACCCCTCAGTGTCACTGCTGGACCGAGAACAGTCCAACAACCAGAAATGTCCAGCTGACAGTGTCCTGTGAGCAGCGTCCTGTGAGCACTGATGAAGGACTAGAGGACGACCAACACAAACTGTGCAGAAACAGATGAGCTTCTGTCTCTGACTTTACATCTACAAGGTGGAGACACTCGGTAGGAGTGTCTAATAGAGTGGACAGTGAGTGGACACAGGGTTTAAACACTCCAGCAGCACTGCTGTGTCTGATCCACACTAACACACAACCACCACGTCAGTGTGACTGCAGTGTAGTTTGCTTGTTTTAACAGTAATAAATGTTAGACGTGGTGAAAATATACATCATATATTTCTGTGTAGTTGTTTCCTGATCACAGCGTACTTTTCATATTTTGGTCAAAAGACTGTGGACGTTCTTCTCTGGACCAGTCATATACCTTACCAACACCTAAACAACCACCTAGCAACACCTTAGCAACCAGCACATCCCAGCAACACTTCTGAGCTGGAGTCACATTTCTACATCTCTACAGTAGAAATCTCCAATAGCTGATCACAAGATGCGTGAAGAAGGTCCAACAACCCTAGAATGTTCATCTTCCAGCTTCGTCAGACCATCATGACATTCACACACACAGTCACTCCATCCCAACAACTCCTCTCTGGTGTGTTCTAGATTTTCATCAGTGGTCGTATGTGTCAGTACTGAACGGTGTATTTCTAAGGTGTCTTTGGACTCTTCAGTAAGTTCCTCTGAATAAGAGAATCTGCTAAAGGCTGTAAATATAACTGTAAAGGTTCTCCTGGTTTTCTTTCTGTATCCTGTGTTTAATAGTGGTTCTGCTGACCTCTGGTGGTTCTCCAAGCTCACACGTCTGGTGGAATCAATCAATGTGAGAGGAAGACCACCAGTGTTTATCGGGTCTGTTTATTGTTACAAAAAAAGCAAATGAGAAAATGATTTATAGATATGAACGAGAGTGTAACACAGATGAATCAGTAAATGTGACTCTCAAAAACAAAAACAAACAGCACAGAAACATGAAGCAGGAACATCCAGAAGATCTTCTCCTCATACATATTTCTGCTCCCTGTTCCCTCTCGCACTGCCCTCCTCAGCTGACCTGGACTGGGCTGGAACTGTGTAAGCAACTGCATTGTATGTGCTACGAAACAGAAGACAAAGAAGAAATTAGACTGAATATTCTCACGTATCGTATCATAAACATCATTTTAATATGTACTAATATTTATTCAATAGTAGCAATAAACTTGATTTGATTTGTGTATTTAATAATATGTAATAGTTTTTCATGGGTATATTTAATTATATACTGTATATAGTTATATTTATTCAAAATATATTTAATTATATATAAGTATATATGTAGTTATATTTATTTAATGGTAAATTTAGTAATATATATATATATATACATATATATAGTTATATTTATTCAAAATATATTTAATAGCACATATAGTATATATTTATTTAAAAGTATATTTAATAGTACATATATAGTTAGATTCTTTCAGTGGTATATTTAATAATATATAGTTATATTCTAAATATATTTAATAATAATAAATATAGTTATATATTAAATGGTTTATTTAGTAGTATATATAGTAATATTTATTTAATTGTATATTTAATCATATACAGTTATATTTATTCTAAATATATTTAATAATTATAGTTTCATATATATATATATATATATATTCAATTGTTTATTTAATACTATATAGTTATATATATTTAATAGTATATTTAATAATGTATAGTTATATTTATTCTAAATATATTTAACAACAATGTTGTTGTTGTTGTTGTTGTTGTTGTTGTTGTTGATGATGATGATGTATTATTATTATTATCCAGGTTCTTACGGTTTGCTGTCATCGTGCATCCCTTTGAAGGCCAGACACTTCAAGACTCCTCCAATCAGCAGCAAGCCTGCTCCTATCCAAGCCACGAAGAGAGCAGGTCCGAAAGTGTACCTGACCATTAGATAAACCAACACGTCAGCCCACGAGACAAAGCAGGGATCTCAGCACTACAGCAGATCTGTGTGTTTATTCAGGGACTTGCCCAGTTTCCTTACGTGGTAGCCATGCCCATTCCCATCCCCTCCATCTGGTTCATTCCTCCATAGTTAGGGTTGTAAGTGGATTGGATGAAACTGGCCACTATGTGGTTGGCGTACACAGAGGCTCCGATAATGGCACAGATGCCTGTGAAGAGAGGGGAGATGGTAGACGAGTGAAACAGTCCAACCAGGTTATCGAAAGGTCTCTCGTTCTCATTCTTACTGGTCACCTTTTCACATTATTGCAATGTCTATAGATGTCACACCTCCTGGCCTGTCTACACACAAACTACATTATCCAGACTCCTCCTGAGGTCATGGACTCATGTTCTGCTGCCACCTGGTCTGCAGAGAAACAGATGAACTACAGTCTGGACCTATAGAACTATAAAGAGCTCCTGTGTGGTCAGAGGAGCTGATAGGATGGACGTGAGACATGAATTAGATGTGCTGATGTTATAAGTGGAGCCCAGTTGGTACAAAATACCATTAAAACGAGGAACCTTTAATCATTTCTCTTTACCTGCGATGACAAACATGATGCCCGCCGTCAGGGTCATTTTGGCCTTGGTGGAGTCCTCAGTGTTGCCCATTTTGAAGCATTTCAGTGAGAACAGGGAGATTATGGTGGCGATCAAGCCCAGCACAACTCCGACCACCATCAGCGCTCTCACAGCCTGGAACTGACCTACAGTCCAGAATAACACCAACACTTATATGAATGTTACAGTCAGAAACCGGGCTGTACAGCAGTACAAACAGGAAACAGTCATTTCACAAAGGGTTCTTTGTGCTCCTTGAAGAACCACTCTAGTAAAAAAATAATAAATTAGTTAATAAAACTAAAATAATTACAATAAAATAATAAATGAATAAATCAAATTTAAAGTTTATAGCAGTGATTTTCAACCCGTGGGCCGAAGCCCCTTCAGTGGACCAACAGTTACTATCATTTCTGTTTTGCAAAATAAAATTCCTTCTAATATATAAACACAAATGTGTTGAATTTATGATGTGACAGATAACAGCTTTTTATCTATCTATCTATCTATCTATCTATCTATCTATCTATCTATCTATCTATCTATCTATCTATCTATCTATCTGTCTGTCTGTCTGTCTGTCTGTCTGTCTATGATCAACCTGCATACAGACTCTGACTGACTGATCAGAGAGAGGGGGCGGGGCTGATGCTCAACCTACATACTCTCTGTCACACAATGTTCAAATTTCAGAATAAAAGTCCTGAGAAGGGATAATTCTGACATGAATAACACGAATAATAAAGAACATCCAGGTTGTTTTTCATTGTATGTGGATCACTGCCTTATTATTATGAATATATCCTTGTCTATCCTTATCGAATCATTACAAATAAATCATTAAAATAATTCCATTTTCAGCTCACGAACTGGATGATCAATTCCCAGCAGGATTTCTGAGATATAAAGAGCTTTTTTTGTTCATAAATTCATTATTATACATATTTACGTTCTGCGTAATGAAGACAAATTTGAGTACTCTAGGATCTCCCTAAAATACTTTAAAGAGGTTTCTAATATTTTATAGAACCCAGAGTTCTAAAGGTTAAGGAACCCAAGCTGCTTGTTTTATGTCCTTTATGTTTTATCTTTATTTTTAAGGGTGAACAGTTAGTTCCACCCACTGACTCTTTGAAGAATACTGTAACGGTGTTATATCTGATAACAGCACCTTTTATCGCCATTCCACCAGTTGCTAAGCAACAGCAGTGGTCAGTTTACTCTAACCTGCTGGAACTACTGAATATTAAAATATTTCAGAAGTATTTTAATATTTTAGATGGGAACCTTTGGGTCTGACTCAGATGTGTGTGTGTGTGTGTGTGTGTGTGTGTGTTTGTTTGATTGCTGATAACAGTATTGACTGAAAGTGGACCTGCACTGTTTAGTTCTGCATTCATCATCTCAGTGTTTGCCTCCAGCAGGTACAGTGTTCTTTATTGAAGGTAGTTACAGTTTCTACAGTAAAAACAACATTTCCATCAGAAACAGTTTCCATGTAACACTCTCATCACCCAAATCCTCCTTGTTTCTACTCTCACTGTCCACTCTATCAGCTCCTCTGACCACACAGGAGCTCTTTGTGGTTCTATAATTCCAGACTGTAGTTCATCTGTTTCTCTGCAGACTTTATTCTCCTCCTTTCACCCTGATCTTCAATCATCAGGACCCCACAGGACCACCACAGAGCAGATATGATGTGAGTGGTGGGTCACACTCAGCACTGCAGTCACACTGACATGGTGGTGGTGTGTTAGTGTGGATCAGACACAGCAGTGCTGCTGGAATGTTTAAACACTGTGTCCACTCACTGTCCACTCTATCAGACACTCCTACCGAGTGTCTCCACCTTGCAGATGTAAAGTCAGGACAGAAGCTCATCTGTTTCTGCACAGTTTGTGTTGGTCGTCCTCTAGTCCTTCATCAGTGCTCACAGGACGCTGCCCACAGGACGCTGTCGGCTGGACGTTTCTGGTGTGTCCAATCCACACTAACACACCACCACCATGTCAGTGTGACTGCAGTGCTGAGAATGACCCACCACCCACATCATATCTGCACTGTGGTGGTCCTGTGGGGTCCTGATCATTGAAGATCAGGGTGAAAGGAGGAGAATAAAGTCTGCAGAGAAACAGATGAACTACAGTCTGTATCAGAGTGTAGAAACAAGGATGTGGTCATAATGTTATGGGTGGTCTTAAGATTTAACACATGAATAATAAGAAGCTGCCCATTGGCTTCTTTATAAGTAGAAATCATGGTCATTAAATTAGAAGAAGAAACGTTATCTTCATTTAAACATTATTTTAATGAGGCACAAATGGACAGAACTGAACTGTGGTCTCGGGACGTTTTAGAACCTATATGAATTTGGTGGCATGTTTTAGTTTAAAAATTCAGTAGAAATTGCTGGAAATCATTGTAAGAAGAGCTGAGTCTGATTTAGAATTTAAGGATGGTGTGCAACCAATGTAGTTACCAAGAGACTAACTTTAAAACTCTGGAATATTCCTGTCACTGGAAGCTCAGTGTGACACAGTTCAACCAACTCACCTGAGTATCCCAGGATTCCGTACAGTGGTCTGCATTCTGTGAACCCGGAGGTGGACACTTCACAGTCCTGCCACAGTCCCTTATAGGTGTAGACAGAGGTCACCACGTCACCCTGGCGATCTTTAGTGCTCCAGTTGTTCATCACAGTGGCGGCGATGATGGCAGCCCCCCCGATGAGTCCTAAGATAAACCCCCCGGTCTGCAGGATGGTGTTGGCCATGGTTCCTCGCTTTGTGGGCTGAAGGGCAGTGAAATGGTCAATGGGAGGCTAGAGGGGGAATAATGCTGGACAGGGCGGGTCTGTAGGTTTAATCTCAATGTGTGTATGAGTGTGTGTGTTCAGGTGGACACACCCTTGCACACTTTTTCTCTGATGCTGTGGCTGTTTGTTACAGGTCTCCTTTCACCCTGATCTTCAATGGACCACCACAGAGCAGATATGATGTGGGTGGTGGGTCATTCTCAGCACTGCAGTCACACTGACATGGTGGTGGTGTGTTAGTCTGTGTTGCTGGTACGAGTGGATCAGACACAGCAGTGCTGCTGGAGTGTCTAAACCCCTCAGTGTCACTGCTGGACCGAGAACCGTCCACCAACCAGAAATGTCCAGCCGACAGCGTCCCGTGGGCAGCGTCCTGTGAGCACTGATGAAGGACTAGAGGACGACCAACACAAACTGTGCAGAAACAGATGAGCTTCTGTCTCTGACTTTACATCTACAAGGTGGAGACACTCGGTAGGAGTGTCTGATAGAGAGGACAGTGAGTGGACATAGTGTTTAAACACTCCAGCAGCACTGCTGTGTCTGATCCACACTAACACACCACCACCATGTAAGTGTGACTGTAGTGCTGAGAATGACCCACCACCCACATCATAGCTGCTCTGTGGTGGTCCTGTGGGGTCCTGATCATTGAAGATCAGGGTCTGTAATTATAGAACTACAGAGTGCTGCATGGTAACGAGGTTGTACATAATCCTGACTCGTCTAATCGTGTTTACAGTGTCAACATTACAAACACATGTGATCACATGGAGGATGAAGGTGTACAGGAGTGTGTGAACTGGACCGCTGTCTGCTTTATTGTAGGACAAAGCTCAGTAAGAGAGAAACAGGCCTTCATGTGCGCCGAGGTTTGACTCAGTGAGTAAACACTTTGCAGTTTCAGCCACTGCCCCACAATGCTTCACCAGCAGGACTTAACCCTTCACAGTCCAGAGCCCTCAGAGCATCTTCTCTGCTGCTGAAGTGTAATAATGGAAGTTAATGGAAGTTCAGGGGTTGGACAATGAAACTGAAACACCTGGTTTTAGACCACAGTAATTGATTAGTACGGTGAACTAGGGCCTCCTTTTGCGGCCAATACAGCGTCAATTCATCTTGGGAAGGACATTTTTTGGAGATAATCCGGGTTAGAACCCGCACATCCTTTTCAGACAGCGTCCTCTCGCGTCCACAGTTAATCCTGTTTGATGTGGTTGGTCCTTCTTGGTGGTGCTGACGTTACCCTGGATACCGCGGCTCTTCATACATCACAAAGACTTGCTGTCTTGGTCACAGATGCGTCAGCAAGACGTGCACCAACAATTTGACCTCTTTTGAACTCTGGTATGTCCCCCATAATGTTGTGTTCATTGCAATATTTTGAGCAGAACTGTGCTCTTACCTGCTAATTGAACCTTCACACTCTGCTCTTACTGGTGTAATTAATGAATATTGGACACCAGGCTGCTCCAATTTAGCCATGAAACCTCCCACTACAATTACAGTGTTTCAGTTTCATTGTCCAACCCCTGTAGCTTCCATCGGAATGCTTACCTGGTGGTCTGGATTGAATACGAATCCCTACATGCAGATTTAAAGCTTTAATAATGGTTCTCTATAGGACCAAAATGGTTCTATGACCTCATGGAGACATTGTTTATGATACAGAATTATAGTAAATGTTTTCTGATTTGTGAATGACTCTTTAATGGACCCTTTTTAAGAGTATAGACTATAAAATGTAATTAATGAACCTTACTTTTAAAAAAAACATGCTAAAGTAAATTCTACAGGTGTTGCTTATTGGGTTTAGTTCACCTAAATTTGAGTTGAACTGTCTCAACCTGTGTAGGGTTCACTGTAAAACCTGAGTTGAGTGAGTCATTTGAGCCTCAACAGAGTACAAACAATGTATTTGTGGTACCGTGTTTGTAGGCACATAAATCAAGTACACTTTAATTCAACTTTAATTTCACATAGACATAAAAAAGCTTAAACATATTCAATTCCATAATCCAGATGCCGTCCTCACAAGTGCTGATGGCATCAACTGTACAACTCTACACACAACCACCATCTTCCCTGAAGCCGTGAGACTCACACTCTGGACAAACCACTGCAATGACACTTTAACTGGACACTTGACACTTTATGGAAGCTGCTAAACTCACGACCGTGACTCATGTTCAAGTTTCCGTTTACGGCACCTCGTTTATATTATTAACTGTTTTTGTATCTCCTTCTAATGTCATTATTTACTGTTTATTTCTATTTATGTTATATTTTTTTGGTGTAACTGAGACCTCGAGGACAAAATTTCAACCTCATGTACCACCTTCTTGAATCCTTATATATATATAATAAGGGCACACATAGGGAAGGTAGCCTGGGGGTATGACTACACAATGATGGTGACTGAGGAGGGGAAGACACACCCAGTATGCAAATTGATGGAGGCTGGAACCAATAAGGTTTACTCATCAAGACCTCACTGCCCCAACATTAGGCCCACCCTTAATGTCCCTGCGTAACCCGGTTCATTCAACTCATTATAACACTGTTGGTTTAATTTACCTTCAATCAAAATAAGCCGAAACATTTCTCTAAAAGTGAGTCACGTGAGCAGGTTTCATTGGAGGAATAAAGAATAGACTAATACGGGTTTTTAAAGGGTTAATGAGAGAACTGACACAATCAGGTTCTAATCACCTGCTTGTGCTTGTCCTTATCACAGGATCAACAATAGGGTGAAACAGGGACTCGCCGCTTTCTTATCAGTGGTGTGAAAACAGCCTGCACTGCTCAAAAGCACCAATCAGAGTCCTGCATCTCCTTCAACTCCGGGTCAGTTAACCCTTCAACTGCAGGCTTAATGACTATTAATCTTAGAACACTTATAAGACGAGTTCTGTGGTTCTGGGGGTGAGGGGCTGTGGGTGTGTTGACCCTCATATAGTCCTTTCTATGGTCTAGCAGCTGATGTGGCACTAAAATGCTTAAAAGAAGGTGAAATGGTTCATTAGTTAAAATTAATAGACCAAGAACATCATAGAAATGTTGAAAAACAAATTATATGATCAGCCATAACATTAAAACATTAAAAAGATGAAGTGAAGAACTTTATCTGTGTCCAGTATCTCCTGTACGGGTGGACATATTAGTCAGAATCAGAAAAAATGGACGAGTAAGATTCTGAGACTCTTGGACAAGAACCATACTGTGATGTTCTAAATAACAGGGTCAGGACATCTCCTGGTGTGCAGTGGTCAGTACCTACTAATCATGCTCCAAGGAAGCACAACCGTTGGACCATTGACTGGGGCCCAAGTCTCACTGATGCTCATGAAGGTCCCACCTCACAAGGACCAATGTTGCTTTGAAACATTTTATTTTCCAGTATGAATTAATAATTTAAAACATTATTAATAAAAACATTGTACGTGTTTAGACTGTCAGGGCTTAAACTGTACGTAGAAACCTGAAGTCATTTTACACGTCTCTATGTTTTCAGTTCCTGTCAAAATACAACAATAATTTAATAAATTAATGCAGAAAATCCATAAATATTAACATGCAGTTATAAAAAAATAGGTCTGCAGTGTTCAGTGTAGAATAAAGTCCCCTATTAGTCTGAGCTTGTTTCATATTTACATCATAAACCCAGTAAAGTCAGAGTCAGTCAGAGCGTCTACCTGTAATTAACTCTATATAACATTAGAATAAACCCAAATACAGTCAGCGTCAGTGAGAGCGTCTACCTGTAATTAACTCTATATAACATTAGAATAAACACAAATAAACGTAAAGTCAGCGTCAGTGAGAGCGTCTACCTGTAATTAACTCTATATAACATTAGAATAAACACAAATAAACATAAAGTCTGTGGTCATCAGTGAGAGTATGTATCCATAACACACTGTGTGGGAACTTTTAGTGGTACTACAGTCTTTAGTGTACAGGTTCTCTTATGTCCACCAAACCCACAAATTCTCTCTCTTATGTCTCTCCCTGCACCACCAAAGGAGTGACCAAACACTGTCCACTTTGATCTTCACCTCTTGGTCACAGACCTGCTGAGCAGTTTGAGTTGAGTCCAGTCTTGCTGACGCCTGGGAGAAGTAAATAAGCTACAGGCTGCTGCAAACTAGATGTTTGCCACAGTGGACAGTTACATGGCACCACATAACCAGGCTTGTTTGCTTGTACTGGGCATCCCAGTGTACCCAAGAGTGTGTTATGGTACCCCAGCGTGGAGGTGTAAAGAGCATGGGGCATTTCTCTGACCTTCTGGACTCCAGTAGTGCCGAAATGAGTTCCACTGAAGAACTGAGAAGACTGTGTGGTCGCAGGTGGATGAAGGTACCTGGGACTGTCCGTACAGAAGGAAAGAACTTCTCTGGCTGGATGTGGTTCTCCCAGGACCTGAGAAGTAAAAGCAAACCTGTCACTCCTGAGGAAGCCCTTGGATTTCCTCCTGGGTCTGTATTTGTAGTTGGGATGCTCCTTCATGTGCTGGGCTCGGAGTCGCTTGGCTTCATCAATGTAGGGTCTCTTCTGAGCCTCGGAGAGAAGCTTCCACTCAGCTCCCAGCCTCTTGCTGATCTCAGAGTTGTGCATCTTGGGGTTTTCCATTGCCATCCTCCTCCTCTGGCCTCTGGACCACACCATGAAGGCATTCATGGGTCTCTTTATGTGATCCACAGGCTTGGACATGGTCCTACAAAAGCATTAAACTGATTGGGAGTGATTGGAGTCAGCTGGCAAGGGCTTTGAGAAGACTTGTCAAAAGATCAGGAGGGCTCTGGTGCTCAGGTGGAAGCTGTAGGATGCACAACGTAGTCCATTCTTCTGAAGAAGCTGCATGCTTTAGTTGGGATCCTTGCGGAGCACTGGGTGTGTCGAGTGCGCTGGGTTTGAGAGGAGGCTTTGGTGTGGAGAAAAAGAGACATGTCACATGAGAAGAGCCTCAGCTTTCTGCCCCTTTCAGCCCCTTTCAGCCTCTTGCAGCCCCCTGCGCCCAATCAGCCTCAGCAGCATCAGACTATTACAATGAGAGCAGACGCGTCAGCCATTCAACGGAAAGCCTGAAAGAAGTGTCGTAGAAAACACTCCAGAGTGTTTATCTGACTGTCAAAAACACTGACCCCAAAAATGTCCCTGAAATGGATGCTTTGAATGAGACGTTTAGATTAACAGACTTTTACATCAATTCACACCTCAAATCACAACGTCTACACTCTTCTGGTTCCGACGTGTTGACAAATAGCTTTCTTTGACACCGTACGAACAAATGGCACTTTTAATTGACACGAATTAAAAGTGAGAGGGTGGGGTCGATAAAACAACTTCACTCATTTTGGCCTGAAAAGTGTTCACGTATAAGATTCTACACTCATCTGAATTCTGTAATTCTATAATGATTCATTCTGAATTTCCAGATTCAGAAATACACTCGTCTCACTGCTTCACTGAATTCACTGAAATACACTTTATCTCCTGATTCACAAACTGATTTTTGATTGACTCAATCACCCACTGACTCATTAACTCATCTGTTCCCTTAATCACTCACTTGATTCACTCTCTGACTCATTCATTCATTAACTCAATCACTGTCTGAATCTCTGACTCATTCATTCATTCATTAACGCAATCACTCACGAAATCACTGACTCATTAACTCATTTATTAACTCAATGAGTCTCTAAATCACTGACTCATTAACTCATTTATTAACTCAATCACTCTCTAAATCACTGAGTCATTAACTCATTTATTAACTCAATCACTCTCTGAATCACTGATTCATTAACTCATTTATTAACTCAATCACTCTCTGAATCACTGACTCATTAACTTGTTTACTAACTCAAACACTCTCTGAATCACTGACTCTAACTCATTCATTAATTCAATCACTCTCTGAATCACTGACTCATTAATTAATTTATTAACTCAATCACTCTCTAAATCACTGACTCATTAACTCATTTATTAACTCAATCACTCTCTGAATCACTGACTCATTAACTCATTTACTAACTCAATCACTCTCTGAATCATTGACTCATTAACTCATTTATTAACTCAATCACTCTCTGAATCACTGACTCATTAACTCATTTATTAACTCAATCACTCTCTGAATCACTGATTCATTAACTCATTTATTAACTCAATCGCTCTCTGAATCACTGATATTGGACAGCAGTTGACTGGCGTGTAGACGTTATCGGAGATGAACGGCTGAAAGCTTAAGCGTCTTTGTGAATCTTCTGCCAACGCCGTTCTCAATCCTCTCTGCTATAAACCACGTGTTTGACCTTTGCTTTTCTGGCAAAATAAACACCCACATGATTAGAGCCTTCTTCTGGTCCAGCTCCTCAGAGGAGTCTTATTCTTCTGCTCTTTCACCACTCACTGGCCACTTTATTAGAAACACCACCCTATGCTTAATCACTGGCCACTTTATTAGAAACACCACCCTATGCTTAATCACTGGCCACTTTATTAGAAACACCACTATGTGCTTCATCATTGGCCACTTTATTAGAAACACCACTCTATGCTTAATCACTGGCCACTTTATTAGAAACACCACCTTGTTCTCCCTCACTGGCCACTTTATTAGAAACACATATCTTATGTTTCATCACTGGACACTTTATTAGAAACACCTTCTTTGTACACACATCTACCCTCCATTCCACTGCAGTTCATCCATAACTTTAAAACCACCTGCCTAATATTGTGTAGGCCCCTGTCATACATCCCAAACAGCACTGACCCATCAAAGCATGGACCATGGTACCAAGACTTGGACATGGACCATGGTATCTGGTACCAAGACTAATGTTACAGCAGATCTTTAAGTCCTGTAAGCTGTGAGGTGGGATCTCCTTGAGTATCAGTGATCCTTGTGTCCCATGATCCAAGACTGTCCTTCTTTGGAGGTCTTTTGGTAGGTACTCACCACCTTATACCGGGAACACCCCACAAGACCTGCCTGACGTTTTTGGAGACATTCTCACCAGTCATGTAGAACATCACAGTTTGGTTCTTGTCAAAGTGTCTCTTACACTGACTATCATCAGTGTTCATCGCTTGACCTGTCAGTGGTTTTAATGTTATGGCTTGTGAGTGTATGATATTTATTTAGCCAACATTTTATTAAGTTCTCACAAACTCTTTCCACTCCAACGAAGGGTTTTTCCGAACATCAAGGACACGCTTAGAAGGTAAATCCTTCTGATTTCTCTGCCCTGCAGGGATTCCAGTAAAGCTTGCACTTATTTTAATCATATTTGGGAGACGTCGAGCTCTTCTAATGGACTTTCATGGAAATATTGCGGGTAAAGAGTGTTTAAGGAAAGCAAGTCGACAGATCCAATCCGGAGACATGTCATCCACCACCTTCTCGCAGTCTGGTGACATTAATGCTGGAAGCATTTGGAGATAAATCCAGTGGGCCGTTCCAGCAGGCCTATCTGCAAGCCCCCGGATTGCTCGAGTCAGCAGAAGTCACTAAGGCACATTTGCAATGAGGCATTTGAGAGGAAATCGCCCAGCGAAGACCACAGATCTCAACGCGCCAAATTAGTCACCGGCTTGCAAGTGAAATGTGTTGGGTAAGCAGGGCGATGCTTAAGAGCAGCTCAGCGGGGGTCTTACAGGATAGGATGATCATTGTGGTCTGAAAAGTACGGGTCAACAACTTTTAGTTATTCAGTTCTGCTGTTTAGACTCAGCGGCCACTTTATTACGCCTCTTGTTCACCAACATAGTAGAGCTCAGAAGGTACAGATGTTCCTCCAGCACTTCTCCTGAAATCAAGGGTATAAGACACCTTTACACTAGACGCTGAAAGGTTGCTCCGGAGGTCAGTTACTGAGGCTAAATGATTAAATCTGTCACTTGAACTCATCCATCTCAGAAGTACTGGATGGATCAGTCCAAGAGTTGGATGGAGGGATGGATGGTTCATGTGCTCATGGCTGCTCAAGAGTTTCTTGTTCTATTAATCATTAGCACTTTGTGGTTCTATAATTCCAGACTGTAGTTCATCTGTTTCTCTGCAGACTTTATTCTCCTCCTTTCACCCTGATCTGATCTTCAATGATCAGGACCCCACAGGACCACCACAGTGCAGATATGATGTGGGTGGTGGGTCATTCTCAGCACTGCAGTCACACTGACATGGTGGTGGTGTGTTAGTGTGATTGGACACCAGAAACGTCCAGCCGACAGCGCCCCTGTGGGCAGCCCTGTGAGCACTGATGAAGGACTAGAGATCACCAACACAAACTGTGCAGAAAACAGAGATGAGCTTCTGCCCTGGCTTTATTTATAAAGGTGGAGACACTCGTAGGAGTGTCTAATAGAGTGGACAGTGGGTGACACTGGCAGGACATAAGTGCCTTCAAGCAAGGCTAAGACTTGCAGATGCTCCTTGGGCGCTGTGGATAGGGCGGCCCACCACTCCAGGCACGTGTGATAAAGAGCACATCTCCAACTGTTAAACATGGGGGTGGGTGAATCATGCCTTGGGGTTGTTTTGCAGCCAGTGGCACGGGACACATTTCACTAGTAGAGGGAAGTAGCACCATACTGATGAAAAGAGGAGGAGCTTCTATAACTTGTACAATCATCTCAACATCCACAATTGACTACCTCGAGATGAGCAAGCTGGAGGTTCAGCCACAGTCACAGTCCCAGAGCTGCATCATCCAACATCTGTGGAAAGACCTCAGAAGTTCAGAGCAGCGAGACGACTCGGGGTCCTCAGAGACGCAGAAGCCTTTTGCAGAAAGAATGAGCTCAGTTATATTAAACACCACACAGAGATAATAGAGAAGCAGATTTTCTGGGATTAGTTTGGATGTTCAGAGACGGAGAGAGAAAGTGTTAGGGCCATCAGGGACAGCCTGATTACAGCTGCTCACATTGTGCAAAGCCGACTCGGAGAGAACGAAAAGCCATTTGTCTGGGCTGGCTTACACAGAAAGAAAACACCCCGAATGAAGAATTCATTAAATCCGCTTCAAGCTGAAGGAAGTGATGAGGTGGGGTGGTGATTCAATATCCTTGACCACTCTGTGGCTTTAACATAATCAGATCCTCACAGCAATGCTCCACAATCTACTACAATGTCTTCTTTGGACAGTAGAGACAGTTACTCCAACCCAAGCAGGATACGCTTTATCTAATAATCTTGATTTCAGAAACCGTGAATGAACAGGCGTCCCAATACTTTTGCCCATGTAGTGTATTGTGTACTGTACCAGCTCAAGATCAGTATAAAAGAGTAGCGTCATATATGTCTCTAATACATTCAGTCAAGGGTGTCCACACTTTTGACTGGTACTGTTTAACCTCAAACTGTATGTGTGTGTGTGTGTGTGTGTGTGTGTGTGTGTGTAGGTGTGTAGGTGTGTATTCTAAGATATTGATATTGTGCACATTGAAAAGTTCTGTGTTAAGATGGAAGTTTCACAGAGTGTTGTTGAAAGGGTATAAATACATACATACTAACACACACACAATACCGTTGTGCAGGATGAGTGTATGGAAGCTCTTTCTGAAGAGTAAAATCCTATTCACACTCCGTCATCCAGCAGATTATGAGGGCAGTTTAAGAAGATTTGGAGCTCAAGACATCTCTGAGACCCCACTGTCCCCTCAGTGTGTGTGTGTGTGTGTGTGTGTGTGTGTGTGTGTGTGTGTGTTGTTATAACATACAGAAATGGATTCAGTTAATAAACAACTTCTCAGCCCACTTTCTCAGGCCGACGTTTTCCTGCTCAGTTTGGAGTAAATAAACAGTGCAGGACAGTGTTAACCGTTAGAACCTCACTTTAATCTTATGTGATATTTTTGTAGTTTGATGGTTTTTTCTCCTAAAAGATTAGAAAAGTACTTAAAGGAGACAGTCACACAGGCCATATATTGTTATTTTCGAGGAGATCCTATGCTACTCAAAGTTGTCTTCATTTGAGATGTAAACATTAAGACAATTGATCATGTTTTGATCAAAATGTGTAAATTGTGCTCATATTTTAGCATTTATAAAGGCTAAAAAATATTTTATATTTCAGAAATCCTGTTAGAAATTTATCATCCAGAGTGTTTTTGAGCTGAAAATGCAATCATTTTGATAAATTGTGGAAAACAAATAATAAAATAAAATTATTATGAGTTCTGCATGCAGGTTGATCATCAGCCCCGCCCCCTCTCTCTGATAAGTCAGAGTCTGTATGCAGGTTGATCATCAGCCCCGCCCCCTCTCTCTGATCAGTCAGAGTCTGTATGCAGGTTGAGCATCAGCCCGCCCTCTCTCTGATCAGTCAGAGTCTGTATGCAGGTTGAGCATCAGCCCCGCCCCTCTCTGATCAGTCAGAGTCTGTATGCAGGTTGAACATCAGCTCCACTTCCTCTCTGATCAGTCAGAGTCTGTATGCAGGTTGATCATCAGCCCTGCCCCTCTCTGATCAGTCAGAGTCTGTATGCAAAGCTGAGCATCAGCCCTGCCTCTCTCTGATCAGTCAGAGTCTGTATGGTTGAACATCAGCTCCGCCCCTCTCTGATCAGTCAGAGTTCATGCAGGTTGATCATCAGCCCCCTCTCTGATCAGTCAGAGTCTGTATGCAGGTTGAGCATCAGCCCCGCCCCCTCTATCTACGTTTCAAATAAGCTACTTTAATTAAATATTTTCTCTTAAGATGGACAACTGGAAGTACACAATATGGGTAAAAGTATTGGGACATCTGCTCATTCAATGTTTCCTCTGAAATCCATTCCACATCACATTCCTAACTCATCCACTGAGAAAGGAGGGACTGTTTGCTCTCTTTCCTTACTCAGATTTCAGAATAAAAGTCCTGAGATGGGATAATACTGATACATACATAAATAATAAAAATAATTAAGAATATTTAGGTTATTTTTTATTTTGTTTTGAGCATTGTCAAATATTATTGAGAATTTATTATTATAAATATCCTCATCAATCAAACCATTACAAATAACTCATCAATATTGTTGCATTTTCACTCTGGATAAACCATAACATTTTATCAGCTCTTTAAATCAGAAAGCAGATACAGTAAGACTCTTATTTTTTATGGCCGTAAGAAACCTCAGAGGGACTCGTATTTTGACAGGTGGCCGTGTTGAGCGTTGCAGTGCAGTATCGCCCCCTGCTGGTTCCGCGAGGAGGCGCCGCCCTGCAGGTCAGCTGGAATTCAGCGTTTCGCTCTTTTCTGCTTCATTCGCCTCGAAAAGGTTCGTAAACGCCGGTTTGTCGCGTTCGGTCTCGATTTTCGAGCTTTAAAGGCGAATTAATCTGTGTTTCGGTTCGTCTCTGTTTGGTTGTGTGATTATTAGTTTAATGCTGTTGTTGAGGAATCTGTTAGCCTGTTAGCTTCTCCTGTAAACTTCCCTCAGAGTGATACACCACAGAGTGAGTGATACACCAGAGAGAGTGATACACCAGAGAGAGTGATACACCAGAGAGTGATGCACCAAAGAGCAGAGAGGGATACACCGCACAGAGTGATACACTACACTCTTATCATTCCCTGCATAAGAGAAGCAAACAGAGGAATTACACTTGAAAACATGTTTAAACCGTTTCATATCGCCCGGACCCACTCACAACGTTTGTGCAACGCTTATGTAACGTTCATTTGGCAGAAGTGTGTGTTGGTTTGGTGTGTGATGTGTGTGTTGGATGGGTGTGGTGGGTTGGGTTGGTAGGTGTGTGATAGGTAGGTGTGTGTGGTGTGTGTTGGGTAGGTAGGTGTGTGTGGTGTGTGTTGGGTAGGTAGGTGTGTGTGGTGTGTGTTGGGTAGGTGTGTGTGTGTGATGTGTGTGTTGGGTAGGTAGGTGTGTGTGAGATGTGTGTGCTGGGTAGGTAGGTGTGTGTGTTGGGTAGGTAGGTGTGTGTGAGATGTGTGTGTTGGGTAGTTAGGTGTGTGTGTTGGGTAGGTAGGTGTGTGTGAGATGTGTGTGTTGGGTAGGTAGGTGTGTTATGGGTAGGTAGGGGTGTGATTTTTGGGTTGGGTAGGTAGGGGTGTATAAATGTGTCTGTGATGGGTGTGTTGGGTGTGTGTGCGTGTGTGATGTGATGTGTGTGTTGGGTAGGTAGGTGTGTGTGAGGTGTGTGTGTTGGGTAGGTAGGTGTGTGTGAGGTGTGTGTGTTGGGTAGGTAGGTGTGTGTGAGATGTGTGTGTTGGGTAGGTAGGTGTGTGTGAGATGTGTGTGTTGGGTAGGTAGGGGTGTGTAAATGTGTGTGTGATGGGTGTGTGTGTGTGTTGGGTAGGTAGGTGTGTGTGTGTGATGTGTGTGTTGGGTAGGTAGGGCTGTGATGTGTGTATTGGGTGTGTGTGTGTGTTGGGTAGGTAGGGGTGTGTAAATGTGTGTGTGATGGGTGTGTTGGGTGGGTAGGTGTGTGATGTGATGTGTTGGGTAGGTAGGTGTGTTGGTAGATAGGTGTGTGTGTGATGTGTGTGTTGGGTAGGTACGGGTGTGATGTGTGTGTTGGGTAGGTAGGTGTGTGTGTGTGATATGTGTGTTGGGTAGGTAGGTACGGCTGTGTGTTGGGTAGATAGGTGTGTGTGCGTTGGGTAGGTAGGTGTGTGTGTGTGATATATGTGTTGGGTAGGTAGGTGTGTGTTGGGTAGATAGGTATGTGTGTGTTGGGTGGGTAGGTGTGTGTGATGTGTGTGTTGGGTAGGTAGGGGTGTGTGTGATGGGTGTGTTGGGTAGGTAGGGGTGTGTGTGATGGGTGTGTGTTGGGTAGGTAGGTGTGTGATGTGTGTGTTGGGTAGGTACGGGTGTGATGTGTGTGTGTTGGGTAGGTACGGGTGTGATGTGTGTGTGTTGGGTAGGTACGGGTGTGTGTGTGATGTGTGTGTTGGGTAGGTAGGGGTGTTGTGTGTGTGTGTGTGTGTGTGTGTGTTAGTGTGTACTGGACTCATTTCAGCTCGTCAGTTACAGACTGGAGGTCAGTATCTGTCCTCTGTGTAACGTTCTAATAATATTAGTACTGAATGTTTCTACTAGTTCTAGAATATTTACCAGCTGTGAAGTGAACTGGAAGGAGAAGGAGGTGAACTGGTTTTGTAAGTGTACCCAGTATATTGTAGGGAGCTGCCTGGTGAAGTGAGTGTGAGTGGAGTGAGGTTTGGGGTCAGGGAGTGCTCTTTGTGGGTTAGACACTCTTAGACAGAGGATGTGCAAACGACAGCACACTTCCTGTGCAGCGAGGCTGTGAAAGCTACCTTTCTGTGGTTTGAACGAGCAGCAGAAGCTGAAGAAGCTTTGGGTTCTGATACAGAACGGTTCCGATGGCCATGAATAAAGACGGTACCACTGATTAATGATGTTCAGGGTGGTGTGCAGTCGTACGGTCCGAGTCTCTAATGCCGTCTTGTTTCCGCAGGTTCGGACGCGCAGCTCGACATGTCTCAGGCTGATAAACTGAAGGTACGTTCCGTTAGTTCCTTTACAGGCTGTTTTTAGTTTCAGGTCTATACTGAACACTGTGGTTCTCTGTTCTGCTGAGACTTTAATGCTTAGATGTTTCTTTGTTCAGTAAATGATTCTTCCTAAACAAGGAAATTGTACTAGATTGACCTTTTGTAGAACCTTAGATGGTTCTTTGTTCAGTAAAATGATTCTTCCTAAACAAGGAAATTGTACTAGATTGACCTTTTGTAGAACCTTTAAAAAAGGTTCCACTTAAAAGTTGTGTTCATATTTACTATATACTACCCTTTTCAGTACTGGTCTCTTTCCTGCACTGTTTAGAACCTTCAGTACTCTATATGTTTTAGTATGATATACCCTTTTTCATACTACAGAGAACACTTCATTTTTATATATATATACTGTATATATAAAACTAATTTCAGTTCTATATAGAACCCTTTTGATTGCTGCTTAGAATCCACTTTTACATACTGCATAGAACATTTTTCAGTACTATATAGAACCCCATATTCAGTACTGTATAGAATCCTATTTCAGTACTATATAGAACCCCATATTCGGTACTGTATAGAATCCTATTTCAGTACTAAATAGAACCCCATATTCAGTACTGTATAGAATCCTATTTCAGTTCTATATAGAACCCCATATTCGGTACTGTATAGAATCCTATTTCAGTGCTATATAGACCCCCATATTCAGTACTGTATAGAATCCTTATTCAGTACTGTATAGAATCCTTATTCAGTACTATATAGAACCCCATATTCAGTACTGTATAGAATACTATTTCAGTACTATATTGAACACCATATTCAGTACTGTATAGAATCCTATTTCAGTGCTATATAGACCCCCATATTCAGTACTGTATAGAATCCTTATTCAGTACTGTATAGAATCCTATTTCAGTACTATATAGAACCCCATATTCAGTACTGTATAGAACCCCATATTCAGTACTGTATAGAATCCTATTTCAGTACTATATAGAACCCCATATACAGTACTGTATAGAATCCTATTTCAGTACTATATAGTACTATATGTCCTGTGTTTTTTTCTGATAGATGTTAAAAACATTGTGGGGAAAATAAATGTAAACATTTCAGAGGGAGTTATTTACAGTGTTTATTCTGAACATTGTATTTGCTCCACTGCGTGTTTATATAAAATAAATCTTCTGCGAACATTAAACACTCAGTTCTGATGTGAAGATGTTCTGATGTTAGTCGAATAATCGGATTTGGAATGAATTGGTGATTTTGTGTTTATTAGGGTCAGTTCACCAACCCAGAGACTCCTGGGTATGTCGGCTTCGCCAACCTGCCCAACCAGGTTCACCGCAAATCGGTGAAAAAGGGCTTTGAGTTCACGCTGATGGTTGTTGGTAAGTACGAGTTCCTCCTTCTCGAGCATCAGCGTTAATACAGGGTGAAAACGTGGTGCACAGTTTGATGTTGGCTGTAGTTCTCTCCCAAAAGGAGGAGGTGGGGGGTTCTGATGGGAGGAACTTGCATTTTTCCACAGAGTGGTTTCCTTATTATGGAAGTGTGGGAATCCGTCCTCCTGCCAGGATTTGAGTGTCTGCGCTGCAGAGCCGACTGATAGAACTGGCTTTAAGAGACTCAAACTGTCTCTCTGGCAGTGCGAGTCCAGTTGTTGACCACGACCAGGAGTGCACGAGTGGGGGAGGGGAGGGGTTCACTGCAGAGTCACTCCTCTGCCTTAAAATAAAGCACTCTGGAATGCGGCGCCTGATTGGTCGCTTTCAGCTTCACAAACAATGCAGGCTTGTTCAGGACAGAGAAGTGAGAACAGAGCAGAAGAGAAACAGAGAACCGCAGTCTTGTGCTAAGGTGTGTTGAGTGTCTAGTACACTAGTTTGGGATTTAGAGCTTCAATTTTTGTGTTGTGTTAAAGGAGTAGAACACGAGGGAATGCTATTGAAATTATAAACGAGTTATTATTAAACTCCACCCACTCACTGCACAGCCTGCAGCTCCTTCTCCAGCTCCTTACACACACCAGCACATTAAACTCCACCCACTCACTGCACAGCCTGCAGCTCCTTCTCCATCTCCTTACACACACCAGCACATTAAACTCCACCCACTCACTGCACAGCCTGCAGCTCCTTCTCCAGCTCCTTACACACACCGACACATTAAACTCCACCCACTCACTGCACAGCCTGCAGCTCCTTCTCCAGCTCCTTACACACACCGACACACTAAACTCCACCCACTCACTGCACAGCCTGCAGCTCCTTCTCCAGCTCCTCACACACCGACACATTAAACTCCACCCACTCACTGAACAGCCTGCAGCTCCTTCTCCAGCTCCTTTACAATAAGATACTAAACTCCACCCACTCACTGCACAGCCTGCAGCCCTTCCTCCAGCCTCACACCACAACACATTAAACTCCACCCACTCACTGCACAGCCTGCAGCTCCTTCTCCAGCTCCTCACACACACAGACACAAACTCCACTCACTCACTGCACAGCCTGCAGCTCCTTCTCCAGCTCCTTACACACACCGACACATTTAACTCTGTTTAACTTTGGGTCGGAGGCAACAAACGTCTGGGAAATTTGAGGAATGCTCATAAAATACCCGTCTGGAACATTGCACAGCTGAACAGGTTAATTGGAAACGGGTGTCACTATTGGCTATGAAGGGAGCGTCTCTGACTGCGTGAGCAAATAGTCCAACAGTTTAAGAACAACGTGAATTTGCAAGAATATCATCATCCAAAGATTCAGAGCATCTGGAGAATCTCTGTAAGTAAGAGGAGGGGCCGAAAACCAACCCCGAATACCCGTGGTCTGACGAGTCCACATTTCAAATTGTTTTTGGAAATCGTGGACATTGTGTCCTCCAGATCACAGAGGAAATGGACTGTCCAGCAGAACTTATCAGCACAAAGTCCAAAAGCCAGCATCTCTGATGGAATGGGGGTGTGTTACAGCCCATTTCCGGGGTAACTTCACACCTGTGAAGACTCCATTAATGCTGAAAGGTACATACAGGCTTTGGAACAACATACTGCCATGCACCAGGGACGTCCCTGCTTATTTCAACAAGACAGTGTTGTCCACATTCCACATTCTGGACTTTACAACAGCCTGGCTTCAGAGTAAAGTGCAGATGTAATATTCAGTTTTCATTTATGTTTTACACAACGTCCCCACTTCACTGGAATTGGGGTTTTAAGACTTTAAGGCATAAAATAGTCCTAAATAACCTTTTACGGTGTTGTTTTTATTGTCTTTTCATTTTTTCTGGGACGAAAAAATGAAACCAAAGCAGATGTCATAACAGGCTCTTCATATTTGTTCTTTCCAGGTGAGTCTGGTTTGGGGAAGTCCACTCTGATCAACAGCCTCTTTCTTACTGACCTCTACCCGGAGCGGATCATCCCCGGAGCTGCTGGTCAGTACGGCTGCACGCTTTCAAAATTGTCCCGTATTGTCCTATAAAAGTTACTGGTTCGTAGATTTTATGTTCAGCCACAAATAAAGCATGAGCTGATGTACGTTCTGTCCTGCTGTGTCCTTCTTAGAGAAGATCGAGCGCACGGTGCAGATCGAAGCCTCCACAGTGGAGATTGAGGAGCGTGGTGTGAAGCTCCGTCTGACTGTGGTGGACACGCCCGGATATGGAGATGCGATTAACAGCCAAGACTGGTGTGTTTTATATTGAGTTTCCCCACCTGTTACCCCAAATATCTGCGAATGGTCAACTGGTCAAGTCAGTCGGTCAGCTGTGAACTGGCCATTCTGCCTGTTGTGCAGTTGACTTGTACTGGCCTATGATGTTTAGAATGGCCTCTGTGTGTGTCCTCGAGTGGGTTTAATAAATTATATTGATCAGTTATTGTAAGGTTCCTCAGCTTGGTTGAGAGAACCCTGCTCTAACTGCCCTGTGAGTGTGAAACGAAACGTTTTCACGTCCCTCACTTTCTCTCGTCGGAGACGGTGTCGGATTAAATTTGCCTCAGCATTCAAATGAGTGCCGTTTTCAGCCCGAGCGAAGGAGAAGTGGTGAGCTGGCGAGGACAGATGAAGCACTAATGTGGGAAGTTGAAGCAGCTGCCGTCTGTGGGAGAGCAGAGACAGGAAATGTCCCACTTTACGATCAGGGAGAGACAGTGAAGCGCTGGAATTCTGAAAGGAAACGTATCCTGTTGCATTTGTCTGGTTTTGACTGTAACCTGGTCTTCACTGCCCTACTTTCGCGTGGCCTCGAGCGAACACAGAGGATAACAGGTTAAATCTGTGTTTTTCACACAGTCGTATATGATACAGCCGGCAGTGACTGTCACTGTCACAACAGACAAACAGAAATCAGTGATGTCTGATCAATAAGAGTGATTAGTGTAGAAGCTCCAGTGCTCGAAACCGTCATCATTTATTCAAATGTTTATGTTTTATATTAAGAATAAGCTAAGAGTTAAGAAACGGGTGTCGGTTGCCATGACTACAACGCACATATAGCCATTTCATTTACTATCCAATCCCACCTGAAAGACCAGTTCGTGACAAATCCCCTCACAGCTTTCTCTTCTCTTTCCAGTTTCAGCACCATCATTGCGTACATCGATGACCAGTTTGAGCGGTACCTGCATGACGAGAGTGGGCTGAATCGCAGGCACATCGTGGACAACCGCGTTCACTGCTGTTTCTACTTCATTTCGCCACTCGGACACGGGTGAGTCCGACTGTGCTCAGTTTTCACATCGACGTCGCTTTCGGAATCAAAAACACGCCGCTGACGTTCCTCTGTTCTGCAGTCTGAAGCCCCTGGACGTCCAGTTTATGAAGGCTATTCACAACAAGGTCAACGTGGTGCCCGTCATCGCCAAAGCTGATACGCTGACTCTGAAGGAGAGGGAGAGACTCAAGCGCAGGGTACTGATGTGTCCTTACGTTACTGAAATCTCAGCATGGAAAAGCACCACTTACTGCACCTCTCAGACTACACTGTTGAACTACTGTGTCTGATTGTGCTTGTAGTTATACCTGTTACAATCATACATTATGAAAATTAATATCCACGTCTGCAGTAACAACATATTACTTTCATATTGTTTCATGTATTTCAATGTACAGTATGTCCCCGACTTACGAACTCCTTTCTAGAAGGCTGTTCGTATGTATGTACATTTGTTCGTAAGCCTTTACAGGGACGGACGTGTGTTGTGATTACCGTACGGTACGTGTACAACCAGCCCTACTTTCGGGTGTTCGTTTCTTAGCACTACCAGTCACATCACCACTGCTTTCATGCTTAAACGACTCGCTGTCTTTCAGAGCATTAAACTCATCTGTGTGATACAGTGTAATACGTTGACTGTTGGATTTCAACGTCACCAACCTGACATTTGTATAGAAACACAAAGAGCCGCTCCATTAATAAATCAGATTGTTATTTTGCTCAGAATTTGAGCTCTTAAGGGTTAAGGGTCCAAAATGGTGTCCAAAACAGCGGCAGTTTAACTGGTATATTAACCGGTTCTTCATTGGTTCTGAAGATCCGTTACAGAAGTAAAACTCGCTGAATGTCAAATGTTTGTATAACGAGGTTCGCGTGGCTCCTCGATCGGCAACGCGTCACACGAGCACGTGTTCAGACAGGGGATGGATGTGTGGGGCTGCGTTTGTCGCCCTCGTGTGGTTCGTAAGTGTAAATGTGGCACAATATTGAAAACTGAAATGACACAGGATTCACGAATGGGTTTCAGATTTTAGATGAGATCGACGAGCACGGCATTAAGATTTACCACCTGCCTGACGCCGAGTCAGACGAAGACGAGGACTTCAAGGAGCAAACCAGGATCCTGAAGGTGCGTCCGGCCCCCTGCTTTCTTTTCTTTGTGTTGCACGTCTCTAATCTCAGCTCTCTGAGATTACGTTGTAGCAACAACTCGGGTTAGTCATTCATTATATGTGATCAAAAACGAAGAGAGCCTGAGAAACATTGTGCTTATATTTGTTTTGACTGGAGTTCTCACGTTTGCTGTTCCAGCTGATAGATTTCCATTTATTTAATACGTAAAAGCGACGATATCCAGATTTCAGTCTCAGCAGTTACTTGTGGTTTATTGTGTTCTGCTCTTTCCAGACCAGTATCCCGTTTGCAGTGGTGGGCTCCAACCAGCAGATTGAGGCGAAGGGGAAGAAGGTCCGGGGGCGTTTGTACCCCTGGGGAGTGGTGGAAGTAGAAAACCCAGAACACAACGACTTCCTAAAGCTCCGCACGATGCTGATGTGAGTTTTAAGCCACTCCACTGGGTCCAGGAGATCCATGGGGTCCAAATATCTGCATAGGGGTTCATGGGGGCTCAAATTTACACAGATATGCCAATAGAATAGGACTCTCTTGAGCAGATAAACAGTCATGACTCTATTGTCTCCATGCCTAATAGCAGGTGTGGACTAGAGGGTATAAAGACCCCCAGCATTGAGCTGTGGAGCAGTGGAACTGTCTTCTCTGGAATGATGTAGCGATCATCCAACATCCTGACCTCACTGGTTTTGTGGCTAAATGCAATCAAATCTTTACAGCAGTGCCCCAACATATAGCAGAAGGTCTTTCGCTCCACACTCCCAACAAAAGCAGATAAACTTTTCAATCCCCTTGATTTCAGCAGAAAGAAGAACAGGTGTCCCAATACTTTTGTCCACACAGTGTCTATCATTAGGAGCAGTGCTGTTCAGTGTATGATGTCTGATTATGAGCCCTTTGGGTTTGACTGTCTCTGGTGTTTGTGCAGCACCCACATGCAGGATCTACAGGAGGTGACCCAGGACCTGCATTACGAGAACTTCCGCTCCGAGCGCCTCAAACGCGGCGGCAGGTTGTCCTCCCATGGTTACATTCTGCCTCTGTCGCCTGCGTACGTACTGCCCTGCCTGCTTTTCTACACCTCCCCCGCCCTACCAGTACTCAAAACACAGAAACGACCATTCCTAGTTCTATACAGACATTCAGATCTCAGAAGATGATCGTAACGTACTGGACGTCAGTACTCGGACCTCGCGTGGGAACGTGGTCCGATACTTTATTTATTTATTTATTTATTTATTTATTTATTTATTTATTATTGTATTGCCTCCGTTCACTACCCGACTAGTACCTGATTACAGGTGTTTGATATTGTTTTCAAATTAAAAAATGAAGAAAACTTAGGACACCCAATGGAGTGCTTCCAGTGAAACATCTGGACGTTTAATCCAGAGACGGAGGTGATCTAACTAAACACACACGTCTGAAGAAACAGCTTTTAAACATTATTTATAAAATGTTATTAATAAAATTGAGGTAAAAGTTAGGACACGCCCACATTTATTACTACTTAATAGTAACAGAGGGCTCTCTTGGCCTCCAGAATGATGAAGATGAGTCTGAGAAGATCTCAGAACGGTTAGGAATCAGCCAAAGGAGGAGACACCAGCCTTTAGGACGGAGACTTTTTCCTCACTCGTTTTTAAGTGATGATTAAAAGACGTTTCTTCAGTTTGGTGTTTAGTTGTATCACCTCCATCTCTCGGTGTAGTTACATTGAAGATCAGATGTCCACATGTGTTCAGTTCCATCAGCAGCACACCTGCTTTACCATCACTAAGCCCTGATTTACCGAAGCGGGTGTTGATTAGAACTACACGTAACACTAGACTCCCAGGAGAACTGTGGAGATGTTTGAATGAACAGTGAGGAACGCTCGTTCCTCTTAGATCTTCACAGTGGATCTAAACACACGTTAGAGGTTAGGAGGGGGAGGTACTGCTGGGAGCTCAGTCAAAGCTCCGTCTGTCCATCAGCCTGACGCTTACACTGCCTCTGCCCAAACCCACGCTGCCTCGCTCGCTCACTAACACGCACGCCTCTCTGCCTCGCGCACCGCTCTGCACACACTCCCTCTTCCACACTGTTTATGCCGCTTCTGCCGGAGCCGTCTCCACCGGGGTCCTGATCGCCAGGCCTGACCTCGCACCCGCCTCTCCGGGAGCTCGCGGCAGCCTCACTTCAGTACGAGTTTAACGGTTTGCTTTCCAGATTGAGAGAATTAACCCTTTAAAACCTCAACCGGCAAACGATTGCCGGGAAAGAGTGCTTGTTTGAAGAGTGTGTAAAGTTGATTATAGGACTTTTATTTTGTATTATGTTGATTAATCGGGAATTTGTCGCAGCACAACTCGGAGAAGGTACTTGTTTCAAATGATAACTTTTAACACTCTGAGTCGCCGTTAACATTGTACGAGTAAAGCTTATTATATTCAAAGCTGTATATTTATTGAAATTGATATTAATTTTATAATTTTTTGTCTTTATATATGAACATAATTCTTTCATTGATACATTGATAATAAAGGAAGTCTGAAACTATCTGATGCTCCTGGCTTTACAGAGTTAAAGCCATCGTTCAGCCAAAAACCAAACTAGTCATAAATGTAGTCGATCAGTCGAGACGTGGTTCTTTACGCTATAGCTAAACGTCTATAAAGGCCACCGGTCAGCACGGTGTTCTGCAGCCCCGATCACACACTCTTCAACTCTGCATGATACACTTCACTTTTTATTTACTATCAACTTTAAGCTGAAATGGAGAAATTCTGATTTTATTTTAATTTTATTTTTTATTTCTGAATTTAACACTGAAACATTAAACGTCTAACAACGTTATATAAATATATTCAAATTATAATTAAACAAATGTGCATTTTTGTTTTGTTTCATTTGCATCTATGTGTTTATTTTCTATTTATTTACTGAATTCGACAGATCAGAAAATAAAATGTCTAAGAATTAATGCAGTAATGTTTACAGAAATGGTTTATTAAAATTAATATCTTTAATTTACTTATTATTAAAGTGGATTATTTTAAATGTGTTAATTAAAATATTCAGTTTAATAAAGAAAGGTTTTGGTTAATTATTAAATTTACTAATTCGATTAGTTTTCTTTTATTAAATATTTTAATATTTTATTTTTCAGTCTGTTAAATTCAGAAAATGTGTTTAAAGCAAATTATCCTCAGATGTGCTGTTTGACTTTTTGTATTTTAACATAGTGTGTTTAATTACAGTCCTAATTACAAGGTTCTACTTGGTGTAAAAACATGTTCTAGATAACATCAGCAGGTCTGTTAGAGGTCACTGAACACACTCCCACGGCGAGGAGTGTGTGATGGATGCACTTAACTCTGTGCTCATCGGTTTCCGCTACTCGTTGGCTGCTTTAGCCTCGAACACCAAACCTGTCTCGACCGATGGACTAAACTGAGGATTAAGAAGCTGTTAAATTCTAAGTTTGGCTGAACTTTCCCTTTAAACTAGCAGAACCGAAGGTGTGTTGAGCTTTAGGCTGCTCACACTGCTTTCTGTAATTCTGTGGGTCCTGTAGGAAGGGTCCGGAACCGGAGGAAATGGACAAGGACATGATCCTGCTGGAGAAGGAGGCTGAGGTTCAGTATACTACACACACACACACACACACACACACACAAACAAAAGGGATTTAACTCTGTCTCGTTTGAATGATCTGATACCGATTCATATACAGTGGAGATCGATCACCCTTGTCTTCTCAGCTTTAAAGCTCAGGACTGCCTTCACACACCGACACAGAACACGTACAAGTTCTGAAAAGTCATCGTGGTGCAGGACGTCTGCCAGTAATTCATGGTGGAAAATCCTGACTTTATTATAATAACTGTCCTTATTGGCTGAAATGTTGGCCATATTGGACCCGAACAAAGTCCTCCAAGGCTTTTTGTGCACCTCCTCACAGCACAACAGCACCTCCTCCTGGAGAAAAGCGGCGAGGCAGGACAGAGTCTTGAGTTGATTAAAGTAAAATCTTCTCGTTCTGTAACGAACAGCGTGAGCTGGAGTTAAAAAGTGAAGTGCACCTCTGGTACACTGTTCAGTCTCATACCTGCGTACATGCTGCATCTAACCCGCCCCTGTGTTCACTGTTACAGCTGAGACGAATGCAGGAGATGATCGCCAAGATGCAGGCGCAGATGCAGAAGCATGGAGATGGGGAAGAAGGACCCCATGTGTGAACAAATCGGTAAGAGCGTCCAGGTGGTTTACAGATCTGAAGGGTTACAGAATGGAGAAAAACTGTGGTCAAGACTAATAAAGGGGAGGTGTCGGATGTACTGGGCAGGGTTAATTTCAGCGGTCAGGTAATCACTGATCTGCACTGGCCCAAACTTCTCGCTCCGCCCTCGACACTTCTGACCAATAAGCAGGGAGAATGTTCTCGCATGTTGGTGCGGTTGTTTGGAATCAATCAAATTCCAAGTTCACAGTTGTTTGGTATGAAAACACCTACAGGTTCTGCAGATAGTGCTGCACAAGGGTGATGGGGCTATAAATACCTGTGGGGTGTGCAGTGGGATGTGTGGAATGTACAGGAGCAATGACATACCATTCATCTTCTACGTTGTCTTATCTCCAAAAGTTCACGTTTGCTTTTTGGAGAAAGACAAACATCTGTAACAGAATGTGTTACAGTATCCTCGGTTCCACTAAAACTGGGAACCGGTCCAAGAACCGGGGTTCTTTTGGTGGAAAAGGACTCTATGTGGCTGTGGTGTGTTCGGGGCAGCCGTGGTCTGGTGGTTTGGGAACCTGCCTTGTGACTGGAAGGTTGCTGGGTCGATTCCCCGACCTGCAGGACACGGTTGGTGGTGGATCGGGCTGCCCACCACTTCGGGGATGTGTGAACTATGGACACAACAGCATCGTTTGATACCTGGTGTGGTGTTTTGTGTGAGCGCGACTAATACGGCTTGATTTGCTTCTCGGTTGCAGAGCTGTCGTTGGAGCATGACCAGAGAAGAACGTGCAGAATGGAGGAGAGGAGCAGACTGAGAGGATGGAGAAGATAGAACAGGAGGAGGGCTGGTCCATGTCTCATTTTGCTCGCTACTTTTTAGTTTCTTCTACTCTTACATGGTTTTTATTTCTTTTTGTAAGCAGTATTATTGTTTTTGTTCGTTTTGTATTTACTCGAATGCTGTTTCTAATATTATTACCGAACTTTTAAACGATGCCTGTATCCAAATCGAAGTAACAATTTTCTTTTCTTTCTGTTGATCACGGAGACGTTGGTGCGATAGGATTTTATAAAATGAGTTGTTCAGTCTGGAGTAGGCCACTCGCTGCTGATGTTCAGTAAGAACCCAAGAAGCCACTGCTGTTGATTCAGCTCACAGTGCAAACATGTGCCAGGAGGACGTGAAGAGCCTGCAGCCAGTGTTGCTATTGTTAGACACATTAGCATTTTTGGCAAAGTCATTCCTTTAATATTCTATGGTGTTTCTCCTCCACCACTGAAGGTCCTGTTAGTCTAGAGACAGGAACCCTGCCAGCTGACTTTAGAAACACTGTGAAAAGACTGCAGTCGCACAGGATTTGGACTTTGACCAGGTTTTGTCCCACTCTATTCAGCTCAGAAATTTTCCACAACGGTCGTCTCCTTGCTGCACGAGTGAGTTAAAGTGGTCCTCTGCTGGCTGGTCATATACTGTGACAAGTCCAGGGAGTGTTTCACATCCAGGTTCCAGGCATGTTCTTCCCGCTCCAGTGGGAGGAACGTGCCTATTGGACACTCCACACTTGTAGCCTCCTCACGGGGGAAATCCTGTTTTATGCAATATTCTCTGATGACCTGCCAGTGTTCTCACTGTTCTAGCACACCTGACCCCCTGACCCACCTCAGGAAGGGCTGAGGAACGTACCTGCCGAGTCGCCCGAGACGCCCCAAATGAATCTGACTGAGCTTAGAGATCGTATATGCAGAAAGAATCTGCTGTCACGAAGACCAATTTATACACACACACATTTCTTAATCAGACCTTCACATCTGATTTCTAGATCTTGGTCCGATCTCAAAACGTGGAACCGTTTAATCGTGTTTATTGATACTGTGCCGCCCTACTGTGGAGTCCTGGCAGGTGAGCTAGAACGGAGAACGCATTCCGATCGGGATTCTTCTACTGTGAAAGAGGAAAGGCTGTTCTGTCAGGCGGTCGTCATGGTTCTTTGATTCTGTTTACTGTATGTGCCTCTGTGGATTCTGTTCCCCAGCTGTGAGAAACAGCTGTATGATGTGAAGTTGACTGGTTCGGTTACACAACCAGGAGTGCAGTGACGTGTTGGACCGGTTCCGTGTTTGTGGGCCCTGATGCATGCCAAATAACTCCTTCCCTCTCTGGCCCGTCATTAATGTTGATGAGCCCTTGCCAGATGATTGATGTGTGTCCCTGCCGCCCATTCTCTTAACTCCTTTAATCAAAGAAAAGACTAGATGTGTGGTTTTCTCATCTGTTCAGCTCAAAATTGTCTCTGTCTGGTCATTCACTGTCCGTAGTTCATCTGAAAGTTGTAACATTCCAGTTTGAGAACGGTCTCTAATAAACCTGTTTGCTATTATCTTATTGTAATAAAGGTTTTTATGAAAGCTGAAGTGGCACCGCGGAGTTCTTGTGGTTTGCTTGTTCGTTACAGCTACGGTTCTAACGCTGCGTTCACACTCGCAGGAACGAGTCGATTCCATCGGCCCGACTTCGCCTCTTGTGGGTGTGTTTGAGGCAGCTCACGTTGCGCGTGGACGTGTCCAAGGCCCGGCTTACGCGAAGAAAATGTAATATTCAAAACAAATACCACGTAAACCGGTAGATCCAGGTATGTCCGCCTGTTCACTCCTCCCACTAAATGCTTCCGATCGTAGGCCATAAGGGGACAATGAGCATGAAAATGCTTTATTTACATCAGTTTTTATGTATTAAGTTAAAGATGAAACACACTTTTCAACATTTTAAGCAACACCAGTCTTATTATTTTGGGTTTGTACAATTTTAGAGTGGAAAAGGAACCTTGTGAAATCATGGGATCTCTAGATTTGAGAACTTTGACAGATGTTATATGAGAAGCTATTTCAGACTTTAATTAGTCTGTTAGGGTTCTAGATTGTTCAGTCATCGTTAGGAAAGGCCAGGTGATGCAAATCTCAAAGCTTTATAAAAGGCTCTAACCTTGTCCTGTAAAAATCAGCCATGGGTTCTTCTAAGCAGCTGCCTAGCACTCTAAAAATGAAACCTTTTAGAAGTGGTCTTATAGCCCTTTCCTGTGTGTAACGAGGGTGTTGGTTGTAATAGCAGTGTAAACAGCTGCTGTGCTGCGTATGAAAGGATGTGTGTTTCCAAACAGAGCTGCAGTGGACGATGAATGACCCAGGACACGCCTTAACTGACTGTATGGATTACTACAAGCTCAGGTCATTAACCACTGTCTGAAGACCTCAGCACACGCCTGTCTACCTGCCGAACTGACCTGAAGTGACCGTAGTGGAGTGGAGTGACCAGAGGGCATCCATACAGCAGCCTAAACCCACACTTGACCCTTTACTTCAGTGAAATAAAGTAAATGAATGGAGTTTAAAGTCTGAGATTCAGAGAATTCAGAGACTGATCTTCTGTTTTAACAGCAGCTCCAGAGTGAGAGGACAGACCTTGATCATTAATATATTTCTATATATTTCACAGAACGCATTTTTATGGACTTTCCCATAGAAATGAATGGGCTGTAAAAGATTTGGGATCCTTCTTATATCACAATACAAATACACTAATAACACCCAACTACCGAGTGGGGTACCAAGGCAACCACTTGACAACCAGTTAAGACTGCCAAGCAACCACCTAAATACAATTACAACAACATACTAATCTGTGCAGCTGTTCAGTCTTTACTTAAATAAATTTGTAATCATTTACGAGATCCTTTAGAATTTATTTCTGCAAATTTTGACCAGATACAGCAAAACAGCCCCAAACCATGATACATCCACCACCACGTTTCCCAGATGAAGGATGAGGTTTTTATTCCAGAATGCAGCATTTTCCTTTCTCCAAACATCATTTCCCTTTTAAACCTTCAAGATCTTCTTTGGTCTCGTCCGTCCACAAAACACTGTTCCAGTATCTTCTGGTTTGTCCATGTGAACTTTATCAAGCTGCAGACGGGCAGCAATGTTCTTTATGGAGGTCAGCAGCTTCTCCTTGCACACTACCATTGTTCAGGAAAAAACCTTTAGAGACCTTTAGTTGCTTAGAATTTCACTTGGGTTCCTTTGTGAGCTGGTGGACTATTCCACACTCTTGGTGTGACCTTTGGTGGAGCACTCCTGAGATGATCTGCTGATCCTGAAGGTTCTCATACTTTTACCCTCACAGATCTGGAATATTGGATTATTTATCTTGTTGCATGATCCACATTCTCTTAAGGATCAGCTCACAGACGTTCTGACATTGTCCTTTAGAATTTGCTGGTATCATTCAAAATTCACTGTTCCATCAATGACGGCAAACCATCCTGGACCAGATGCAGCAAAACGGGTCCAAAACATGACACCACCACCACCGCGTTTCACAGATGGAATGACAATCACATTTTACGTAATTTTACTCAAAATATAAGTGTAATATTTATGTCTCACGTCACTTGTGTGAAGTTTTCGCTCACGTTTATGCAGAAATCTAGAAGATTCTGAAGGCTTCACCATCTTAAGGCCCAGTCATACCTACACCATGTTTATAAGGTGTCGTTATAGCAGAACACCCTCGGTGTGATCACTGGATGGAGTGTGTTTATTAGGCCCCGACTGAATATCTGTGGCCTGTAAAAGCGCTTGCGTGCTTCCATGACATCACTGCAGTAATACCTGCCTGCAGGATTATGACTCATAAATCTGAAACAGCTTCCAAATTAGCCGGCAGGTTGGCGCCCGTTCACGGTGATCTGCGCGTCCAGTTTGGCGAATCGCTCACAGACATGACACGCAAATGAAAACCCACACGAGTTCCTCATTTTCATAAACTTTTATAATAGGATTTGATCTAAACAGGTAAACACAGCGTTGTCAATGTCATGGCTTTTCTCTTAAATACTCTCCGTTCTATAAAGAAACTGTAACTGTAAAAATATTTAATTATAACTAATTAAAAGATCTGTGGGTGGAAAGTGGAGATCAGGGGAGGAGATGGTCTGTATGGTTGTTATGGTAATCGTTGGGGGTGGGGGTTGGGGTCAGGGGTGTGAAGGCCAAGTCCAGGTTGGGCTTCACCGTGACGAAGGGGTGGTGTTACCGTTTCCATTCAGAGCGAACCTGAGGAACACAAAGGGAGCACCGACCTCGTTAGTACAGACTCTTCTGCTTGTAGAATAATATCATTTTCAGTGTCGCAATATATCGAATCGTGATCCCGTATCGTGATACGCATCACCCTGTTTAACATCAGTGTAACTCTGGGTTGGTGAGGTGGAATCGGACCTTCCGAACAGCTCTGGAAGTATCCGCAATAAACTCTTATCACTATTGTTGTTCATGAACTTCTTAATTCCTTCTTAATTTCCTTAACTGTTTGATAGCAGCTTAGTTTAGGTCTTGAGTCCCACAGGGTTTGTCTCTCTTGTCCCTGTAGAGACGTTCTGCCAATAGAATAGGACTCAGACATACGAGCATGACTCTATTGTCTCCATGTCTAATAGCAGGTGTGGACTAGAGGGTATAAAGACCCCCAGCATTGAGCTGCGGAGCAGTGGATCTGTGTTCTCTGGAATGATGGAGCTCCATACAGCACTTTTGAGAGGGATGAGGTGGCTGGTGGCAATCAAATCCTATCACATGCTTCCTTCAGTACACGTGAAGCCTGACACCCTTCTCTTGTTCTGTTGATCTAAGGTGTGTTGAACTATAAAGCCTTACCTGCACACTCTCTCCATCACATGTGTGACCAGCAGGTCAGAGATGCCGGGACAGGACTCCTCCGCAAGGTTAAAGGCGTTCTCCAGTTCCTCTATGGCCCCCATTCCTGCCCCACTGGCCCGTCGCTTCTCCTTCAACTGCAGGACAGACAATTTCATTATTAAACGCTATAAATATTATAGACACAGATCATCCATAACATTATGACCTCATTTCTCCTCTCTCTGTCCACTCTATCAGCTCCTCTGACCACACAGGAGCTCTTTGTGGTTCTATAATTCAGACTGTAGTTCATCTGTTTCTCTGCAGACTTTATTCTCCTCCTTTCACCCTGATCTTCAATGATCAGGACCCCACAGGACCACCACAGAGCAGATATGATGTGGGTGGTGGGTCATTCTCAGCACTGCAGTCACACTGACATGGTGGTGGTGTGTTAGTGTGTGTTGCTGGTACGAGTGGATCGGACACAGCAGTGCTGTTGGAGTGTTTAAACCCTGTGTCCACTCACTGTCCACTCTATTAGACACTCCTACCGAGTGTCTCCACCTTGTAGATGTAAAGTCAGAGACAGAAGCTCATCTGTTTCTGCACAGTTTGTGTTGGTCGTCCTCTAGTCCTTCATCAGTGCTCAGACGCTGCCCACAGGACGCTGTCGGCTGGACGTTTCTGGTTGGTGGACTGTTCTCAGTCCAGCAGTGACACTGAGGGGTTTAAACACTCCAGCAGCACTGCTGTGTCTGATCCACTCGTACCAGCAACACACACTAACACCACCACCACCATGTCAGTGTGACTGCAGTGCTGAGAATGACCCACCACCCACATCATATCTGCTCTGTGGTGGTCCTGTGGGGTCCTGATCATTGAAGATCAGGGTGAAAGGAGGAGAATAAAGTCTGCAGAGAAACAGATGAATGGTCTACAGACAGTGATGGAGACGTTTACCTCTCTGAAGATGGGTGAGACGAGTGCAGACAGACACTGAGACCTGGGCTGCCTCTTCACCTCTGCAGCCTGAACACAGAACACAACAGCCTTTCAGAGCTTTCATTTATTCATGACTCAGCAGGACACGCCTAAATGCTCCCGAGACAAATCTACAGACCTCCACATTCAGGACCTTCGAGTACTGACATACTCTACATGGACAAAAGTATTGGGACACCTGCTCACTCACTGTTTCTTCTGAAATTAAAGGTATTTAAAAGAGATTATCCTGCATTTGTTGGAGTAACTGTCTCTACTGTCCAAAGAAGACTAGACTTCTACTAGATTCGGGAACACTGCTGTGAGGAACTGATTGCATTCAGCAACAAGAGCAAGAGTTAATGGAGCGCCATCATTCCAGAGAACACGGTTCCACTGCTCCACAGCTCAATGCTGTGGGGGCTTTATACCCCTCTAATCCATGCCTGGAGTTAGACATGGAGACAATAGGGTCAGGGTGTCCTATTCTATTGGCAGTACTTCTCTACAGGGACCAGACAAGCTTTGTGTGCATTTGCACATCAGTCAGCAATGGGTGCCAAACAGAAGTGAGTGGTGTCCAGTTTGTGCCTCACCTCTGAGTCTGTGTTTGGGTATCCTTTCTGAAGCTTGGTCATCGAGCTGGGTCTGACGGTGGGGAAGGTCCACACGGGACACTGATCTCTCTCATCTCCGTCTCCGTCCCTGCTCGCAGACAGATTACAAAAGAGTGACCGTCCAATGCAGTCCTGCACGACTTACTCTGACGTCTGATTACTAATCGAATCTAGTTTAAGTCATAATACAGCAGGTTATGGTGGAGCCGTTCGTACATGTCGGAATCGTCCGAGCTGGATTCCTCTCCGTGCCCTTCGGACTTCCAGCGGCGGTAGCGGTCGATGAGCTCCGTCAGGTAGGATGTTTTCTTGGTGTAGCGTGTGATGAACTTGTGCTTCAGAAGCTCTTTAGCGGTGGGTCTCTGAGGGGGAAACGTTCATCCACAGAAAACAAGATTCAGTTTAGCCCCACCCATTCAGCCTACAGCAGATTAGCCCCACCCAGAATTGTAGCCCTGCCCTCTCAGTGTCCTTGCATCTGGAAACCTATGATGTGTTCAGAGATTTTAAGAGCTGTAGCCATACTCACGAATCGTGGGTCCTTATTGAGACACGCCTCCACAAACTCTTTGAAGGGTTTGCTATAAGAGCCCTCCAGCGTGGGGGGAGTGTTTTTAGGGATGAGGAACAACACACGCATGGGGTGCAGGTCCGAGTTCGGTGGCTCCCCTTTGGCCAGCTCGATCGCTGTGATGCCCAAAGACCAGATATCCGCCTACAGGGAGAGAAAGTCACGGATATCTGTGTCAACGTCAGAACTCTCCTGATGACAGAGCTGACACTTAGACAGTTGGGCCACCCAGGAGCTCAGTACTGCTTTGGGTCAGAATGGCCAGTGGCATCATATGAACCGTGTGGAGCAATTTTATATTATTCAATCTCATCAAAATGACTGTATTAGTGCATCATCTCCTCATTTGTAACCCTTATCGATATTCCTGACGTTATCCCACCTTAAAGTCGTATGCCGATTGTTTAATGACCTCCGGCGCCATCCAGAACGGGGTCCCCACAAACGTGTTCCTCTTTATCTGCGTGTCTGTCAGCTGACCCGCCACGCCAAAGTCTGCCAACTTCACATCCCCCTGTTCGGAAAGGAGCACATTCGCAGCTGCGCGCACGCGCACACACACACACACACACACACACACACACACACACACACACACACACACAGAGTTACTCCCCAAAAGTCTGAATCAGCTTAAACCATTTCTTAGAAATGCCAATTAACCCACCCAGCTAACGCCTGTGCTGACCAGTGTCACAGTGGGAGTGATGGGGAGAGACCGTGACCAATTGTGACCAACAACTGTAATGTAACGTTTCCGTAACTGTTGACCAGTCTGCTTCAGCTCCTTCCACAACATTTCTACTGGATTAAGATCAGCACTCTGACTGGGTCATTCCAGAACATTAACTTCACTCCTCTTTAGACGGTATTTCGTATTTAAACGGTAGGTCGTTGTCTTTCTGCATGACCCAAATTCTCTTGAGATTCAGCTCACAGACCAATGTCTGTCACCACCATGTTACACCTGGCTCTGATTTCTCCTCTAAGGTTCCACTCACAGATATGGAACATTGGATCAAGTCTATGGTCAAATTCACGCTGAAATACAAAAAATTGGAAAGGGTTCACAAACCGCCGCGTGTCCAGTGTGTGCATCATCACGAGAGTCACCTTTAATGTCGCGGTGAATCTTCCTTTCTGAGTGCAAATACTCCAGACCCTTCAGGATTTCTCTTAATATAGTAGCAATATAGGTCTCCTCCAGTGGTCCTGGGCGCAGCTGAGAGGGAGAGGAGCAGCAGAGGAACACAGAAGTACAGTGGCTTCCATCAGATCTCACTATAAACCCACGAAAGCAGCTCAATATTATTGTACTTACGAGGTCTAAAGCAGAGCCTCCACCCAAATACTCCATAATGATCCACAGTTTAGTTCCCTGTGAAGATACAAAGCAATGAGTGAACGTTCGGAGCATCATTTCCAGCATGGAGCTGCAGTTTGTCCCACAGCTTCCAGTAAACCAGCACATGTCTGGAGTCTAAAGTGCTTCTTTAGTTCTGCATGAGTGAGATCAGGATGTTGGATGACCACAACCCCACCTCATCCCAAACTACTGGATGGAGCTCCATCATTGCAGAGAACACAGTTCCATTGCTCCACAGCTCAATGCTAATAGGGTCATGTTTGTTTATCTTCTCCAAAGAGTCCTATTCTATTGGCAGTACTTCTCTATATAACGGCAAATTCAGCCAACCATGTACACTGATTTTACAGTACACAGTGGTGGTCAGCCAATCAGAACACAGCTTATGTAAAAGTACATGCAGGTTAAAAGTGGAGAAGTAGAACCGTGTCCACGCTGAAGGTGGAGGAGGTTACCTTCAGATATGAGCCGTAGTATTTGGTGACGAAGGGGCTGTCACACTGGCTCAGCACGGTGATTTCCTGCTGAATGTCCTCGATCTCATCCTCAGCCTCTTCCAGGTCTATGATTTTGATGGCCACCACCTCTTTGGTGCGGTTGTTAATGCCTTTGTAGACCTCTCCGAACGAGCCTTTGCCGATGCGCTCCTGCTTGGTGAAATACTCCTCTGGGTCAAGGCGTGCGTTCTGAACACAGACAAAGCGAACACGTTAAACAGGACACCAGGGGTCAGTGCCGGGCGATGTGACCTCAGATCAATATCTGCTGACCATTTTACCATTTTAGCTCACACATTCTAGGCCGTGGTTTCTGGACGCTACACGCTGGTGTTCTAGGCTTCATAACTCAGGATCAGAGTAACCTACAGATATGACGCACATCATAACACTCTACAGAACCCCGTTTAACCAGTGTGGTACCATCAACCTGTCTCGAGTTGAGTTTGGGTTGAGCTGATGATCTACCGGGGCATTAAACACTGTCCGGTTCTTACGATCCTACAGCCCATGTTCTCCATGTCTCTCCAGAAGGAGCATCCCTACACTGTGCAGTACAGATGTTCCATAGCAGTTCTCCTCAACCCTGGTCATAAAGGACAACTGTTCAGTATGCCTGACCCAAAAAATAAACCCATTAACAAGTCCTTACTGGATTAATTGGGCATGTCAAAGCAGGAAACCCACCAGGACCTCCAAGACCAAGGCTAGGGATCAATGGAGATGGACGACTGGAGATGATAAAGTTGGAGTACATAACTTGTTTCAGTGATTCCTACCTCCATCATCCCAGTTTAACCATTTAAAAGGGTCAGAGAGAAAGCTGGTGAGGTACACAGACCAGCCATAACATTATGACCACCTACTGTAGTTCATCTGTTTCTCTGAAGACTTTATTCTCCTCCTTTCACCCTGATCTTCAATCATCAGGACCCCACAGGACCACCACAGAGCAGCTATTGTATGGGTGGTGGTTCATTCTCAGCACTACAGTCACACTGACATGGTGGTGGTGTGTTAGTGTGTGTTGCGCTGGTACAAGTGGAACAGACAGCAGTGCTGCTGGAGTGTTTAAACCCCTCATTGTCACTGTTCCCACCAACATAGTAGACCAGGGTTGGAGACCAACGATCTACATGACTGGAGATCACAATCCATACTTTTGATTTCTTACTCCAACACCCTCGTTTTTCACCCTGTAAAAGGTTTGGGAATGACCGGACACCATCATCCAGCTGGTTCAGAGCGGGAGCGTTCCTAAACTGACCATAGCACGTTCTACAGCTGTGGTTCTCAACCCTGGTCCTGGAGGACAGATGTTCAGCAGATGTTGGTGCTTTCTCTGCTCTCACAACAGATGACCCAACTAATTAACCCATTAACAAGCTGTGGGTGTGATCAGCCAGTAAGCCAGGTGTTTCTGAGCAGCATCTGACCATCCCTACACTGCGCACTGCAGATGTTCTAGAGCTGTAGTTCCCAGCCCTGGATGGAGGTTGTTGGTGCATTCTCTGCTCTCAGAACAAATGACCCAACTAATCAACTGTTTAACAAGCCCTTACTGGGACTGGGACTGGAACTGGGAATGGGGTGATGAGCTGGACCAGTTGTTAGAAGAAGAAAACAAAGATGACACAGAGCAGTGGAGGTGAACTACAGCAATGGGGGTGATCTACAGATCTACAGCAGAGGGGGTGATCTACAGATATACATCAGAGGGGTGAGCTACATCAGAGGGTGATCTACAGATATACATCAGAGGGTGATCTATATCAGAGGGGTGATCTACAGATATACATCAGAGGGGTGATCTACTGATCTACAGCAGAGGGGGTGATCTACATCAGAGGGGTGATCTACTGATCTACAGCTGATCTACAGCAGAGGCTGATGAGGATCTACAGTCTGATCGGAGCTCCAGGGCAGCGGACGGAGCAGGAGTCCAGCCCGGCTCTGAGTGCTCCCTGTCCGGCTGCACAGCAGCGCAGAGCCCGCAGCATCACCTGGTTCTGGATGTCCCGGAGGTGCGCCATCCCCGCGGCCCGGGTCGGGACAGAGCAGGGACAGGAGGGACAGGAGGGACTGCTCTCAGGTCCAGCTGGTTCCGATCCACATCCAGCCGGTTCCGGCCGCACACAGTCGCTCAGGTGGCGCTCAGCTCCATGCAGCCCGTGTGCAATCAAACGCCCCGTCTGCGCCCCGAAACGATTCCCTTCTTATCGACCCGTCATTTATCGCCGTGCGGACCAAAATAATAGCCGCCGCTGCGCATGCGCGGACCGACCATGTGGGACATGTAGTTTCAGGACGTGTAGTTCTGCTGCACAGTGACGTCACCGTTACGAAACTCGCTTTGTTTCGTAAAGCGACAAACTGATGCCCCTCCCACTAAAATTAACACTAAAATCAACACTACAAACAACACTATAATCAACACTATAATCAACACTACAAACAACACTATAATCAACACTAAAATCAACACTAAAATCAACACTAAAATCAACACTACAAACAACACTACAAACAACACTAAAATCAACACTAAAATCAACACTAAAATCAACAGTAAATTCAACATTAAAATCACCATTATATTAAACATTAAAATCCATATTAAAATTAATATTAAAGTCTATATTTCACTTTTATTTTTTCTTTTATTTCACTTCCATTCAAAGTTAAAACTCAGGTGAAGGAGTTTTGGAGATAAGTGGTTTTCATCAGACAGTGGGGACGGCCGGGTTCTCTCTTACGTTTAGCTGGCGCCCTTATACAGAGCGAGACGAGGAGTCTCGTATTGCAGACGAGGACCGGAATCTTTCCTAATGGCTCCTATTGGTGGAGAACAGCATAATTGCCCAGACTGGGAATCAAACCCCAGTCCCCCACATGGTGTGGTGATTGGCTGGTGTTCTGCCACACAAACCACACAACAACTAAACCTCTGCACCCAAATTCTCCATCACGTTCCAGTCCAAACCCGTCAGTGGGTTGATTTGAACGTTCTGTGTGTTATTTGTACATCACGGGTCATGATGGTCAATCAACTTCTCACTGCTGGGCACCATGGTCTTGGTCTTAACCAGCTTGGTCTTGCTTACTGTGATGGTCAACCAGATAGGTCATGGTGGTCATGGTGGCCATTCTGTTCAACCACCTTGGCCTTGCTGGTCTTGCCAGTCTCCCAGCTTGGTCAGCAAAGTAAGTGCACTATATAAGGAGCAGAAACCGCAGTAACGTCACTGCTGTCGCCCTTTAAAGGCACGGTAACCTGAACAGCCAGTTCAATTTCTCGAATAGAAATTGGTAATTAATTTATTACAATTTCTGATACATAAACACGACGAATCATCAAAACCGGACCCTTTAAAATGTCCTACAACAGTGACCGTGCTGCTAATTGGGATTAAACTCCTGACAGCACAGGTTAAAAATAGACAGGTGAGGGTAATCCTGCATGAATGAGCTTTAATCTAACTGTACTGTAGGGTCAGCCGTGCGACTGTACATCAAAGAGACCCATCAAACACACCTACAGTGCCCTCCTGACCCCCACCAGTGTCCAGAACGTTACTGTGATTGTTTACATCAGGGCTCTTAGTTACAGCAACAGTTCGAGGTTAGAGAACCAGCCTTGTGACTGGAAGGTTGACAGTTCGAATCCCTGAACTGACAGTACATTTAACTCTGCACCGTTGCTAGGGCTGCCCACCGCTCCGGGCACGTGTGCCCACTGCCACTGTAGTGTGTGTATCACTGTGCACGGATGGGTTAAATGCAGAGGACAGAAAAGCACCTTCACCAATCTGTGAAACAACCTCCACCATGTTTGGAAGATGCACATTAGCCTGGCTGTGAGTTGATGTGCTTCAAACGGTGCTCTGTGACGGCCAGCAAGAGGACATGTCACAGTGTACCAGTTAATTCTGTGACCTCTGAACACAACTGAAGTCATCAAACACCGTTAACCAGTTATGTAAACTGGTTATGTAAACGTAGACTGGAAAAATGTTTGTCGGAGTCGTTTTAACTACGGGAATCGGTCGAGCAGGGACGCTGGACACGCATCCAGGTCCATTAAAGTGCTCGCTGGCCAGGACAAAGAGGTCACCCACAGTCCCTGAAGTGTGGTGAAGTGGGTTGAGTCTATATTTGGTCTAAATCCTTTTCATTGAGGCTGATCAGGGCATTATCTCAGGCTTAGGGCTGTGCAGAGGGGGCGCAGTTCTCACTGTGGCCGCCAGGTGGCGACAGAAACGGTTTGTGCGCCGCTCGGAGACGCTGGGATGAGCCTGAAGTTCTGGGCTGAAAGGAAGAACTGATGGTTCTGAGGGTCTGAGGGTCAGAGCTCGGGTTCCGCTGCGGGCTGGGTCTGAGTGAATCGGGTCGGTTCTTCAATTGAAGCGGATTCAATCAAATCCGGAGAGAAATGAACACAAACTACACTTTCTTCTCCTGCTGGAAGCTGCTTCACCTGCTTCACCTGCTTCAGTGAAGTTCTGACCCGCCTGTGACCCAGCTGGACCCGACCGGACCCGACAGAGCTGAAGGTATCTGCTGTAGAAATTAGAGCCTCATGTTCCAATTCTCAGTTCCACCTTAAATGCATTTATTTTTATTTGAGGCTGTAGTAAAGTTCTGTCCACCTTAAATGTATTTTTATTTGAGGCTGTAGTAAAGTTCTGTCCACCTTAAATGTATTTTTATTTGAGGCTGTAGTAAAGTTCTGTCCACCTTAAATTTATTTTTATTTGAGGCTGTAGTAAAGTTCTGTCCACCTTAAATGTATTTTTATTTGAGGCTGTAGTAAAGTTCTGTCCACCTTAAATGTATTTTTATTTGAGGCTGTAGTAAAGTTCTGTCCACCTTAAATGTATTTTTATTTGAGGCAGTAGTACACTTCTGTCCACCTTAAATGTATTTTTATTTGAGGCAGTAGATCAGTTCTGTTCCACCTTAAATGCACTCAGACACCTGTGGAACTGTATGGAACTGCTGTCTGTTTAAGGTGGAATGGAAAATGTGTGTTTGTGGATGTAGAAGATTAGAAGGTTCTTGCTGGGTTCTGCTCTGATTTCTTGGTTCCATCTTGAAAGGTACTGCAGTTTAATTGGGGCATCTACAAGGTGTAGCTCATTTAAGGTGGAATGCCCGGTTCCAGGGTGGAGCATTATTCAACTGTGTTTTCCTGCAGCTGTTTAAAACCTGAAGATCCTGAAGATGGATTTGATGGACCGAGTCCCCAGTGAGAAGGAGTTGGTTTTCCAGTCTAAGATACTTTGCAGAGACTTCATCTACTCCAGGATCACCAGACATGGCCTCAGTTGGTCCAAAGTTGAAGCTGCCCTGCCTGTTCCTGTTACAGATGGAGCTCTTGGAGATGTCTCGAGGGTGCTTCTCAAACTGGGTAAGAAAACGAATGTTCCAGCCAGCGCTTCGTCTTCATTCCGTACTCGTCCATGTACTCATTAATGCGCGTCCATCCATGTGTCCATACCCAACAGCGTCCATCCATATATGTCCCTACCCAACGGCGCATCCGTACCCAACAGCGTCCATCCACACGCGTCCGTACCCAACAGCGTCCATGCACACGCGTCCGTACCCAACAGCGTCCATGCACACGCGTCCGTACCCAACAGCGTCCATGCACACGCGTCCGTACCCAACAGCGTCCATGCACACGCGTCCGTACCCAACAGCGTCCATGCACACGCGTCCATGCACGCGCGTCCGTACCCAACAGCGTCCGTACCCAACAGCGTCCATGCACACGCGTCCGTACCCAACAGCGTCCATGCACACGCGTCCGTAACCAACAGCGTCCATGCAGCACACGTGCCTGCACCACACAGCTCATGTACACGCCGCCTGCACCAACAGCGCCCATGCGCACACGCTGGTCTGCACTGGGCCGTGCGCCCATGCACACGCGTCTGCACCAACAGCGAGCGCCTCGTGCATTTGGGCCAGCTGCCCATTCACGCGCTCGCATCGCAACAGCGCTCTATCCACGCGCTCGCACTCAGCGCTCATCCACGCCGCTGGCTCGCACTTCAACAGCGCCCATCCACGCCGCTGCCCATTTCCAACAGCGCTCATCCACGCTGTCGGTGATTTGGTCAGCGCCCATCTACGCTACATTCATCAACAGCACCATTCACGCCGTCCGTACCCAACAGCGCCCATGCACGCGCGTCCGTACCCAACAGCGCCCATGCACACGCGTGTCCATCAGCATGTCTCACTGACCGCCTGCTGTGTTTTACAGGTGATGAACTGGAGTACATGCGGCCGTACGTCTTTCGGAACATCGCGAAGCAGCTCAGTATATCGGTGTCGGTGGAGAGCTTGGTGACGGACGCTTTTCTCTCTGTGGCGACAGAGATCCTGGCCCTGGGTAAGGTTCCGACGGCCGAGTTATTTGGGTTTAAGAAGTGGCTGGAAACGACTTCTCCAGTTAAAATCATCAGTGCTTATAGTGGGAGCGCTGGTCTGGTCCCAGTGTGCTCTACAGATCACCTCTCAGTCATGTATGTACTCATATGTTTCATCATGCTTTCAGAAATGCCAAATAAGGCCATGCCCATGCTCCTCTCCTGGCACAGATTGTGCTGCATTTTTCTCCTCGGCTCCTCGACCAGTTTGGAAAGGTTCTTCCCCAGAGTGATGTACTCTTCTCACAACCCTTTAACCTTTCCGTTTCATTCCCTCGTCTTCCATTCCAGGACACAGTCGGGAGTTTAAGACATCATCAGGACACACAAGATCAATATGCATAGCTGTGCTGATGATGGTTCTTTAACTTTTGACTGTCATGGAACCGGTATTTGATTCTTTACAGAACCAGTTAACCTCACCTTCCACGAGTTAAGCAGCCAAATTACCATTTAAACAGTTTTTCGGTTCTGTGTAGAACCGTTCATTTAAATCACGTGTGTCCATCTATACATTTCAGTTCTTTCTGAAAGTTCAAAGCGGTTTACTGGGCAGACAGTTGTTGAGTGTCCCCCTGTAGATGTTCCAGAAGGTTCTAATCTTCTCCCTTCTTTCTGCTCCTTCCACAATTTTTTTTTTTTTTTTTTTGCTTCACCTTTTTCTTCTTCCTTCTTTCTGCACCTTCACCCTTTTCTGCCCCTCCTTCACCACATTCTCCTGCTTCTTATTCACCTTCTTTTCTTTCTGCTCCATCTTAACCCTTTCTTCTCCTGCTTCTTTCTCATCTTCTGCACATTTTACTCCTGCTTCTCCTTTCTGCTTCTTCCACAACTTCTCTCTCCACCTTCTCCTTCAGTCTTTTCTGCTTCTTCGCCTTACATCTCCTCCTTCGCCACCTTCTTCTCTGTCTTCCTTCTGCTTCTTCCTCTGCCACATTTGTGTGCTCCTTCTCCTTTACATTCTTCCACTGCTCCTCCTGTTTCTTAAATGTGAAAACTAGGAGTGAAGCCAGCAGTGAAAACTTCACGTCCAGGAAATCTTTACATGCATACCAGCAGAAACAGCGCACAACCCTGGTGAACCCTGGTGAACCCTGGTGAACCCTGGTGAACCCTGTTGTGTTGGGGTCTGTAACTCTGAAAGAACTCCGGTACAGGCTGGATCAGGTTTAAGTGATTCTGTTTCCCAGGTTCTGGATGTAGCAGAGCTGCTGTAGATCTGAACCCAGTGAGGATGCAGCACATTTACTGCTATCAACAGCAGACGTGTCAGTAATGTCTCACAGAGCTTCTCACAGGTCTTCTCTGTACCTGACGTCTCGGCCTTGGACACTATCATGGGTCCACAGTCTCCTCTGAGGAAATTGGCTTGGAAAGGCAGCGGAGAAGCACTTAGTTTCTTTAGCGTTCCTGTGACATAAAGCCCTCAGTGAGGCGGCTGATTGGTCCATTAATTAGGGCTCGCAGGAAATGACGCTGCACCTTTGCGTGCAGACGCCTTGTCTGCACACATCAGCAGGGTTCCTGCTGCTTCATTCTAAGTCTCCTGTCTCCCTCAGGGATCACATGGGGGAAGGTGGTGGCCATCTTTGCCGTTGCTGGGGGTCTGGCGGTGGACTGTGTGCGACAGGGTTATCCGGCCATGATACACACCATAGTGGACAGCCTGGGGGAGTTTGTCCGAAAGAGCCTGGTGCCCTGGCTCAAGAGGAGAGGAGGATGGGTAAGAAACAGAACTTCTGACCACACCTTTCTTCAAGATCTCTGACCGATCAAAATCAACACGTTCTCCAGTAAAGCCAAAGTCGTTTGAACTAAAGAAGCAGCAAATTTACAGACGACGGACACAGCAGTCGAGAAACGAATGTAATTTGTCCATTTTTATTTTGTGACAAGGTCACTGGGGGACACCAGCCCCTGGTTGAACAATCAAACGTCTGGTTTTCAATGTCAATGTCTATGCAGGACACCACCAGCGTGGCTGTAATATTCATTCGGTTGACCATCGTCCTGTTTCTGTTCTTCCAGGGGGACATATCAAAATGTGTGACGAAAGTGGACACCACGCCCCAATCCCATTGGCTGTCTGGTGTCATCTCAACGTGGAGGCACATTGTGAAAACCATGTACATCTACCTGATGAAGTGACTGTGGGCCATTCCAGGTCAAAAGAAGTGGAGAGGCTGCCGGACTGAAATAGTGAATAGCTCCCTCCGATGGATCCAACGTGTAAAACACACTCAGGTCTCCAGCTCTTGGAATGACCGATGGTTCATTGCTCCGTAACCATCGATGTAAACACCGGGTTTGTAGAAGATAAGGATGTGACGTTGGGCTCAGGGTGTTCGGGGAGGTGCTGAGCAGGAGAACGTGTGCAGTATTGGTTTTATGGAGTGAAGGAACCCCATATTGATGAAGCACTTCCAATCAGAACTGCTGGATCTGTATCAGTTGTGAGGTTTTCTCTCAGACATTGAGCAGATCATTACTTCAGGTGAAGAAGTGAATCTACAGTGTCCACAGTGCGTCTTTTTTATTTATACATGTCGTTTTTAATGCTCTTTTGCTGTGTTGGACTAACATACCTGAGATTTTATACTGCATGCTTTGGAGTGTTTTAAATCATTTTATATCCACTAACTCACTTTTATTGTTGGCTGGAATGCCAAGAGATTTGGAGTTACGTTGCACTTTTGACGTGTTCAATCTGTTCCCTTTTGCTATTGTGTTCATGGCAAAAATAAAGATTTTATCTTTAAAAATCAGAAAACTGATGTTCATTGAACAGAAGGACAAAAAAAAGCATTTAAAGCGCTGAAATGAACAATCACAGCACATTCGATTTTTCTGGTGTCAGTCAGAATTCATTGCTCCATCAACGATGGTTCGTTTGCCGGCTACGGCTGGGCAAACAATCAAAATCACATTCGGAACCTCTAACCGATGTAACCTGTTTGTTCTGTCCCCTTTAAGGACACACTACTGCACGCGTAGTCACATGAACTAGTGTGGAAGACAATGCAACACAGGACCCTGAGACAAGTGTGCAAATCGAGCAGCGCCGACCAAAGAAAATCGATTCCTGCCTTTATCGACGGCGGTACCGAACAACCGCAATGAACAGTAAACACGGTAAAAATACAATGAGCACAGGAAACCACCGGCCTGCTTCAACACTTCACACCTTTCCGTTCCACCTTCACTGCCGAAAGCGCTTTGTTAAGGTCACAGTGGATAACGCTGTTGCCTCACAGCAAGAAGGGGACCTGGGTTCGATCCCCGGGTGGGGCGACCTGGGAAGTTTCTGCGTGGTGTTTGCATGTTCTCCCCGTGTTGGCGTGGTTTTCCTCCGGGTACTCCGGTTTCCCCCACAGTCCAAAGACGTGCTGTAGGTGGATTGGTGACTCTAAAGTGGACTTTAGTGTGTGTCCCTGGATGGACTAGCGCCCTGTCTAGGGTTGTTTCCCGCCCTTGCGCTCCCGTGACCCTATTCAGGAATAAGCGGTTCAGAAAACGGATGGATGGATGGATGAAGAAGAATCAGAAAGTGTTTAATGTCCAGAGATGACAGCAGTCGGGGAGCTCAATCTTCACTACATTAAAAACGGTTGTTTATGTCTCACCACTCTTGGTTCGGCGTCTCACTGAAGCCAAATGATGAGAAACACAGTGTTTCTCTTTGGTTTTGGCTGCTTGAGTGAAATAGAAAATACACACGACAACATTCAGTATTTTAAGATCTTTATTTCCTACATTTCATGGAACTGTTTACTTTAATTAAGAATAAAAACACACCAAAATTAAAGTTGATTAAATGTAACCGAGACAGAATCGTCATATTAATGTGAGGGTATCCTGCCCAGCACTACCACCACCACGTTTCACAGGTGGGATAAGGTGTTTATGCTGGAATGCAGTGTTTTCCTGTAACCTTTTCCAGCCTGATGAGCATCAACTCTTCTTCTGAGCTCCTCAGACATCTCCTTTGTTCTCCATGATGCACGTCCACAAACGTGTTGTGAAGACCAGACCAGGCCACACCCACTCACACCTGATTGTCTCCCATTAGTTGAAACACCTGATTCTAATTTCCCCTGAAGATGATCTGATCATCCTAAAGGTTCCCACCTAACAGAAGATTCTAAAAGCACTTCAAGCACTGCTGTCAATAGAAATCAAGACACAGATTATGTCCAGCATCAACACAAGTACCCAACAACTGACCTACAACACAACCGAACACATGGTACACATGACAAACAGCTTATTCAGTTTATTTATACAGAACCTGAAACCAGTAACCAAGTTACTCCAGTATAATTCACATTCTTACCACCACCTTGTTACTTCACTGTTCCATGACCAGGATCTCTGTTTCTCAGCAGATTTCAATGATCAGGACCCCACAGGACCACCACAGAGCAGATATGATGTGGGTGGTGGGTCATTCTCAGCACTGTAGTCACACTGACATGGTGGTGGTGTGTTAGTGTGTGTTGCTGGTACGAGTGGATCAGACACAGCAGTGCTGCTGGAGTGTTTAAACACTGTGTCCACTCACTGTCCACTCGTACCAGCACAACACACACTAACACACCACCACCATGTCAGTGTGACTGCAGTGCTGAGATAAACCCACACCCACATAATATCTGCTCTGTGGTGGTCCTGTGGGGTCCTGGTCATTGAAGATCAGGGTGGAAGGAGGAGAATAAAGTCTGCAGAGACACAGATGAACTACAGTCTGAATTATAGAACCACAAAAAAGAAACAGTGTGTAGAATAAATAAACCGCAGTTGCACAGAGTGGCCACAAGATGGCGACAAATGTTATCACGTGATAGAACTTAACCCAACAACTGCCAAGAAAGATTTTGTCAGTAATCCAATCATGTTTACATGCACTTGAGTAATCAGATAAATAGTAAAACTCCAGGTTTACAATCAGATTGTACTCTGCAACCAGCCAATAAGGTCCCAGACGAATGTAAATGAGGCAGGAGGACGAGAGTCCCTGCTGGTTCACCGCTTTGGCTCGTGCTCCTCTGATTAGTGTCTCTCTCTGTCACGTAAACCCAGAGTTTATGATTATCTGTTTACCCGAGTGCAGGTCAAGTCATTCATCAAATGACCGTTAAAATCAGATGTTCGGCAGTTATCGGTTAGCGAGTGCATGTAAACACACATTATATGGGTCCTTCATCGTGAGACAATTTAAAGACCAAACGTCAAATAAATAAGACAGAAGGATTTTGTGTGACAGTGACATTATATAAACCCAATATGAAAGACGCTTTACTGGTATAATGAATAATCAATTGTCAGTAGTCCGTCAGTGAGCTCTAATGAACAGGTTCTTGTGTGGCGACTGCGTCGAGATGTGCATAGTACTGTAACGATCGCCGAGTGAGGGACGGTTGATGTCCTCTGCTCCAGCTGATTCTCTGGCTGTTCCGGGGTCAGGAGGCTCTGCGGTAGGTAATGTGCAAATGCTGGGTGAGAGGCTGGTTATCCAGCGCCATGGACACCGTCTGCTCCAGTCTGCCATCTGGCCTGAGCTGGATCAGCCTAGAGACCTGAACGGACAGCAGAAACCAGCAGGACTGTTAATCTCTGAGCTCAAATCCAATCCAGTTCAGCTATGAATCTTCAGGAACATCACGATTTAATGATCCACTCAATACTGTAACACACAGCAGTGACCCATGACCTCGGCTTTTAACATCTGGAAGCCCAACATTTTATCCCCATTTAATCAAGATTATAATTAATATAACTATTATTTTTTAATGTTTATAGTGAAATTTCACTGTTTATTTGAATTCTATGACCTTTAATTTCCACACAACCATTAACATAGAAACGGAATTATTATACATAGATGATATCGTTAAAATATATCACAATATTTACATATTCAAAACTATAAAACGAAGCTATTTCAACACTACCTCATACATACAGCGGTGCTTGAAAGTTTGTGAACCCTCTAGAGGTTTCTATATTTCTGCAAAAATATTCGATTTTCTCAGGCGTCCTAAACTCACACAAACGAGACAGAAATACGATACCTGCTCGTGTATTTCTTGAGGAAAATGATCCAGTATTGCATTTCCGTGAGGGCGAAGGTTTTGAAATTTAGCAGATCATTTGAAGGTGACATTAGAAGATTTAGAAGAGAGAACATAAGTGCTGATCAACCGTTACGGAAACGTTTAGTTACAGTTATTGCTGCACAAGAGGGGACACAGCAGATACTGAAAGCAGGGGGTCACAGACTTTTACCCTCAGATATGAAACACTGATCATCTTCATCAGTAAATTAATGATCAGTGTAATCGTCTTTTTGTCACTTGATCACTCAGGTTTGTGACGGTGTAGAGGTAGGACACCAGTGTTTCAGGAAGCTCCATGTTTATGTTCTTCTGGTTCTGGTTCTTATTACGGTTGTTATAATCACTCGACACACTCTGGTCATGTTTATGTAACTAATTGATCCCTTTTCCGAGTTAACGACCCACCGGCCTGGACTGATTAGGACCTCAAGCTCTTCTGCCCCATCTGAGAAGCTCCCCAAGCTCCCCTGATACAGCTTTACATTGGCTTACGGCTACTGGACCTGGACTAGTGTCCCACCCTGTCCTGGACTCTGCTCACCCACCATCACCAACTGTAGAAATGTACTGTTACTCTTATGTCCACTAACGAACTAACATCACTTCAGTACCCGAGTGTTAGGACAGAGGTGTGGGGGTCCAGTGTCCCCTAACTGTGTATAAGTAGTTTGACCAGAGGAGGACGGGTCTGGTTCCTCCCGAGGTTTCTTCCTCCAGCTCTGTGGGAGCTTTTCCTTTGGTTTGCTCACTCAGGGATGTGTCTCTCATCCATTGTTCCTGTTTTAACCTTTTCATTTCTTGATTTCTGTGAAGCTGCTCAAATAAATGTTGATTTGATTTGATTTGGAGACACAAACGGTAAATTTATGGCTGCAGAATAAAATAAAATCTCAGAAAAGGCTACACCACTCCAACCACCACAGAACAAAAACATTAACTCATCACACCAAAAGAGCAGCAGGACAGACGGACCTGCTGGACATACGGCTCCTTGGCGAAAGACGTCCTCCCCAGAGCGTGACTCTGCAGGACGAGCTGCTGACCAATCAGCTCTCCTTCCTCAATCTCTACCAGCCCTGTGGAAATATTTCAGTTCATGTTCGACAAAATTACAAATCACTATTAAGATGAAAACATCGTAAAAAATTAATGACATGAACTTACCCGAGTTCTGTGCGATGATGAAGGCTACGTTGTTGGTTCCGGGTTGAATCCTGATAAATCCACACTCTCTGTGAAGAGGCTTCCGGCTCTCGGCATGAAAAGCGTTAAACCTGTAACCATTAAATAACCAAACTTTAGTGCCAGTTCGTTTGGGTCCAGTTTGGTCAGAGTTCAAATAAGGTGAATGTGGACCCACTGTGCTCCTCCACATTTAACCCACACACACACACACACACACACACACACACACACACACACACACACACACACACACAAGGGGGCAGTGAGCACACGTGCCCAGAGTGGTAGACAGCCCTATTCACGGTGACCAGGGAGCAGCTGGGGAGTTCAGTGTCTTGCTCAAGGGCACTTCAGTCATGTCCTGCCAGTTCAGGGAATCGAACCAGCGACCTTCCAGTTACAAAGCTGGTATCGAAAAAAAACCACCAGACCGCGGCTGCCTGATGTTCTGTGCATCGATGGAAATTCACAACGTGTGCTTTAGACCACAGTTAGTTCTGTCCAAGCAAGCTGATTGGTTGAGAGGCACCATAACAGCACATATTTCACACAAACACTGTATCGCTCCACAGAACGACATCATTAAATGCAATCAAATCGTCACAGCAATGCTCCAGAATCTGGTAGAAAGCCTCCCCTGGACAGTAGAGACAAAAACGGGACAAACTCTATTTATCTATTTCAATTCTATACAATATCCTTGGTTTCAGAAGAAACGGTGAATGAGCAGGCGTCCCAATACTTTTGTCCATGTAGTGTATATAGAAATACTATGCTTTATGTGGGGAAACTGAACATCAGGCCTCATAATCTGGATCTCTTACATGAAGTTGATCACAGGCTGCCCCACGTGGGAGAAGTGCAGCGTCTCTGTGTAGCGGAAAGGTGCGATGGACGGAAAAGACCCTTCGCCCGGCTCGTCCGACTCCCAGGTCCCCAAGAGCCAGTCGAGAGGGAGCACAGCTGGATTCAGGTTCACAGCTGCCAGGAAAAGATGTACATGGACTGAGACTATGACATCACAGTGATGACATCACTATCTACTGTAAGACCGACGGTGCTGTAAGCATTGAGTTCAGTACTGATGATAGTGTCACACGTAGCCCTGCGACTGTGAGACACTGAGACTGTGAGAGAGTGAGAGACTGTCTGAAACTGAGACTGTCTAAGACTAAGACTGAGAGACGGTCTAAGACTGTGAGACTGTCTGAGACTGACAAACTGTCTGAGACTGAGACTGTGTGAGACTGTCTGAGACTGAGAGACTGTCTGAGACTGACTGAGACTGTGAAACTGTCTGAGACTGAGTGAGACTGACTGAGAGACTGTAAAATTGCCTGAGACTGTGAGACTGTCTCAGAGACTGAGATTGTGAGACTGAGAAAGACTGTGAGAGAATGAATGAGAGACTGAGAGGGACTGTCTGAGCCTGAGACTGTGAAACTGTCTGAGACTGTCTGAGACTGACTGTGAGAGACTGTCTCAGACTGTGAGATTGTCTCAGAGACTGTGAGACTGTCTGAGCCTGAGACTGTGAAACTGTCTGAGACTGTCTGAGACTGACTGTGAGAGACTGTCTACTGACCTTAAATACCGAAGGTATGAAACCCGGGCCCTAGAGGCACCCCTGCACCCCCAGAGCTGCAGGGGTGATAAAGCTGAAACGTGCGGGGCAGCGGTGCCTCTAGGACCGGGGTTTAGAGACACATACAGCTCAAACCGTAAACATACAGACATTAATATGAGTTTATGATTCTTCACTTCACACTTCGACTCGATTACGGTCAGAAAATCAACATTTACACACTAAACACTGCAAACCAACACAGCCTGCTCACCACACTGATTAACTGGACTCGACATTCTGACCAGAACCGGCTCCTGACCAAACAGAACCAAACAGAACCAAACCGAGAACCCAGAGAGAGTTTATCACACAGCTTAACGACTAACAGCTAAAGAAACCGGACTCTTATTTTGAAGAAAGGAACTATGGGTAATGTAGTCCTGGAATCAGAGCTGAACACAGGAACTGTGGGTAATGTAGTCCTTGATTCAGAAACTATGATAATAAATAAATAATAATATATATATATATATATACGTTTTGATTTAATTATTCATCATTTTGAGAGACCAGGCCAAAATTAATTGATTATTTATAAAATTATAATATGTATTATTTTATTATATTATAAAAATATCTATTTATATATAGCTTTATTTGGAGATCGTTAAGGATACATTTATGCAGATATTCTCAGTATAATGTTTGTAAACTGAAAATATAATGAATATATCTTTTTCAGGAGTACTTAACTCCATAAAGACTTGTTTCAACACGGTCTAAATGTGTGGAATCTCTAGATTCCAGCCTTATCTACTAGCTAAGGATGTTCTAAGTAAACAGCAAAGCACTTTTGTAAGTCGCTCTGGATAAGGGCGTCTGCTAAATGCCACAAATGTAAATGTAAATGTAAATATTTTTCTTCTTTGTCTGCTGGTGTGGGCGTGGCGAGGTGTGTGCAGGTGGGCGGGGCTTTGTGGCGCAGTGAGCAGCATGGCTGCAGGTCGGGGTCAGTTTTTCCTGAGTTTGGTGCAGGGCCTCCAGCAGGTCCAGCTGGGGGGATGTGGAGACTGGGAGAAGAAGCCCCACCAGCCTGCAGGCGCTGGAGCAAAGAGCAGTCTGAGGTCCCTGTGGGGCAGGTAAGCTCCTGAGGTCATCACCTGCTGTTGTTCTGATACTGCTGACCAGGGTCAACATCAGGCCTGCTGATCTCCATCCATAATGATTCCAGTAGAGCTCAGTCCTGCCCTGCCTTCAGCCCCTTCCACCACATTTCATCCTTTGGTTTTATTATTATTTTATTGATTTTCAAAAAGTAAACAAAAACAGGACCAACTAACACAAGGGAACCTGTCCTCCACATTTAACCTGCACACAGTGATCACACACACACTCACTAGGGGGCAGTGTGCACATGTGCCCGGAGCGGTGAGCAGCTGGGGAGTTATGTGGGGAGTTCAGGAATTTGGTCTGGTACTTAGGGAACCAGTCTGTGATGGAAGGTTGCTGGTTCCATCCCTGAACTGTCTCAAGTGCCCTTGAGCAAGCACCGTGAATAAGGCTGCCCACCCCTCCGGGCACGTGTGCTCACTGCCCCTCGGTGTGTGTTCACTAGTGTGGTTGAATGCAGAGGACAAATTCCATAGCTGTAAATAAATAATCTGTAGGTATAATAAAAGGCAATGAAATCTAAGGTACAGAGAGAATCACATATTGTCCAATATTTTCCAAACAGAAGCCCAAATTTCACAGAAATTATGACGTCTATGGTGAGTTTCAAAAGTGTTGGGACACTAAAAATAAATAAATAAACGGATCCTGAACAGATAAACCTGATTTTCATTCATCATGTCAGGACTATAATTCAATATAATATACTGTTTAATTATAATTTACACACATAGTGACATTTCAGTATTTTTATATCACTATTGGGTCTCTTTCCAGAGCTGTGAGGGGAAAGAACACCAAACCAGCACTTCTACCTCAAGCACATCCAGAACTTCTACCGCTGCCTCCTCCATCCACATCTCCCAGTGCCTTCAAACCCTGCATCTCCTACACTCCTGAAAATCACGTTGACAGGCAAGTTACTGCTGTGTCCATTGGGGGGGACACGTTTGGTGGGAGGTTTAGCTCCTCCCCCAGTGATTGTATAGATGTGTCATATATTCAATCAGTGGTTCATCTAGTTCTCCAGTTCCTGTGTAGATCGTATATTGATCAATATTAAATTTGTGCTATAGAAAAGGAAAACGTACCGTGTCTTAACTTGTCTCTATCGTCCCTTATCAGATTACCACCTGAGATCATCCTGAAGATTCTTTCCTATTTGGATGTAAATTCTCTTTTCAGCATCAGCTTCGTTAACAAGAAGTTTCAAAAGCTGGCTAATGATGAGTAAGTGCTTTTTGAGTCTGAACACATTGTTATCTTTGGATGAATTGATTTTCAGACGTTTTGTAGTTAATTCGAATCAATTATAGTCATATGGTGTCTCTGCAGACTTTATTCTCCTCCTTTCACCCTGATCTTCAATGATCAGGACCCCACAGGACCACCACAGAGCAGATATGATGTGGGTGGTGGGTCATTCTCAGCACTGCAGTCACACTGACATGGTGGTGGTGTGTTAGTGTGTGTTGCTGGTACGAGTGGATCACACACAGCAGTGCTGCTGGAGTGTTTAAACCCCCTCAGTGTCACTGCTGGACCGAGAACAGTCCACCAACCAGAAATGTCCAGCCGACAGCGTCCTGTGGGCAGCGTCCTGTGAGCACTGATGAAGGACTAGAGGACGACCAACTCAAACTGTGCAGAAACAGATGAGCTTCTGTCTCTGACTTTGCATCTACAAGGTGGAGACAATCGGTAGGAGTGTCTAATAGAGTGGACAGTGAGTGGACACAGTGTTTAAACACTCCAGCAGCACTGCTGTGTCTGATCCACATTAACACACCACCACCATGTCAGTGTGACTGCAGTGCTGAGAACGACCCACCACCGACATAACAGCTGCTCTGTGGTGGTCCTGTGGGGTCCTGATCATTGAAGATCAGGGTGAAAGGAGGAGAATAAAGTCTGAAAGATGAACTACAGTCTGGAAAAGCTCATCTTTCCTGTCCTGCTCTTGCAGCGCGATCTGGTATGAGTTGTATGTTAACGAGATTGGGAGGAAGAAATGGAGACCCAGGCTGGGCGTTCTGTCGGATCACATGACTAGCACGCAGGACACGCCTCCGGGATTCTGGAAGAAGCTGATCTTCAGAGAGATGGGATGCCCTAACTACACCATTTGGAAGAAAGAGCTGAGACACATTAACCCCCACACAGGCATGCCAGCACACGTCAAGCAGATCCTCTGGTCAGACCCGTTTAATCTCCCTACGCTCACTCACAACCATCAGCCATAACATTAAAACCACTGACAGGTGGAGTGAATATCATTGAGGAACTGGTTCCAGTGTCTCAAGTAGGGGTGGATATATCATTCAGTATGTAGCCAACTGGGTCTGAACATCTCCAGAACATCAGGCACATCTTGTGGGGGTGTTCCTGGTATCCAGTGGTCAGTTCCTGGGAAGGACAGCCTTAGGTCATGGGGCCCAAGGCTCACTGATACTCATGGAGGTCTCAACTCACAAAAGGAATTAAAGGATCTGCTGTAAGATTAGTTTTGGTGCAGATACCACAGGACACCTTCAGAGGTCTTGTTGAGTCCATGCCTTGATGGTCAGAGGTGTTTTTGAGGGACAATGTTGGACATTCAATATAGGGTAGGTTTTAATGTAAGGACTGATTGGGGTATATATAGATAAGTGACTCAGATGTTTCAAAGTACAAGAATACTGTGGTCATAAACATCTCCGACCACCTCCAAATGTGGTTTAAATGATCAGATTTCAGATCATCCTCGAGACACACTGTCCCTTGTTCACTCCTGTACGTTGTGCTGACCACTTAAGATCAGATTTCTCATCACAGATTACGTTAATGAGTCACCTCATCCTGCATGGAGCTCCATCATTCCAGAGAGTCCACAGTCCCACTGCTCCACAGCTCAATGCTGGGGGTCTTTATACCCTCTAGTCCACACCTGCTATTAGACATGGAGACAATAGACAGTCATGTTTGTTTATCTGCTCCAGAGAGTCCTATTCTATTGGCAGTACTTCACTACAGGGACTAGACAAGCTGTGTGTGCATTTGCACAACTTTTAGCCATAGAATTAATCATCTAGACACATAGGGGGAGGGGTTTATGTAAATCCAGACTGTGATGTAACAGTTTGGGGGTTTTGGGGAGTTGGCCTGTTTTACAGTTCTGTTTTGGTTCTGTTGGATGTTGTTTTAATAGGTCAAAAAGCAGTGTTTGAAGGTCACATTCCAGAACCTCAGCACAGATCCTTCACACCTCAACCTCAATCTCCTGTGTTTGCTAGGAATCTGCATGTGAGCTGGGAGATCACCCTGACCCTGAAAGGAGGCCAAGAGGTGGTGTTTAAACAGAACCGTACCTTCTTCTCAGACTCGTCCGTCACTGTGTGCTGGAATAGCGGCGTCTGGCCTCACGTCCATCAGGTCCACACCCTGCAGCTCCATGGAGTGATTCCGACATTTATGGGCTCACCGAGAGACAAGTAAGTCCAGTAGCAAACATCCCAATCTAAAGTTAGGACCCCCCATGAACACCTTTAACCTTAACATAGTTAAACATCTGAGGAACAGGTTAGAATCAGCTGCAGGTGAGTGGCTCATAAGGGAGTTCAAGAGCTGAGGAGGACTGTAAAGTAGATATAATGACCATGTTGTGTTTTGGGATGGAGTCGTGTGCTCTGCTGTTCTGCTGATGGGATGTCTTCTGCTCCTCTCTGGATCAGGCCGCAGTGGCGCTCGCTGATCAGCAAAACGAACGTGCGCCGGCAGGAGAGGTGGAAGTTCCTCACGACGGACAAACTGGTGAAACTGATGCACTTTGATGAAGGGATCGCTGTGGGAGTCTGGAGGGTATGTGGAGGGAGTGATACCCAGTAGGGTTACAGAGGTATACTGGTTTCAAGGTATACCATGATATGAAATTGGGGAAAACTGGACAATTGAAAGCAGGCTCTAGTTCCCTGTTGGGCCTCTAGACACACAGATGTTGCAGCTGGGCCTGTAGATCCTGCACACTCGTAAGTTCCTGAATCTGGCCTTCAGCTGCTCCTATAAATGGTGTCACTCTGGTGGAAACATTCCTGGGAAACCCTAGTTGTGTGTGGGAGCATTATCCTGCTGAAAATACCAGTCGGAAGCCCTGTCATGAGAGGAGACATGTCAGGATGTCCTGCACATATCGCTGAGCTGTTACTGTCCCTTGTAACACTACTAGGGGTGACCAACTGCTGTATGTGAAGGTCATCCCCAGGTCATCACAGCAGCAGGTGGAGCAGTGTGAATTGCACTCACCACAAGGCCTCAGTACTCCTTTCCGACTGTTGTCGGATCCCAAACAGAACCTGGATTGGACAGTAAAGATGATACGGTTCCAGTCCACGTATTTTTGTTCAGGACACCACTGCAAATGAATGTGACGGTGTCTTGCTCAGAACGGCCTAATCAGCAACTCTGGTCTTGGAGGGTCAAACTGCTGGAAGCTGGCACTCCAGGACCAGTATTGATGGTGGGCAGTTCATTGAAATTCAGTCCAATCATGTCCAAATGTCTTTGTTCCTTTGTAGGGAACGTGGAAAATTGCCTTTGTGATGGCCAACCTGCACTTCCACAGACTGGTGGAGAGGAGTGTGCTTGGGTCCCTGTCCTGGTATGCTGCTGTGTATGCTTTCCGTATCAATCCTGACTGCTACAACCTGGCCTCTCCTTTACACACCTCTTAGTCCCTACAGGCCAATGGAGGTCAATCCCTTCTCCAGTGCTGACCCCAACTGTGGTCGTCATGGATACACTGTGTTCATCGTGCTGCACAATTCAGTCAGACCCATCATGCGGCAGCGCTATTCACCAGTGCCCTGTATGACAGGTATGAATCTGTCTAGGTGTTACATGTTATCAGGGTGTTCTAATAATGCGTGTAGAGCTGTACACGTGCCTTTGTGGACAAGCTGAGAGACACAGAAGCAGCATCTGAAGTGAAAGAAGCATGTGGACTGAGGTGGTAGAGGAATATAATATAATACGACTTATATATAATATGACATGTTGTAGTTTTCCGGTCTGGTCTGGCAATGACAGAGACACCGTCGTCCCTGTTACAGTCCTATTGTCACCATGTCTAATGCCAGGTGTGGCCTAGAGGGGTTTGAAGCCCCTCCGCTTTGAACTGTAGAGCAGCGGAACTGTGTTCTCTGGAATAATGGAGCTTCCAGGGGTGGTGGTGATCATCCAACATTCTGACACTCACCAACGCTCTTAGGGCTGAATGCAATCAAATGCTCACAGCACGTCTTCACAGGACAGTAGAGACAATTCCCAATTCCCAGTACTTTTGCCAGTGTAGTGTATGTCGTGATGTTATATGGTCTTATTTTTGTCCTGACTAGATCAAATCCGTAAGGGATTTGTGAACTTTCGGCTGATGTCGGAACTAACACCTGTCTGGGGAAGGATCAGTTTTCCCTGGACTGCTGAGGGGCTGCAGGGAGACATCAAGGTATGGTAACTTGCTTGTTCACCAGGTTGTCATTTTAAGCTCATGAATAATCTGACATGCATAAAATCAGGCCCCATGACGCTCTCCGTCACTTGCAACGCTTCCGGACACTTGGTGGGTGAGGACATGCTTGGAGGAAAGCACTGGCTCGTCAGCGCTGATACATTAGCTAACAGATGCTTGTGCTAGCCAGCATCATAGTGGGTGTGATGGATGCCGATGGTGTTTGGATCATAGCCCCTGTGGATGTGATTTGTGAGTCGCTTGTCATTTCTCAAATGAGTCCATTCAGACTCTGCTGGGCACCATCATTAAGCACTCGTAGGCGGACTGTACTGTCCACTATGGGTGGTAATGCCTTCTATCATATATTACTGATACACACATGACTCTGGATTGAGGAATGTTAAATGTCTGCCTAACTTAGGAAATGGAATGTCCGATCCATCTAGCACTCCACTATCACCCCTCCATCAGATGACCTTGCCATGAGCACACTGGCCAGTGTCCAACCTCACTCACAAGAGTACAAATATACAACCGTACAAATGAAAGGAGGCTCTAGTACAGGTTCTCACCAAGAGGTACACTACCCAAAAGTAGCCTCTGAGAGTCTTTTTATAGGGCAGCAGGACTCCACAAGACCTCTGAAGATGTCCTGTGGTATCTTGCACCAACATTACAGCAGATCCTTTAAGTCCTGTGAGGTGGGACCTCCTGATCTTCAGTGAGCCATAGGTGCACTTTTGAGAGATGCTGACTGCTGCATCCCGGGAACACCACACAATACCTGCGTGATGTTTTGGAGATGTTCTGACCCAGTCGTCAAGAACATCACAGTTTGGTTTTTGTTACAGTGTCTCAGATTCTTACACTTGTCCATGTCCTGCTTCAACACGTCAACTTCAAGAACTGACTGTTCCCTTACTGACTGATAGCTCCACCCTTATTGGAGACACTGAAACCAGACCATCAGAGTTATTCACTTCTCCTCTCAGCGGTTTTAAAGCAGTAATGAAACTGTGTTTTGCAGAACTGCTGTATGATGAGCCTGACCGTGCTGGACGAGGATCAGAGGCCGTTCTGGTGCGTCAGTTCAACCAGCATCCTTCAGTTGTCCAACAACAACTGTGAAGAGTTCACATTACTGTACAACGACGTGGAGGGCAGGGTCCGGCTGAAGTTCATGAGGATGCAGGGCATTCAGCATTTCTTTCTGGCTGGCCTGCACATCAGTATCTCCGTGGAGAAACTGAACAAGCACTTCAGGAGGGAGGTTTCCAGCTCTCAGGAACATTTACAGTAGTTCAGAGATTAGTTATGGTTCCTTCCTTTTCAAATTCTTGAGAAAAGATGGGTCAACAGTTTGAGAAATGTTTGAGTTACAAGAGAAAACAAAAAGGTTTTATTTTTGTACTTTTATTTCTAGGTCTTCGAGGTTTCTTAGTTCTTGCAGCCTAGGTCTCGGAGACTAGGTCTTTGGCTCCAAGTCTTGGACCCTAGGTCTTGGACTTCAGTTTTTAGGCGGTTGTAGGTTCTCATAGGTTCTTTCAGACAATTTTTGGCAGAACATGAGTGATGATAATTTATGACTTTGTGTATAATTTAGGACAGAGATTCTTGACACACACACACTTTAAAGAAAACCAGAAATTCATTTTCATTGTCTTGAGTCTCATCTGTTTGGAAAGCTTGTTTTTGTGTGAAGTGAATAAAGAGACACTGTTTAGTACGTGACTGTCGTTACATACATCACTCAATGGAAAAGGTTTGTATGTGTGCGTTTTATATCTATATATATATATATATATATAAACCACGTGCATCATGAACACACACATCATGAACAACTTCATCAGCTGCAAGTGATTAGACCAACAACGACTTTGGAAGAGACTCTTATTTGGGGTTCACCATGGCCAGCCCCAAAGAGCTCTCTGAGGTCTTCAGAAAGAAGGTTGTAGGTGCAGATGATCTCAGAACATTTAGAAACAAGCCAACTCTGTATGTTGTGCATTTTCCAGTTTACTGTACACTTTACACATAGCATTCATTTCACCAGATCATTCACTCCACCACCAAAGCTTACGGGTCATCACAATTAGGAGGTGTGCTGGTCACCACTGCGACCTGAACTGGGAGATGTCTTCAGTTTAAAGTCCTCTGCAGCCTCCATACAAGAAATCTGTCCATGAACTTTCCACGCTGTGCTTGGAGGGAAGTGTCCGATGGTACGGCAGGGCAGTGGGGGCCTCTAGGCCTTGCTCTTTGGGCAGTGTTTCAGAGCGTCAGCCAAGGCCGCCAGGGCCTTATCAGCGTTTTGCTTGCTGCAGTTGTAGCCCATCAGGCCCACTCGGATCACCTGAGACAGAAATGGGTTACGTAAGAGATCGTTTCAACACGTTTAACGAACTCAAATTTACAGTTTCTCTTACCCTGAATGTCGTTCATCAGCCAAGACGTATTTGATGCCCTTTTATTGAGCAATTACTAAACTAAAAATTCAATTGTGCACACATGGGGAAGGTAGCCTGGGGGAATGACTACACAGTGATGGTGAGTGAGGAGGGGAAGACACACCCAGTATGCAAATTAATGGTGGCTGGAGCCAATAAGTTTTACTCAAGACTGGTTATGCGGTGGGGTGCCAAAAATCCAACATCCTGACCTCATTAACCCATTAAGTCATTGTCACTGAATGCAATCAAATTCCCATAGCTGTAGTAGGGGAGAGTGGGTCACCAACTAACAAGACCGTCTTGTACAGTAGAACGAGAATTTGGTCATCTCCTGTTCCCATAGCAACGTTTACCACATTTCCCGCCAATCGGACCGAATTTTCTCCAGACCGAATTTTACCCCAAGATGCCTGGAGTTTTAGACAACCGTTTTGAAACCCATCAACAGCTCACAGTGAGAGCCTAGCCTTCAAACACCGTGAAGGTAGTTTCAGCTACTGAACACTGGTGTGGTAATCAACCAGTACTAGACCAGTATACACCAGCCTGGGCCAGCTGTTTTTCCAGATGTCCGTTTTACGATTTAAGTATAATGCTTGTGCCTGGATGCTTTCAGGAAACCCAGTCCTGTTGGTTTTTCTCACCATGCCTATAGAAGGCCCCAAACCACCCGTCATCTCCATATGATGGTTCTTCATGATGTAAGTTAGAAGTTCTCTCCAGTTATAACCTTCTGGGATGGCGATGGTGGTGACCGAGGGCAGCCTCAGGTCCTGTAAGAAGATGTTATCAGTTTCAGATTTGTCACCCAGTCTGGTCAGACAGTAGAACAGGTTGAATTCAGCTCACCTTGTCTTTGATGAAGAGTTGCAGGCCCAGGTCTTCTAAACCCTTCCATAGATACTCTGCTACTTCTTTATGCTGCCTCCAGGAGTTCTCAAGACCCTGATACATATATAAAAATCCACTGGTTTATTTCTAATGTTATACATATTACAAACCCATATGTTTGGGTTGAGTGACCTCATCCATCTTTAATAGAACCAAACAAGACTTTGGTCAGAAGGTTGAATTTTGGGTCAGTACAGGGTGAAAATTTAACATAGACAAAACATCAGTAGACCCATTAGATTATTCAGAGGTCAGGACATGTTGGTGATCATAATGGACCACAGCTGGTACCTTCTCCAAGATCGACGGCACTCACTGTATTGACCGACACACAATACAATGGGACAGTCCATGGAGTTTTATGGTCAGATGGGACAAAGGTATGTCAATCCTGAGTACACTGTACCAACTGTTACAGCTGGGGCTGTTTTGCTGCCGGTGGAACGGGTACATTACACAAAGGGGATGCAGCAGGATCTCAAACCATCAGACAGATGGACATAACGTGGCTATAGTTGCTCCAACAGGACAGTAACCTCAAACACACATCAAAGGAGGTCGTGAAATGAAATATTCTTGGAATGACTTTACTAATGTCCAGAACTGGCGTGAGACGTGATGATAACACTTGCCTTCTCAGCCAGGATGGCCAGACTCTCTCTGAGGGTGAAGAAACCAGAGACGGGTCCGGTGTGGTGGTAACTGCAGAGGAACACACTGCACTTTTACAAGCTGATCTTTCTGAATGGGTGAGACCGACCGCAGCACTGAACACACTCTCACTTACTCTCTTGTAGGTTTGCCATCATTACCCCAGTAGTTGGACAGATGGGTCATGTCGAGGAGGTAGGACACGGGTTTCGTTTTCCTGTTGAACATCTTGTGGCTGTTCAAGATTAAGAAAATAATCACAGACAGTGTTGAGTATAAAACAATGTACAGCATATACACCAGTATACAGTGTATTCCAAAACGCGGTATATATCAGTATAGAGAGGACGCAGAGACCAACAATATTATTATTATTATTATTATTATTTACATTTTTTGCCCCATTTATTGGAAATATTTCCAACCGGGCTGCATCACTTATGACACATTGATATGAAAGTGCCGATTGATCTGATGATTATAAGTAATTTATCAATGATCAGTGATTGAGTGTTGATATTGATTATTAATACGAAGCTTTATGGGCCCAGTTCTAAAATTCACATTTTTAAAACTAGAAAATATTGAAGCACAAAACCAAAAACCACTTCTAAGCTGTTTAAATTCACCTGCTGAGTAAATTAAAACGTAAATAAATAAACATGTAGGTATTATGAAGTCAATTATTGAAATTTTCACACACACACACACACACACACACACACACACACATGCACACACACTCAGATCCCTCACCATGCTCTGTCGTTGAATGAAATGGGAGCTGTTCCTGGAGGAGCATTTAGAGCCTTCTGGGAGCCGGTATACAGGATATCGATGTCTGCAGAGTAAGAATATGAACATAGTAGTTGTAATACTGTAGTAATACAATATCAATATTACTTATAATAGTTGTAATAATGTAATACTACGTATACAACTATTATAAACACCACTGTACTACCATTTACATCATTTATCTCACGCTGTTATCCAGAGTGACTTACGGGGTCATTCATTCTACAGAGGAGGCTCAGAGTTACCCAGACTGGAAATGGAACCCCAGACTGGGATTTGAACCCCTACTATTATAACCACCACAGTACTGCCACTGTCATTAATGTTACTACTACTCCTTGTAATCATCTGTATACGTACTCTGTTGGTCCATCAGTAGAGGTGCAGCTCCCAGTGACGCCACGGAGTCCACTAAGAACAAACAGTTGTGTCTGCAAGCACATATGAGCACAGATGAGCTTTTCCTCCGTTACCCTGTGATCCTGTGTGTAAAGACTGTCTGTGTTTATGTTTGTGATGTTTATGAGTCTGCAGGTGTTTAAACTGGTGTTGAACATCACAGGAGTGAAGCTGATGGAGGGTGAAAATGGAGGGGAGTGTTTCTCACTTGCGACACAAATCTCCAATACCGTCGACGGGGTGAGCGAGGCCAGCCGAGGACTCTCCGTGTGTGAGGAAAAACAGAACGGGCCTGTGTTTGGCTAGAGCCTGCGGAAACCAGAACCACGTCACTACCACTACGTTTATACAGGTACCACAACTACTACTGCCATTACTGTTATATATATATATATATACAGATACATATATTTAAATACATTTATAGTGTCTATCTATCTATCTATCTATCTATCTATCTATCTATCTATCTATCTATCTATCTATCTATCTATCTATCTATCTATCTATTTGCTGCTATACTATTACTTCACTATTGTTGCTACTACTGGATGCTGCTACTGGAACCTTAATTTCCCTGAAGGAACCCTCCCAAGGGATCAATAAAGTTCTATTCTATTCTATTCTATTCTATTCTATTCTATTCTATTCTATTCTATTCTGTCTAATATGCTACTATGAAGTCAGTAGTGCTCAGTAATACGATTGTGATCATGAGTCTTTTGTACCTTTTCGATTTCTTCGTTGGTGAAGTAACCACCAGGAGTTTTGACCAAAGTGTGAACTTTAGCTCCTGTGCAAATGGAAGCAGAAGCAGACCTGTGAGTAGTGACCGTCAGCCTGGTGCGATCAGCTGGAGTTGTAGTGTGTGACTCATTGTTGTGCCAGTCTTACCCATCCGCTCTGCGATTTCAGCCACTCGTTCCCCCCAGACGCCGTTGATGGACACCAGCACGCTCTCCCCCGGCTCCACCGTGTTGAACACCGCGCACTCCATGGCTGCGTGTCCAGAGCCGCTCATGGCCAGGGTCATGTGGTTGTTGGTCTGAAACGCGTACTGGATTCCCTTCTTGATGTCGTTCATGATCTACAACACAAAACACTGCACTTTAAACCCTTCAACCCCAAACGTTACTGTAAATGTTCAGAACTGAATCATTTATGAACATTATTAATGTAATTCAGACTGATTCAGACGTTTACAGCCAGTACTATAAACAGTACTACAGTACAGTACCGTACCGTACAGGAAATGATCTCTAGATATTTCTGTATCTACTTTCAATTATTATATAACTACTATACACGGTTCAGTATTTACTATAAACGATTCTCTGACTACTAAAAATTATTCAGTATCTACTATAAATGATTCAGTAACTGCTTTAAATGATTCAGCATCTACTATAAATGATTCAGTAACTGCTTTAAATGATTCAGTAACTACTATAAATGATTCAGTAACTGCTTTAAATGATTCAGTATCTACTATAAATGATTCAGCATCTACTATAAATGATTCAGTAACTGCTTTAAATGATTCAGTATCTACAATAAATGATTCAGTAACTGCTTTAAATGATTCAGTAACTAATATAAATGATTCAGTAACTGCTTTAAATGATTCAGTATCTACAATAAATGATTCAGTAACTGCTTTAAATGATTCAGTAACTAATATAAATGATTCAGTAACTGCTTTAAATGATTCAGCATCTACTATAAATGATTCAGTAACTACTGAGTGATTCAGTGACTGCTGTAAATGGTTCAGTATCTACTACAATAATACTTATGTTGTTGGGTGAAGAAGTCCTATAATAATAATAATAATAATAATAATAATAATAATAATAGCAATATTAATATTGTTGTGAGTCTTTAATTAAAATGAAATTGTGTTTATTAAAACAGTAAAATATTAGTTCTGTATTCAGTTTGAGCTTTATGTTCCTGACATAAAGAAAAAGAATAATGAGCCTTAATGAGCTGAAGGTGTTAAAGGGTTTGTAGCCTGACTGCATGCTGTCTTCTGTATTTATGAGAATCGTAGATAGAAAACTCCAGATCTTTTACCTCATACATCTCCGGGTGTAGATGTCCAATGATGGGTCTCCCTCCGGCAGCCAGTACACGGGGGGACACGTTTGAGGGTCCAGGGCCAAACAGATAGCGTGGGGGCACCTCCAGGGGCTGCAGCATGCAGGTTGGTGGCGGGATGGTGACTGAGGACGCCGCCCGCTGGGCCATCCAGCCGGGCAGAGAGAGGTCCAGAGCGGCCAGGGCAGCCCTCCTGGAGAGCAGAGCTTTGGGCAACATGCTTCAGCAGACTGAGTTCAGGGCTAGGCTTGGGTGAACATTTAAAACAAACGGGTCTTTGACCTCTGGAGCACAGGTTTTGCGTCACTGAGCTTCTGGCAACAGATTCTACCCCCCACCCCCACCCTGTCGAGTGGAGGAAGACTACAACCGGAGTCCATTATCATTGTTCAGGAGAACATGGGTGTATTCAAAGACACATATTTGACACTGGACAAAAGTATTGGGATACTCAATACCCAAACAATGATACCACCACCACCATGTTTCGCTGCGGGGACAAGGTTTTTATGCTGGAATGCAGTGTTTTCCTTTCTTCAAACATACTTGGACACCTGACCTGCTATTAAAAGAGTTTATCCTGCTTTTGTATGATTCACTTTGTCTACTGTCCTGTAGATTCTGGATTTGATTGCATTCAGTGACAATGAATGATCACCCGCCCACCTCATTCCCAACTTTTACTCCCAAAAGTACTGTATGGAGCTCCATCATTCCAGAGAAGTCAGTTCCACTGCTCCACAGCTCAATGCTGGGGGTCTTTATATCCCTCTAGTCCACACCCGGCATTAGACATGATGTCAATAGGGTCATGTTTGTATATCTGCCTCAGAGAGTCCTATTCGTGGTTCTTCATGCTCTTATGCAGTTCTCCTTGTGAATCTTGGTTTTTCTCTGATATGGTTCTCCTTTGAAGACTTGGTTCTTCTCATTGTTGGTTCTTCATGCTCTTATACAATTTTTTTGACTTTTGGCTTCTCTTAGTGTTTCTGCTTGCTCCTTTTTGTGACTTTGGTGATCATTACTGGTGGTTCTTCATTATCCTATACAGTTCTCCAGTTGGTTCTCTGTGTTTCTTGCTCAAGTTCTTATAGTTTCTGGACAATCCAGGGAGTTGTTTCAAACTTTTCTATATTTGAAAGCCTTGCTTAAAGAACCATATGTTTTTTTGTTTTACCTTTCTAATAAAAAACACTCTGGTCTCATCACGTTATAAACTGGGAACACACTGGGACCTCCAAAAATGTTTGACATCAACAAGTGATCAAAACTGAAAGGTCCAGTGAAGTGCGACTGAGGTCTGAGGTCTGATATCTGATATGTGCAGGTACAGCACATGACGTACGCAATTGATTACCTATGCTGTCCATCTCTACTTGTTTACTGCCTCCAAAGAGGAGTCAACCCGTTTCGTGAGATGGGATTGGCTGGAGGGGACGTATACACAAGGACACACTCAAAACACAGAGACATGAGGGGTAAGCCTTCATTTAGGCGTGTGCACTCACAACGACCGCATAACAACACATTGCATCACTTCTGTGTTTTGAACTGCTGCTGAACCGCAAACAGCTCTTCCATATTTATAGATCCATTCCGGAGTGTGTATGTATGTGCAGGGACACACGGGTCAATGGGACAATTTATGATCTACCTGCTCACAGTGTTCAGAAGGGTCCCACTGGTTTGAACCGGATCTCCTCTGTCTAATCTCATAGCAAACACCTCAATGCTTTGACTTGACTGACCTGCACGTAAAACCTTAGAACACTTGATATGGTCAACCGCTTGTTACTCAAACATCTGGACATGACGACTGTGTTTATGGTCATTCCACAGTGGTTGTAGTTCATATGCAGTATACAATTACAGATGCAATAGATATTGGTTGAAGTGCAGAAACTAAGATATTGCTTTTGGAAGACACTCTCATCCAGAGTCACTTAAAAAAGTGCTTTGCTGTTCACTCTGAAATATGCTTAGGGAGTTCTTAGAGGCTAGAACCCAGAGCGTCTTCCAGAGACCTTGATACCCAATGCTCAACATGTTGGTCAAGGTCTTGAGTCTGCGTTTGAAGACAAAAAGTGACTCAGCTGTTTGGACCCCCAGAGGAAGTTCGTTCCCCCACTTTGGTGCCAGAACAGAATTGTCCGGATGCTTGTCTTCCTGCAATTGGATGGATGTTGGGTCAAGCCGACCAAGGGCTTTTAGTCCAGACCGGGTTTTGGCCATTGCCATCATGTACGGAGGTGCTGGTCCATTTTTGGCTTTGCAGACCAGCGTCAGGGTTCTGAATCTGATGTTCAGCTACAGGAAGCCAGTGAAGGTGGAAGTTGGGAACATTGAAGACGAGTTGTGCTGCTGCATTCTGGATCATCTGAAGGAACCGATGGTCCGCATAAGAAGACCGGCCAGAAGAGAGTTGCAGTTCTAGTCTTGAAATAGTGAGAGACTGAAAGAACACCTGTGCTCCTCTAGAAAGGAAAGATGCAATTCTCTAGACGTTGTAAAGGAGAACATCTGTATGACCTAGTGAAGTTTGCAACATGAATAAGGATTGATCGCTGGTTATCCACAACTACACCAAGTCTTTGTGCTTTGACTGATGGACTGACCAAGGGTTCTCAAAAGAAATGGCAACATCATGGTGAAGACCAGTGGTTCCAGGGATGTAGCTTTAAAGTGCCATTTTGGTTTTTGGGCCTTGATGGTGCCTTGCTCTAGGTGAGTGAAAGGCCTATGAAAATGCCCCACTGTATGTTTAGGTTTGGCACAAAAACTAACTCCGACCTGTTTTCTTCAGGATAATTATGGACACCAGAACCATGTTCTCAGTCAAACAATGCACAACCAGCTACCGGACTGTGTTTCTGATACAGTTTCAGTAACTACACTGCTGATCTTTAATACCGGCTACCGGACTGTGTTTCTGATACAGTTTCAGTAACTACACTGTTACTGATCTTTAATTTCAGTGTACCACTTAGCTGGAGGGTGGGTACTGAACACGATTAAGCTGAATCTTATTAAATGAGACTGAGTGTGTTTGAGCTTCATAAATCTGTTGTTAATGTTTGGACATGCATGTTACGGAAGTTCCAGAGCACGAACTTCGCCCGTGGCACGTGGCCCACTGCTGGCCCTGCAGTCAATAATTAGACTTTCTAGTAAATAAGTGAGGGTCTGTTGTTTGCCTGCGTTTGGTCTTTGCACCATGGTGGAGCTCAACTCCCACTGCACACCAGCAGGAAGTCCAGCGCTCCAGACGAGCCCCCACTGCCTCTGAATGTCTAAACTTGGCCTCTGATGTAACATCTGTTGACCTGGGAATGGCTCAATCCAAATGCACTTGATGTGCCACTGTAACTTTATTGATCCTCACAAGGTCAATCGTTTTGATTTAAGCCGCTGCTCATTAAATAAGTGCTGTGACATTGAGGAGGTTTTATGGATTCTTAGTTTGAGAGTGAGGTTGAATTTGGATGAATGAGTCCTCAAGCTGGAAACACACCCAGTTGTCCAGCAGGTGGGGCAGTTCTGCAGAACGTCCACCATGCGCCGAACTGAAGGGCTGCTTTTAAAAGCCCATATCCTACAAGATATTCCAGTGTCATGAACCTAATTTTGTTAAGACTGTGTTTACAGGCATTAAGTAAAGACTTGTAAAGTAATGATTGCTAAGACCGAGCTTAATTACATTATATTCATTTTCAGTGGTGTAGTGGACATATAGCACATATATGCTGGCCAAACAACTTTAATTACACAGGCATAACATTGGCAAATCACGTCAGGCCAAAGGCACTTTGGCCAGCAAGTCAGTGATGGATCAACATTGGGTGTCAACTACTGTATTTGGCCTGACATTAGGTTGACAGTGGTCTTACGATGGCCTGATGTTGGGCGTCAGCCGCTGTTTCACGGTGGACTCACATACTGGGTGTTAAACGTTGTTAATGTTGGGGTTATATCGGCCTGACGTTTGGTGTCGACCACTGTGTGACAGTGGGCTTAATTTGGCCTGACATTGCGTGGCAGCAAGTGTTTGACAGTGGGCCTATGTTGGCCTGACGTTGGGTGTCAACCGATATTTGATGGGGGGGCTTATGTTGGTCTGACGTTGAGCATCTACAGTTGTTTGGTGGGCTTCTTCTAGGGTGGTCTATTAGTAACAGGGTTCTCCAGAGCAGATGAACAGGCCCCAAAATGAATTGAGGGAGTAGCAGTGAGTGTACAGTTAAACAATATTGCTATTTTAGTCTTTGTCTTAAATGAAATATGACTTTTTGATTTTGAAGCATTGCTGTGAGGATTTGTTTGCATTCAGCCAAAAGAATGTTAAAAAGCTCAGGATGTTGGATGATCATCTCATCAACTCATCCCAAAACTACTGGATGGAGCTCCATCATTCCAGAGAACACAGTCCCTCTAACCCACGTCTGGTATTAGACATGGTGACAATAGGTTCATGTGTATCTGCTCCAGAGAGACAATTCTATTTCAGTATTTCTCTACAGGGTGTGTGTGTGCATTTGCACATCTGTGTCAACAATGGGTGCAAATGTGTTTTAATGCACATACTGATGAATAGATGTGAACCTGAAGATAAGCTCTGTAGGTGTGAAAATGCTGCCGTGGACGTGAATAAGTACAGTGTTAGTTGCTGCACAGCTGGAGGAGGCAGTTCCACACAAAGGCCTGATTCAGAGCAGGACATACTGTGCATGCTCTCTCTCTCTCTCTCTGTCTCTCTCTGTCTCTCTCTCTGTCTCTCTCTCTGTCTCTCTGTCTCTCTGGCCCTCTCTCTGCCCTCTCTCTGTCTCTCTCTCTGTCTCTACTCCTTTCTCTCTCTCTGTCTCTCTCTGTTCTGTGCTCATTTCTCTTTCTCTCTATCTCTCTTGTCTCTGTCTTGTCTAGAAGTATAACTGGACAAGTTATTATTATTATTACTATTTTTTGGCTTTCATACACACATTACTTATGGTGATTGCTAGTATAATATAGTAAGAACACTGTTACTACTTATTCTGAGTGAGATATCTGAGTGAGTCGTCTGATACTACTACTACTACTACCGCACTGCCATTACTACCGCCACTACTACTACCGTCACTGTTACTACTACCATCACTGTTACTACCACCATCACCACTACTACCACCGTCACTGTTACTACTACCATCACTGTTACTACCACCATCACCACTACTACTACCACTACTACGCCACTACTACCACTCACTACTACTACTACTACCACTACTGTTACTACTACTACCACCACTACTACTACCAATACTATTACTACTACTACCAACACTATATACTACTACCGCCACTGTTACTTACCATCACAATACCACTACTACTACCGCCACTGTTACTATCACTAATACTGTCACTGTTACTACTACTCACACTGTTACTACTTGCCACTGGCCACCAATTACTACTACCAATACCGTTACTACTACCATCACTGTTACTACTACTGTCACTGTTACTACTACCGTCACCACTACTACTACCATCACTGTTACTACTACCATCACTGTTACTACTACCGTCACCACTACTACTACCATCACTGTTACTACTACCATCACTGTTACTACTACCATCACCACTACTACTACCATCACTGTTACTACTACCATCACCACTACTTACTACCATCACTGTTACTACTACCATCACTGTTACTACTACCATCACCTCTACTACTACTGTCACTGTTACTACTACCGTCACCACTACTACTACCGTCACTATTACTACTACCATCATTCTACTATCATTTACTGTTACTACTACTGTCACTGTTACTACTACCATCACTGTTACTACTACCATCACCTCTACTACTACTTTCACTGTTACTACTACCATCACTGTTACTACTTCAACTAATAACAACAACAACAGCAACAATTTACTAACAGTGTAGATTTATTAGAATGTATGAAGGGGGTCCTCTCCACCCTCCCTCTCCTTCTTCCTCTGCATCCTTATCCTCAGCCTCTCCCATCCCCCCTCCCTCTTGTGTGTGTGTGTGTGTCTCTCTCTTCTGTCTGTCCTCTCTCTCTCCGTCTCTCTCCCTCCCTCCCCGCCTGTGTTTCCAGCCTCTGACGTGATGATGTCAATACTGACTCCACTAATGCCTGCATCCTCAGCTCACATCACAGCCATTTTGTAGAAGACTCTCTCTCTCTCTCTCTCTCTCTCTCTCTCTTGCCTCTCTCTCTCTACATCCCTCTCCCTCTCTTTTTCTCCATCTCCCCTCCCACCCATGCCCTGACGCACCACCCTATTCCAGGCCCTGCAGACCCATCCTGCCCCCACCCCCACCCCAACCCACCTCCACCCCAACCCACCTCCTAGAGACTATGCAGGAGAGGCCGAGCAACACACACACACACACACAGACTCGCGGATGCACACTGGGAGAGAGAATAACATGGAATAACATCCACGGGATTGCCAGGACTCTGCCATCAGGGTGATCTGTAAGTCCAGCAGCCTGAATCACAGCACTGTGTTTAGAGGTGTGTGTGTGTGTGTGTGTATTCAGAGAAGGACTGCTGTGTTCTTGGCTATGGCTGTGGCTGACAGGCCTTCACTGATCTGTTGACATCCTGAGCAGGAGATGAAAATGTACAGGATGTTATATATACACACATAATGTATAATAACATATGTCTTATATATGTACTGTGTGCATGTTTGTGTTTATACATTTCTGTATGTATATTTCTATAGTAAAGGTACAGTATCTATAGTGTGTATTATAGATATATATTCCTATTCCTCTTCCTTTATACACACACACACACACACACACACACATATATTCACTTTACTTGTATAGAGAATGATATGGATAAATCTATATTTATATAATATCTATATATTTCATGTATATCATTCAAAACCTTCTGTATAAAGATACAATCAGAGAATCATACTTCTATAGCATACAACATCTGATCCTTTCAATTTCAAAGCAGTAATAACATCAGATTTCTAAAATAAACCATCTCAATGGTTTTGTTTTTCAGTGTCAGGCTGGTTCAGTATTCTGTACTGTGTGTGTGTGTGTGTGTGTGTGTGTGTTGCTTCAGAGCTGGGGTGGAGGCACTCTGGACACAAAATGGTGGAGGCTGAAATCGTTCCCGAGCTCTAATGTTTGAGAAAATGCTTTAAAGTCAGCAAATCCGAGCGTGTCCTTCATTTTATAGGCCCGTCTTCGGTCTCTGCCAGAGAGCTCGTCCTAATTTAGACGTCTTCTGGTCAGATAAACACATAAACATGCAGGTTCTTACACAACAGCCTGCCTGTGGAACCGGCTGTTCGACGGCTCTCGGCTGTGATGAGCATAAAGGGGAATGATGAGGATCGCTGATGTGTTGATTCTGTAGGAAGCTGACGCACTTTAGCGTCATTGGAGCGAGAATGAGCCGACAGTATTGTGTAGTGTGAGCATGTGGTGACAGTGAGATGACCATCATCCAGTCGGAGAGTAATCACACTGAGCATTTCCTATCTGCGTAGTGCTGTAGTGTATACAGACTACAATCACTATGTACAGTGTGATTAATACAATCATATATACATATACAATGTTCAGTGTGATTACTACACTTCTATAATCACACCTGATATAGGTGTGTCTGTGTGAGTAATAAATTGAAGTATTCATATTCATCTATCTATCTATCTATCTATCTACATCTCTCTCTATCTATCTATCTATCTATCTATCTATCTATCTATCTATCTATCTATCTATCTATCTATCTATCTATCTATCTATCTATCTCTATCTATTTTCATATTTTGCACATTTTGTTATGTTACAGCTTTATTCCAAAATGGACTCAATTCTAAATTCTACACACAAACCTCCCATGATGACAAAGTGAGAAAAGTAGTTTGAAATCTTTGCAAAAGCTCAGCACCTGTTATTGGAAGGTTCTCCCATTCTTCTTTGCAGAACCTCACGATGCCCATCAGACTGGGATGGGGAGGGGTGCACAGCCATTGTTATATATCTCCCAGAGATGAACAATCAGTCAGGTCTTGTCCCGAGGCAACTGCTTTGTTACCTTGGCTGTGTGTTTAGGGTCGTTGTCCTGTTAGAAGATAAACCATCGTCCCAGTCTGAGGTCCAGAGCGCTCTGTAGCAGGTTATGGAGGATGTCTGTACATTGCTGCACTGTAGGACGGTGTTGGCTGGGTGAAGAGCAGTACTGCTTTCTACCCAGACATGATGTTTCAAAGTTCAATCTTGTTTCTCGTGGTCGGAGAGAGTCTCAAGATGGGCCAGCAGGCCTTTTTACTGAGGAGAGGTTTCCGACCGCTGACCACATTTAGAGGTTGCAGAAATGGTTGTCCTCTCTCCACAAGGCAAGGTTGACTCTGGCCAGAGTGACCATTGGGTTTGGTCACCTCCCTGATTAATCCCCTCCTACCACGATCACTCAGTTTGGCTGGATGGTCAGCTCTACGAAGAGTCCTGGTGGTTCCAAACTGATGGAGGCCACTGTGCTCATTGGGATGTTCAATGCAGCAGAAATGTCTCTGTATCTTCCTCTTGTGATAGAATCCTGTCTCAGAGGTCTACAGACAGTTCCCTAGACTTCATGGCTTCATGGAGACCTGTATATAAACAGGTGTGTCTACAACCAGTGTCCAATCAAGCCGTAGAAACATCTGGAGGATGATCAGGAAACTAGATGAACGAGCCCAATTTTTTGAGTGTCAGGACAGTTGTCAGAGGAATATTTTCAATCAAATTGCAAGGTTTCATACAACGCCCTAATGATGTCATCACACAGGGTTTGTGGGCAAAAGTGAATTTAATCCATTTTTGAAAAAAGCTGTAAAAATATCAGTAAATGAAACATCATATGATGCTGGAGAGTTTAAACACTGTGTCCAATCACTGTTCACTCTGTTAGACACTCCTACCTATATGGGCAAAAGTATCACCTGCTGATTCACTGTTTGTTCTGAAATCAAGGAGATTAAAGAGTTGATCCTGCTTGTGTTGGAGAAACTGTCTCTACTGTCCAGAGAAGACTTTCTACTAGATTCTGGAACATTGGTGGAGGATTTGATTGGGTTTAGCCAAGAGCATTAATGAGGTCAGGATGTCAGAGCACCATCATTGCAGAGAACAAGGTTCAGCTGCTCCACAGCTCAACACTGAGGGGCTTTAAACCCCTCTAGTCCACACCTATTAGACATGGAGACAATAGAGTCATGTTTATCTGCTCTACAGAAACCTATTCTATTGGCTTTACTTCCCTATAGGGACTAGACAAGCTGTGTGCATTTGTACATCTGTGTTGGCAACAGGTGCAACTTAGAGTAGCTGAATGCTCCAGAGGAACGCATCCCTCAGTAATCTCAGTGATGGTATTGTTGGGTCATGAAACACACATCACAGTTGTCCAGTCTCAGATTTATAATGGTCTTATTGGGAGGGAATTTGGCTGGTTGGAGCTCAGGTAGATACTGCTTTGAGTTTGAAGGCCACCCCTTGGTGGGTGGAGCTTAAACGGAGTTATGGATGAGAACTTGACAAGATGTGGCGAGATGTAGAGATGGAAATGTTTAGATGGTTGATTGGAAGGAGAATCAATCAATCAATCACAATCAATCAATCAATCAATCAATCAATCAATCAATCAATCAGTCTGCCTTTATTTTCACTCAGAAATAGAAATGAGAAATGATTAAATCTCTATCGAATTTGTCGAACTGAAACAAAAAGAGGCAATATAAACTAACGATACAGCTCAGAGAAACGAAATAATAATGAAAAGAACAGATTTGATCATGAAGTGGAGCTGGGCGATATATATCGTAATACTGATATATTGAGATATATTTCATACGATATAAAAAATCGGTTATCTGTGTATCTTGTTCAGATTGTGTCGTAGGAACAGGAGAGTCTCGAGTACTCGAACTGGTCTTCATTTGAATCGATTGATGTAAATAGATTTATTTGTGGTTATAAAGATTAAAAACCCTTTATATGTAATTCCTGTTGGATACTGATCCTCCTCTTCACTCTGTGTGAAGTTTGCATTTGGCTTTGCATTCGGTACTGGTTTCTGACCCGTGTCCTTCTCTGATGCAGGTGGCGGGCAGCCTTGTGTTTCCAGGCGTGCTGCTCTGACCATTCATCCTCCAGCTCCACAACTCCATCACCATGGCTGGAGCCTCAGTGAAGGTGGCGGTGAGGGTCCGTCCCTTCAATTCCAGGGAAATCGGAAAAGAGAGCAAATGCATCATCCAGATGTCAGGCAACACCACCAGTGAGTATCCTGCTCCGTATGGCCGCCTGGGCTTTCAGGGTCCTGGAGATGATTCTCCACTGATGACGTGTGTGTTGTGTCCGTTTATTAAATATCAGTTGGCGTTATTGACAGTTATCATCTGTAAAAAAGGGAATATAACCCACCGGTGTGAAGTGTGAGGACCCCGAACTGTTCATTAATACCTTCGTTTAGCTGCTGTTCTGTGATTGATTAAACACCTTTATTAAAGTAAGTAATATTGCATCTATTATTATTATTATTATTATTATTATTATTATTATTATTATTATTATTATATTTATTATATTTATATTTATTATTATTATTATTTATATTTATTATTATTATTAGTTATTATTATTATATTTATTATTATATTTATTATTATATTTATATTTATTATTACTATTATTATATTTATTATTATTATTATTATTATTATTAGTTATATTTATTATTATATTTATATTTATTATTATTATTATTATATTTATTATTATTACATATTATTACACATATTTATTATTATATTTATTATTATATTTATATTTATTATTATTACTATTATTATATTTACATATTATTATTATATTATTATTATTATTATTATTATATTTATTATTATTATTATTATTATATTTATTAATATTATTATTATATTTATTATTATTATTATTATTACATTTATTATTATTTTATCACATATTGTTAATACTCGATTAATATTATTTAAATTATTTTATTATCATCATTCTAGTCTACTTATTATATTATTGTTGTTGGTATTATTATTATTATTATTATTATTATTATTATTATTATTATTATTGTTGCTGTTATTACTATACTGATACATTATACTATTATTATTATTATTACTATTAATGCTATTGGTTCTTTCATTATTAACATTTTCCCCATTCTTCTCTCTTTCTTCTTCTTCTTCTTTCTTCTTCTCTTTCTTATTATTATTATTATACCGGTTCAATTTATACTTTGAAAGGTCCTTCTTATTCATCTTATGTCATAATTGTCATTTAAAATGCTAAGGGACAGGTTTTATATTTCTATTATTGATCAGTTTGGATTATAGAATTATATAGATTATAGATTATATGGAAATCAGAAATCCTGTTACTTAATTAGAATATTTACATATTTGAATAAATTAATCGCCAAAGCTATATTAAACTAAAAGGCTTGAAAGATGAAAGCATCATATAGTCATGTGAAAACGTTAGGACACACCCACCCGCAAATGATCAGACCATCATTAGAGAGGACTTTGGAGGAGCCTGATCTTTATTGTATCAGAGGGGGTTTGAGATAACGTAAGACGCCTGTACAAAGACTGACGCTTGAAACATCACATAGCTGAAAGAATTCCGCATGGAGGAGTGGAAAACCTGCTCTTCCAGTCGATGACAGAGAGGTGTGTTTGACATTATTTCAGCCAAAGGAGGAAATACCAGATATTAGGGACAGAGGGGCTGTGAACCTTTCTCAAGAAAGACTACCAAGACCACCTCTATGACTGTATTCATATCGGAGGCACCTAGTTTCTTTTGTCCACCATAGCAACCATCTGTGTTACCATATCAATCACCCATTAACATCATAGTGGGATACATTAGCTACCACTGGGCAACACCATGGTGTCCCTCTAACAACACCATATTAGTAACCACTTAAAAAGTCAATGGTCACCACCTGTGTTACCATAGTAACCAGCTAACAACACAATAGAAACTACCTGGGATGCCATAGCAACCCCAAAGCAGCACCATAAGACACCTGGTTTGGTAAATCAGGATGGAACCGGTCTGTGGACCCAGACCATCTCATTTGGTCAGACCATATATTGGAGGCTCCTTTCACACCTGCTGTGGTTCAGAGGTCATGTGAAGATGCAAAGTGTCCCAGGCCCGAGGAGGTTCTGCCTCTTCTGAGTTCTGCCACGCTCCTGCTGCAGAGCCATGGCAGGGGGAGCTCAGTGTGTCTTTGTGTGAGGGGGTAAACGGTGTCAGCTGAGGCAGGATGTGATGTGATGTCCAACACACTGCGAAGCTTTGTGTCTGCTCGCGGAGGCATCGCGGGATAATGACCTCATTCCTACAATCTGAAGGATGGACCTCATCACGCTGCCCTAGATCTGCTGCTCGTGCCTGACGCACCACAGCAATCCCACATCAGAGATCTTGACATCTTTATTAGACGTTTTATTATCTTCATTTTATTCTGTTGAAACCGATGTTGATATGTGATCGGTCGAAAGTGCAGCGTCGAGGTCACGCAGCCGTAACGATAATACGTTTTTAATTTACTACATGTAGTGATGAATACAGGACTAACAATGAAACAGTAGAAGATCCCAGATCAGCAGTTCAAACACACTCAAACCAGTCTGACACCAACATTCAGGCCACGCCCACTAAAACCAATAAAACCACATTTTCTTAACTGAATAATCTCTCTTTATTTCCCAGCAATCATCAACCCCAAACAGCCGAAAGAGAACAAGAGCTTCAACTTGACTACTGTATTGGTCCCACACATCGGTGAGTCTCTGCATTAACGTTCAGACCGAACCGGGTGAGAAGCATTTATTGTAGGGACTGACGTACGGTAGTGTGGATGTTCTAATTTCCCCTGTAAATCAGATCTTAACACTGTTGATCTGGTCAGTGAGAGGGTCTAAATCCTCTGAGCAGGACTGACGATGGACCTCTATTAAAGCTGAAGGTTGAAGGTGGTGTTCAGGTGTTTGTTTCTTCCTCCTTTCAGCGGAAGATATTAACTATGCCTGCCAGAAGCAGGTGTATAAAGACATCGGGGAGGAGATGCTCCTGCATGCGTTTGAAGGCTACAATGTCTGCATCTTTGCCTACGGACAGACTGGAGCTGGGAAGTCCTACACCATGATGGGCAAACAGGAGAAAGACCAGCAGGGCATAATACCTCTGGTAAAGTCTGTGTTTCAGTTTAGGTCAGGGAGACCGGAACGTCCCAAAACACTCTCTCTCTCTCTCTCTCTCTCTCGCTCTTCTTCTCTCCTCTCTCCCCCTCCCTCCCCTCCTCCTCTCTCTCTCTCCCTCTAACTCCCAACTGCTCTCTTTCTCCTCTCCTCTCCTCATACCTCTCCCTCCTCTCTCTCTCTCTCTCTCTCTCTCTCTCTGTCTCCTCTCTCACTCTTTCTTCTCTCTCTCTCTCTTTTCTCTCCTCTCTTCCTCTCACTCTCCTCTCTCCTCTCTCTCTCTCTGCCCTCTCTCTCTCTGTCTCTCTCTCTCTCTCTCTCTCTTTCTCTCTCTCTTTCATCTTCTCTGTCTCCTCTCTCTCCCCTCTCTCTCTTTCTCTCTCTCTGCCTTCTCTTTTCTCTCTCTCTCTCCCTTCTATCTCTCTCTCTCTCTCTCTCTTTCTCTCTCGCCTTCTTTCTCTCTCTCTCTCTTCTATCTCTCTCTTTCTCTCTCTCCTTCTAATCTCTCTCTCTCTCTATCTCTCTCTCTCTCTGTCTCTGTCTCTCTCTCTCTCTCTCTCTCTCTCTCTCTGTGTGTGCCCTGTCTCTCTCTCTCTCTCTCTCTCTCTCTCTCTCTCTCTCTCTCTCTCTCTCTCTCTCTCTACCCCTTTTATATAATATACAGGAGACTACGGTGCTCTGTCCACATGACCAATTAGTAGCTGAGTTACTTACAAACCCAAGACAGTCCAGATTTATGCTCCACTACACACAGATGGGGGGAAATATGGACTATGGACCGTCCAGTTAGAGAACCACTGATTTGTTGAGTGTGGATGATTAATCTTCTACTATTATTGTTATGATTCACCATCTTAATGACTGTTATTGATATGATTATAGTTATGATCTTCAGTTTTAGAGAAATCTACTGAGATTGTGAGATTCAGGCTTGAATGAAGATCAGTTTTTCCTTCAAATATCACCTGATGCTAGAACCCTCCCCAGAACAGCCACATCGAGCACCACAGCAACCGCTTTATGTGAATCCTTGTGTTCTACGTTTTGTAATGAATCTTTTTGGCTGTCATGGTAAATAGCCCAAAAATGGTGTGTTCTGGAACCCATGACAACGTTTTCCAACAAGCCCAATTTGGCAGGACCACCATGAAACTGGTGACTCTGGCTGGGACCTTGGTAGAGAACATGCAGGAGACTACAGTGTTTTATCCACGTTAAATCACCTATTAGTAGTTCATTGAAGAGAGGAGGAGATTTGGTTGGTCCTTCATAGCTCCCTTAATTGATCATCAGATGATCACTGTTATATAACAGTGTTGTGTTCTATTTCTCCAGCTCTGTGAAGATCTCTTCACCAAGATCAACGACAATAATGACAACAACATGTCGTACTCCGTGGAGGTGAGAACAGCTCCGTGCTTTCATCATAACATTTCAATTGATCTACAGATTGATTGACTAACCCTTCGGTATGTTCAGGTGAGCTACATGGAGATCTACTGTGAGCGTGTGCGAGACCTGCTGAATCCCAAAAACAAAGGAAACCTGCGCGTGCGAGAGCATCCTCTCATGGGTCCGTATGTGGAAGATCTGTCCAAACTGGCCGTCACATCTTACAATGACATCCAGGACCTGATGGACTCTGGAAACAAAGCCAGGCGAGTGAGCAGCAGGCTTTACTGGTGAAAGTAAAGACTCTGACTGATCAGAGAGAGGGGGCGGGGCTGATGCTCAACCTGCATACAGACTCTGACTGATCAGAGAGAGGAAACGAGAGGGGAGGGGCTCTCCTTCTTTGCTCACACAGTGTTCAAATTTCAGAATAAAAGTCCTGAGAAGGTCTAATACTGATTCTATACTGATAAATACTGATACTAATACTGATAAAAATCATAAAGTACATTCAGGTTGTATTTTTTGTTCCACTGCCAATGTATCGTCTGTATTTTCAGCTCAAAAACACTCTGGATGATCAATTTCCAACAGGAACTATATGAGATATGAACATTAAAGTTTAACACCGTATGATCCAAACCATCTTCTGTTGATACAGAACTGTGGCGGCTACCAACATGAATGAGACCAGCAGTCGCTCCCACGCTGTTTTCAACATCATCTTCACGCAGAAGAGGCACGACAGTGACACGGACAACACCTCCGAGAAGGTACGTCCTACCGTCGAACTCTGAAGGGGTATACTTTTTGACCTCAACACATTGTACGTCGTCTCTTTCCAGTGTTTTTTCACCAGTGGGGTTGAGCTTGCCCAGTTATGCACTCCGCAGTCTAGCATGGCAGTATGTTTGATAGTTTTGTCTGGTCAGTAGGCCAACATCTCAGAAATCCTGAGAGAACTGGAGTAGAGCAGTGTGGTGGTAGAGTGTAGTGCTCTGTGGAGTCTACATGGCATCCCTGTGAACCCTGTATTCAGTGAATATGTGAATTACCTGGTAACCGGTTGGTGTAGATCATGTGGAGTCCCATAGGGTTCTGTTGTAGGTCCTTTGATATCAATGTTCATCATATTACTGTAGTTCTGAGAGTGAAGAACTGAAGTGCGGTCGTGCATGCAGGCTCATCACTAAATACAAACGTTGTATGTGATGGGGGTCCTAATGTGGTTGGGTTATTAGCACTTCAAAGAGAGAACACTGGGATACAGTTAATAATAAATGATTTCAGTGCAACAGATTCTGGTGGAGAACATCTGGTGTGGCACCTTAGGATAATTTGAGTTCCACCGGTTGTACACATACCACAGTGAGAACCACTGATTTACAGGAAAGTTGGCTACTTCCTCTATTAAGTATGTGGGCAGAGGTCCACCCTGCAGTCCGTCGGTACATTAGCGTAAATAATTTGGCAGTGATACAGCAGAACCTCTCCACTCTGATGCAGGTCAGCAAAATCAGCCTGGTGGACTTGGCAGGCAGCGAAAGAGCTGATTCAACAGGAGCCAAAGGAACTAGACTGAAGGTGAGACCGTGGCTTCTTTTCCTTTTACAGACAAGGCTTCCATTTACATTTCTTCGCTCCTATTGTTACGATTATTGTCATTGTCCTCGGTTTTCCAGAAATCCACATTGTTCCAACTTGGTCTGATTGTGCGATACAAGCGTGTATATGATCATCTCATTGTTCGAACGGAGAGTGAAGGAATGAACGTTTTAAATGTCACCATAATACACATCTGCTCCGAAACCCCAAACAACCACATACAGCACCACAGCAACCACCTGACCCACCCATAGCAATCATCCACCTTCCAACACCCAAGCAACCATTTATTAATACCATGCCAACCACCTGCGATATCATTGCAATCCCCAGAGGCCCAGAGCAACCACTTAGCAACACCATAGCAACCGCATAGTAACTGCATAGCAACACTATAGTAAACATCTGGGAAACCAGAACAACCGCTTACCAATGGCCAGCAACCATTTAGGAACCACTAGCAAAAATAGCAGCCATCTAGGAACCACTTAGGAACACCATAGCAACCTCAGAGTAGTGCAGATCATTCCATCCCACGCTTCCTTCTGGGGGACACTGTGTTTTGAGGATGAGTGTAAATTTGACTGTCCTCGTTCTGCTTTGACTGTAAATTTAATGACACTTAACGGTTTTCGTTCTAGGAAGGAGCTAATATTAATAAATCCTTGACGACGCTGGGAAAAGTCATTTCTGCTTTAGCTGAAGTGGTGAGATGGTTTGAGTTCATATAACATTAAACATGACGGCGCTTTTCTTTTTCATATCAATGCAACAATTGAGTGCAAATCCAGCTGAACGCTGTTTATTTCTTTGTAGGACTCTCTGCCGAACAAGGTACTTTTCCAGATCACTTTAATTCATTTACTGATCTAATCTCGTCTGATTTTACAAACGTTAGTAACTGCGTTTCTGTCTGATGAACAGAACAAGAAGAAGAAGAAGGTGGAGAGTTTTATTCCCTACAGAGACTCCGTTCTCACCTGGCTGCTTAGGGAGAATCTTGGTATGAAGCCTTTTGCATTACATAATAATATATAATAATATTCAGATTTAGACTGCATTTCACAGCTGGAACTCTGAGGATCAGCAGATCATCTGAAGGTGAAATTAGAGTCAGGTGTTTTCAGTCAATGGGAGACAAACTTGTGTGGACGTGTCCGGTTTCATTAAAGAACAGGGATCTGTCCAAGTCTGATCTTCACAGCAAAGGAGCTCAGAAGAAGAGCTGTTGATGCTCATCAGCTTGGAAAAGGTTACAGAACCATCTGTAAAGAGTTTGGACTCGATCAACAGTCAGACAGATTGTGGAAATTCATGGAGGAAATTCAAGACCATTATGACCCTCCCCAGGAGTGCTCCACCAACAAAGATCACACCAAGAGCAAGGTGTGGAATAGTCCACCAGCTCACGAAGGAACCCAAGTCTGAGAACTTCTGTGCAAATAAAGGCCTAATGTTAGTGTTTATGAGTCAGCCATCAGGAGATGGACTAAAACTAGTTATTGCTGCACAAGAGGGTCACATACTTTTACTGATATGAAATATTGGATCCTTTTCCTCAATAAATAAAGGATCAGTGTAATATTTCTGTCTCATTTGTTTGTTTCGACTCGATGTCGAACGATCTAAAATTAAACGGTGTTTCTGAATTTGATTAGGTGGAAACTCCCGCACAGCCATGGTAGCAGCTCTGAGCCCTGCAGATATCAACTATGACGAGACCCTCAGCACCCTCAGGTAATGCACTTAACCATTAAATACGCAGATCAGCCAGACATTATGACCACCTCCTTCTGTCTCCTCTCACTGTCCACTCTATCAGCTCCTCTGACCACACAGGTTCTCTTTATGGTTCTATAATTCCAGACTGTAGTTCATCTGTTTCTCTGCAGACTTTATTCTCCTCCTTTCACCCTGATCTTCAATGATCAGGACCCCACAGGACCACCACAGAGCAGATATGATGTGGGTGGTGGGTCATTCTCAGCACTGCAGTCACACTGACATGGTGGTGGTGTGTTAGTGTGTGTTGCTGGTACGAGTGGATCAGACACAGCAGTGCTGCTGGAGTGTTTAAACACTGGAGTTTGTGTTGGTCGTCCTCTAGTCCTTCATCAGTGCTCACAGGACGCTGCCCACAGGACGCTGTCAGCTGGACATTTCTGGTAGGTGGACTGTTCTGGGTCCAGCAGTGACACTGAGGGGTTTAAACACTCCAGCAGCACTGCTGCGTCTGATCCACTCGTACCAGCAACACACACTAACACACCACCACCATGTCAGTGTGACTGCAGTGCTGAGAATGACCCACCACCCACATCATATCTGCTCTGTGGTGGTCCTGTGGGGTCCTGATCATTGAAGATCAGGGTGAAAGGAGGAGAATAAAGTCTGCAGAGAAACAGATGAACTACAGTCTGGAATTATAGAACCACAAAGAGCTCCTGTGTGATCTGTGGAGCTGCTGATCACAGGAGAAGGATTTAGACTAAAAAAGATTGAGAAACGTTTCTGTGTTTTCTCTCATCAGGTACGCAGACCGAGCCAAACAGATCCGCTGCAATGCAGTCATCAACGAAGATCCCAACAATCGCTTGGTGCGTGAGCTGAAGGAGGAGGTGGCCCGTCTGAAGGACCTCCTCTATGCCCAGGGTCTTGGAGACATCATTGAAAGTGAGTGAGCAGCATCTTGAACACACCTGACTCAGCTTATCCTCCGGTTATGAAGGTCTTCGTGAGCTGAGTCACCTTTGTTGGCTGAGGGAGCAGTGGACACTGTGTACCACAAACGTCTTACCAAGCAGGCTCAGTCGCTGAGACACTCTTCTCGTTCTTCTCAAACGTTTCTGTTTGTTCTGATACGTTGGTGAGGGTCAATCACGTAACAAACCTTGGACCATTTTAATTCGTTTCTGTTGAAATTTAATTTTAAAGTGATGGTTTCCAGTAGCCAGCAGTTTATCAGCCAAGACAGGGTTTTTTTTAAAGCTGCTTTAGTTTTGCAGAGATGAATTTTGATTGGTTGATTTTGGACTTTTAAAGAAAACCAGACAGAATCTAAACTCTAATCAGAGCGGATCATCTGTATTCCATACACCTCACAGTGTTTCTAATGTGCCTTGTGGTCAGATACATTCACACACCAGGGCAATTTAGAGTAGCCAATTCACCTGATCTCCATGTTTTTGGAATGTGGGAGGAAACCAGACACTGGGAGAACATGGAAACTCCACCCAGATAGGTTCTTGAACCCAAGACCCAAGTGCTGAGAGGTGAATGTGCTAACCACCACCGATGTGCCTCAACCCATTTTTAAGGGATGTGTGGACATGTCAGATCTGATCTCCTCCAATTAGTCACTTTCAGTCAATTTTCAACTGGAGCCACTTTTGCAACGGCCCGTCTCTAGGTGTCGGTGCCCGCCGCTGAGCTGGCATGCACATTCAAGTCGTTTAGGGGTGTTTTTATGTTGCCGTGCGGACGACGAGATTTTGAGAAGCACGGCTGGCTCTGACGAGAAGAACCTGCTTGTTGCTTTAGGCCTCGTGTCGTAGATATTTGACCGTTCAGTAAATATCAAACTGTTCTTGGCTGATTGACTGCAGTTCAGGTTAAAACTGTACATTTCATTTTCTTTCTTTCTTGCCGAACTGTGACTTTAATGCGTGCTGCTGATGTCCGGACTCCGAGAACCCGTGATGAGATGTGTCTTCTCTCCTCTCTCTCTCTCTCTCTTTCTCTCAGCATATCGAGCTACTGGGCCTGGAATTCCGGCTTTGAAATGTGTGTATATTCAGCAGCGCAGTGCTTTGCAGCTTATTCAGGCTGAAGCAGATTACTCTCGACCACCACAGTCCAGCACATTCCCAAAGTGCAGTGTGTCCTTATATGAGTGCTGACTGCTGGCTGTGGTTCTCCAGAGTGTTTCTGCTGATGATGGCAGATGCTTGGGGTTCATTCTAATGTAGAAACATGAGGCTACTAGAACTCCTGGCTTGGCCCTTTGGCTTCTTGCTCCAGCAGCCTTGTGGACAGCACGTCTTTATGCTCATGGCCCAGGCATGGTTACGATGCCGCAATGAATTTAAGGGCATTAGAGAGTGAAAATCCAATGAGTGATACACGGATCAGATTCCGATACTAATTAGTAAACACTGGTTGCTCACTGACTAATCGATGGCCCTCAAATTTATGCTCATTGATGTGCTTCATTCTGCTCTCCAGCTTAGATGATGAAGCTTTGTTTCATATGCTTTCTACTCTTCCTCCCTTGCTCCTTGTTCCTTTTCCATTTCTCGAACTTCCACAATTCTCCGGCCTTGTGCTCCCGTTTTCTTTTTGTTCCAAAACGTCTCAGATTTGTCCAATTACAAGACTAATGTCACTAGTCTCCAGGCTGTCAGTCAAAGGGGTGATCTCTCCACAGTGACCAACGCCATGACAGGGATGAGTCCGTCTCCGTCACTCTCGGCTCTGTCCAGCCGGGCCGGCTCCATCAACAGCCTGCATGACCGCATCATGTTCAGCCCTGGAAGCGAGGAAGCCATTGAGAGACTGAAGGTAACTTGAAGGCAAAATGGGTGGATGAATGATGTTTAATTGGATGAAAGGCTGAAAGATGGATGGATTAGCTGATGTTGAGAGATGGATAGACAGGGTGATGGATGGACAGATGGTCAGATGGATTGAAATTGTAGATGGATAGACAGACTGACGGATGCATGGAGAGATGGATCTATAGGCCAATGGGTGTATACATGGACAGATGGGTGGATAGATTGATGGGTGGATGTGTGGATGGATGGACAGGCTGAGGTGTGGGCGGATGTATGGATGGATAGACTGATGGGTGGATGGATGAAGGGATTGTTCTCCATGATCTCCGCATTCCATTTGTTTCTTCGATGACCTGTTCATTATGTCTTTCCTGCCATTAGGAAACAGAGAAGATCATCGCAGAGCTAAACGAGACCTGGGAGGAGAAACTGCGGCGCACAGAGGCCATCAGGATGGAGAGGTCAGACAGCCTCGAGCGTATCAGTGTTCAGAAAGCCATTCACTCTCTCTGATTCAGGACCTTCTGCGAGCTGTGTCAAATAAAAGCCTGCCTGCTCTTCTCTACAGGGAGGCTCTTCTGGCTGAAATGGGCGTGGCCATGAGGGAAGATGGCGGCACAGTGGGAGTGTTCTCTCCTAAAAAGGTCAGCTGTCTTTGAAGAGTGCTGTTCATACATGGCCAAATGTTTGTGGACACTGCTTCAAATGAACGGATTCAGCTACTTTAAGCAGCATCCATTGCTGACACATGCGCAAATGCACACAATCATGAATAAACAATCATGAACCAATTGGCATCATGTCTAACGCCAGGTGTGGGCTAGAGGGGGATAAAGCCCCCCCAGCATTGACCTGTGGAGTGATGGAAGTGTGTTCTCTGGAATGATGGAGCTCCATCCAGCACTTTTGAGAGGGATGAGTTGTGGATGAGGTGGGGTGCTGATCATCCAACACCTTAACCTTACTCATGCTCTTGTGGCTGAATGCAACCAAATCCTCACAGCAATGCTCCAGAATCTTGTAGAAAGTCTTGCCTGGACAGTAGAGACAGTTACTCCATCAAAAGCAGGATAAACTCTCTTCAATGCCCCTAATTTCAGAAGAAACAATGAATGAACAGGTGTCCCAAAACTTTTGTCCATATACTGGTTCTGCCAACGAACATGTACAGTTAAACTGGTTCCAGAAGAATGTGAGTAATTGGTCATCTTCTCATGTTCCCATAACAACGCTGTCTATCTGTTTTCTCACCAGTCAAACCAATATATCTCCAGATTCACTCCAGTACGAGTTCGATGACTAAGATATGTGTAGACACTCCAGAATTCACTCCTGTATTATGTGGATCTCCACTTGGTGGCTTAATAGACCACTGATTTGAAGCAGATCAGCAACTCGCAGTGAGAGCTAGCCAGTCTGAAGTACCGCCTCCACACATGGTGGAGGTTGTCTTCAGAAGAAATGGCGAATAAGCAGTTGTCCCAGTACTTTTGTCCAGAAAGTGACTAACGTACTTTTTTCCATTTCAGACGCCTCATCTGGTCAACCTGAACGAGGATCCACTGATGTCAGAGTGTTTACTCTACTACATCAAAGATGGAATCACCAAGTAAGAGCTGTTAACAGAGTTAGAGGTGTTCAGCATATCCTTAACTCTTAGAACCCGATATCCACACTTTGAGGGCAGTTAAATGCTGTATCTCAGGATCAGAGTAATGTACAGACATGATACACATATCAGAACAAACTACAAGACGAACAGTATATAATCCGTCAGCAATTCAGCTCAGAAAACAGCTAAACAGCTACAATTCACTGGTTTCCAACTCAATTCAATCCCAGTTAAAATACCAGTGCATGTTTACTGCTCTGTCCATGGGAACATGATCAACCTGCATATAGACTCTGACTGATCAGAGAGAGGGGGCGGAGCTGATGATCAACCTGCATACAGACTCTGACTGACTGATCAGAGAGAGGGGGTGGAGCTGATGATCAACCTGCATACAGACTCTGACTGATCAGAGAGAGGGGGCGGAGCTGATGATCAACCTGCATACAGACTCTGACTGACTGATCAGAGAGAGGGGGCGGGGCTGATGATCAACCTGCATACAGACTCTGACTGATCAGAGAGAGGGGGCGGGGCTGATGATCAACCTGCATACAGACTCTGACTGATCAGAGAGAGGGGGCGGGGCTGATGCTCAACCTGCATACAGACTCTTACTGAGGGGAGGGCCTGTTTGTTCTCTTTGCTCACACAGTGTTCAAATTACAGAATAAAAGTCTTGGGAAGGGTTAATTCTGATTTATACATGAATTACAAATATATTAAGGACATTCAGGTTGCACCCACAGTGAATTGGACGATATGGTATCTAACATGGACCAAATAGGAGGTTGAACTAGAAGCCTTCAAGCTTAACATGAAAAATACTTTTAATTACATTAACATTAAATACAATTGCACCTTTCCCAGTTTTTGTCATTCTGGATCTCTCCCCCCCTCTCTCTCTCCAGAGTTGGTCGTGAAGATGCCAGCTGTAGGCAGGACATTGTTCTGAGTGGTCACTTCATCAAGGAAGAGCACTGCATCTTCACCAGTAGCACCAGTGCATCTGGAGAGGGAGTGGTGGTCCTGGAGCCTTGCAAGGATGCAGAGACGTATGTGAACGGGAAGCGAGTGACTGAGTCCACTGTTCTCAGATCAGGTGCGTCCACAACCAGAATATAACAACTGCTTGGCAGAATGAGTCTAGTTCAGTCTGAAGTTGAGATGAGATGAGGTGAGATGTTTCCATGTGTCCCTTTCAGGGAACCGTATTATCATGGGGAAGAGCCACGTGTTCCGCTTTAATGACCCAGAGCAGGCCCGACAGGAGCGGGAGCGGACACCCTGCGCTGAGACACCTGTGGAACCGGTGGACTGGGCCTTCGCCCAGAGGGAGCTGCTGGAGAAACAGGGCATAGACATGAAACAAGAAATGGAGCAGAGGTATGAGAGGGTGGGGAGAGGGGTCACTTATTAATAACCAATTCAGAATGATCTTGCTTTACTTTATGTTCATTGGAGCGAGAAGTTGACGTTGGCGGATCAGTGCAGCATATGCTGTGTTGAGGACTCTCAGCTGGTCTGTTGTGGTGAAGAGAAAGTTGAGCCAAAGGGCAGGGCTCTCAATTTACCAGTCAATCTACATTCCCACCCTCACCACTGGACACGAGCTTTGGGCAGTGGCTGAAAGAATGGAATGAGTGGCTGAAATGAGTTTCCTCCACATGGTGGCTGGACTCTCCCTTAGAGATAGGGTGAGATGTTTGGTCATCCAGGAGGGGCTCGGAGTAGAACCGCTGCACCTCCACATCAAGAGGAGCCAGCTGAGGTGGTTGGGGCATCTGGTCACCTCCCTTGTGGTGTTTAACCGGGAGGAGGCCCCAGGGCTTGCTGGGAACGCCTTGGAATCCTCGTGGAAGAGCTGGAAGAGTTGACTGGGGTGAAGAAGGTCTGAGCCTTAGACTGCTGCCCCCAGGACCTGAACAAATGATAGATGTTTGGACTTTTCTGCACACTTTTTTTGCACACTTGACTAGTCATCAGCAAGCTTCTGGCAGGTTGGATATTTGACCCTTCTTGGCAGAATTGGTAGAGTTTCATTAAATGTATTTGCCTCCTGGCACTGACCCAACTTTTATGCACATATTTTTAATTAAGCTGATGTCTGGACTTTGGGAAGGCCATTCCAAAAGCTCAATGTTGGCCTACTTTTATCGATACTACAACCCTCTTTGATCTGTGATTCGGGTCACTGCCCTGTTGGAACACCCAGCTGTGTCCAATTTCCAACCATCTGATGGTTTGAAGATACGTCATCCACACTGTGCAATGCATCAGTCCCAGAGCCTGATGCTCCCACCACCATGTTTAACAGTTCTAACCTTCTTTCATGAATAGCAGTGGACCTTCTTTCTGGTGTTCTGAAACTTGACTCTAGAGTGCGACTCTTGTGTTCCAGTTCATCATACCTGTGCTTGGGTGGTTCGTGGGTTGTTCTTGACCATCAGAACTATCTTCCTCTGAGCTGGCAGGAGAGTTTGGGTCTTCTTCCATACCTCTCAGTAACTGGTGCTTACATATAGTGGTTTGGAGGGATGATCTTGGAATCCTTAGATGTTTGCAAACAGCTCCAAGAGCTGACGTTTGTAAATCTATGATCTTCCTTCTCAGATCTGCACAGAGCTCCTTGGACTTTCCCATTGTACTGTATGTTGGTCAACCCATGCTGTCAGTCAAATCCATTTTTGTGTGGCACAGAGAAGCTACCAGCTATAGCCCATCATGATCCCTAACATTAAGATGAGAGGTCTTGGTTTTGACCAAGACATCTAAAAGAAATTTTAGATTTTTCTGTACCACAGTATTAATTGTTGGAGAACGTGTATATTTTGGTGTCAATTCCAGAAAACCCCCAAAAGTAAAAGTGGTCCATTCTTCATTTTTCTATGAAAGACGTATGATGTTGTTCATTCTGCCTGACAACTGTATATGTCTGGTTTCTAGACTGCAGGAGCTTGAGGACCAGTATCGCAGAGAGAGAGAAGAAGCAAGCAACCTTCTTGAGCAGCAAAGACTGGTAACAAGGCCCTTAGAAGACCCATTTATGGAATTTAAATTTCTGAAAAAGCAAAAAAAAAAACTGATCAATCCTTTAACTTTCAGGATTATGAGAGCAAGCTGGAGGCTCTTCAGAGGCAGGTCGATTCACGGTACTACCCAGAAACTACAGAGGAGGAAGAAGAACCAGAAGAAGAGGGTGAGGAATGAACACATCTTCAGTAATGTGAAAAAGTTCTGACCTCCTTTGTCCTAATAGCTTGTATTACTGAAATAATGTCAGTTGGATGTTTCCTATGAATGTCTACCGTCTCTGACATCGACTAGAAGACAGACGTTCCCACTCCTCCATGCGGAATTCTTTCAGTTCTGTTTCTGCGTCAGTCTTTACGTTCTCCTCAAACGTCCTCTGATACAGTTAGAAAATTGCATTTCTATTAATGACAGTTTATGTATAAATGATGTCTAATGATGTGTTTAGTTATTTCACCTCCGTCTCTGTTACAATGAAGATCAAAGGTTCATGTGTTTAAATATGATGGTGTTTACGGGGTAAACAGGTGTAAACAGCCATTCGAATGTGGTTTAAACCCTGTATATATGTCTTTGTGACGGTCAGTGACGTGGACGAAGCGTGAAACTGAGCTGGCGCTCTGGGCTTTCCGCAAATGGCGCTTCTACCAGTTCACCTCCCTCCGAGACCTGCTGTGGGGCAACGCCATCTTCCTCAAAGAGGCCAATGCCATCAGTGTGGAGCTCAAGAAGAAGGTGAGTGGAGCGGATTCTTATTAATGCCATTAATTATAATTTATTGCAACTACCTGTGATACCATGGCAATCGCCTAGCAATATGATAGCAACCAATGAACAACACCATAGCAACCACTTGGCACCACCATAACAACCACCTGAGCAATCTTCACTAAAGCAATCTTCAAGCAAAACCATAGCAACCACTTTCAACAACATATCAACCACCTGAGAGACTATATCAACCAACGAGCAACACCATAGCAACCACTTTCAGCAACATAACAACCACATGAGAGAATATAGCAACCACTTTGCAACACCATAGCAACCACCGAGCAACACCAAAGTAACCTTTTAGCACAATTATAGCAACCACCTTGCAACATAATAGCAACCAATTTCAGCAACATAATAACCACCAGGGACACCATAGCAACCACTTAGTAACACCAAAGCAACCTTTTAGCAAAAGCATAGCAACCACCTAGCAACACCATAGCAACCTCTTAGAATGGATTCAGGCAGTTGCTGTGGTTGTGCTGTGTTGACTTCAGGAAATGCACTTTTTTCTGGTTTATTATATATTATTGTTATTATATATTCTTTCATATATTTTTTAAGATCATTATTTATTAAATGTGACATGTTTGATTTTAGAGGGTTAATAATACCAAAGTCCTGCACAACTTTATTTTCAGTGAATACTAATCATTTGTTGTTTGTTTCTACAGGTTCAGTTTCAGTTTGTGTTGCTGACCGACACGCTCTACTCTCCACTTCCTCCTGACCTCCTGCCCCCCAGCGTAGCCAAAGACAGAGAGAAAAGGCCCTTCCCTCGCACTATTGTAGCCGTGGAGGTCCAGGATCAGAAGAATGGGGCCACACACTACTGGACCTTAGAGAAACTGAGGTATGATCACAGCAACCACTTAGTAACCCCCTACAAATAAACACCATAGCAACCACGTATGAACACTATAGCAACAACCAGGTTGAAATGCCTAGAAAAACTACCTAGCAACAACTAAGCAACTCCATAGCAACCACCTGGGATACTATTGCAAAACATCGAGTAACACCATAGCCACTACCTGAAATCTCTTGGCAACCAACCAAGTAACCACATGGCACACCATAGCAACCACCTTAGATACCCTAACACCTAACACCAGAACAACCACCTGAAATACCATAGCAACTACATATCAACACCTCTAGTAACTACCAGCTATATTATAGCCACTGAATAGCAACACCCTAGCAACCATCTGGGATACCATAGCCACTGTCACAGCAACCACCTGAAATACCATAGCCACTGTCTAGCACCACACCTAATAACTACCAGAAATATTATAAGTGGCTGATTAGCAACACCTTAGCAACCATCTGTTTACAGCAACCACCTAACAACACCATAGCAACCAACTGATAGATTATTTCAGCAGCAAATGGGAAATGGGAACCACTTAAGCTGTGCAAATACTCCACATACCATGTGCTGGCACTGACCATGTTTGACCTTGCAGACAGAGGCTGGACCTGATGAGAGAAATGTATGACCGGGCAGCTGAAGTCCCCAGCTCTGCCATGGAGGACTGTGACCATGCTCTGACCGGTGGTGACCCGTTCTATGACCGATTCCCCTGGTTCCGTCTGGTGGGGAGGTCAGTGCCCAACTGTTCTAAAGTGTGTGTGGGTGTGTGTTTGTGTTTTTGTGTGTGTGTGTGTGTGTGTGTGTGTGTGTGTGTGTGTGTGTGTGTGTGTGTGTGTGTATGGGATGCACCTCACTTACTCACACCCTGTAACTCCACACTGTGCTGAGTACATGAGTCTGAATGAGGCGTTGAGTGTATTCAACACACGCTCAGGTGTAAAGAGTCTGATGTCTCCTATTCATAAAGAGATGAATCCATATGACAGAAGGATTATGATTCCACATACGTTTTACACAGTTGATGAAAAGCATCCAGAGATACGTATTAACAGCACCCCCTTGTGGAGACTCTGTAACCTGCTAAATGTGTGTAAGCGTTACTGGGAAGATCCATGAGATGCTTCAGATCATCAGATGAAGAGTCAGGTTGAATAGGCATGCGTGTGTGTGTGTGTGTGTGTGTGTGTGTGTGTGTGTGTGTCTGAGAGAGAGAGATTCGGAGATGTATGATCACCTATATGAGAGAGAATGTAAGTGTGTCTAAGCGTGTGTGCACTACTATTCAGAAGTTTGGAAATGCAGTTAATGTAGTATTTTCTACTTTATTAACTTTATTAAGTATAATATAAAATTATATTTCTAACAGTTTGGGAAGAATGTGGAGGACATAAAGTTGATACTGGTATAGTACACTTTTCTAAAGATTAGTAGCACCATAGCATCCACCTGAAATACCATAGCAACTGCCTTAGAAACCACCAGGGACACCTTGGCAACAACCTGGAATTTCATAGCAGCTGCATAGCAACACCCTAGCAACCATCAAGAATAATTTAGTGACTGCATAAGAACAACTTAATAACTACCTGGCATACCACTGTAACCACCATAGCAACTTACCTTGCATTTACCTGATATACCATAGCAACATCCTGAAACACCATAGCAACCACACATTTTAGTGTTTATCCTGTAATCATCTAAATAACAGGCCTTTCCAGAGCTGAATGTTACATCAGGAAACCACTAAAATGTGCACAATATGGGGGTTCTCCAAAATCAGGGTAAGGAAATAATGTTCTAGATATTCATAGAGGTTTGATTTGTGTTATATATATTTAATACACTTGAATAACATGAAACATGAATAAGCAGGTGTCCCAATACTATGGATGTGCCAGACAGTGATACAGTAATAAATGCCATGAAACAAATACAGTATGTTGCATTAAATCCATAATTCTATATTAATATTTTATATTAAACATGATTTTTTAGATATTTATTATATTTATTTGAAAACAGCGATTTCCAAACATCTGAATGATGATTGGTGGACCATGTAGTTGCATATGTGGACGACATATGTGTATACGTGGGTGTGTGTGTGAGTTATACTAACCCAGTTCCCGTGTCTCCGGCTGCTCCAGCACCCCCATTCTGAACACGTGCATGAGCGAGCGCATGAGTGACCCCACCCCCTCCCCCACCCTCTCCGACACCGAGTCTGACATTACCGAGCTCGCAGATGAGCGGCATTATGGGAAGGTGGAGGAGGAGTTGGAGGAGGAGTTGTTGGAGGACCTGGACGCTGAGATCTTTGCAGAGGATGGGGGCTCAGACCCGCGGGAGGGGCTGCAGTGTCCCCAAGCCAGCGAAGGCCAGGATCCCTTTTACGACCGCTGGCCTCTGTTCAGTTTAGTGGGAAGGTTGGTGAGGCTTCAGGAGTTTTACTGTCGCCAGAGGAAACCAGCTCTTTCACACTGAGGCTGTGGTTGAAATCTGAGATGGGGTTCCTCTTCAAACCAAGGGGCGTGAAGCTCATATGTCTGTTCACGGAGTCTGTAGACTGGGATTTCTGCCACTCCTGGTAGACCAGTATGATTTCAGCTCCTTCCTTCACACTGTGGTCCAAATGACAACACTCCTTTTAGCCAATCTTGAACATCTGCTCCTCAGAATTGGCCCGAAGATGAAATCAAGTACAGAGCCTTGCATGCCTCTCTGCTCCTGTGGAGTGTTCCTTCAGAACCTGGTTATGAAGGACCTGTGTTAACTTCTAGAAGCAATTCTTGCCTTGCCTTAGAGTGAAGGATTTACCTGGTGGCATTTATCATATCCAGAGCTCTTCCATGTGAGTCATGTTCCACAGGAAGACTTTTTGGTGTAGAGGGATTTGTTTTTCCAGGCAAGAACTCGAACCCTAGTCTGCCACTGGGAAGGAGATGTATTTACCCAATAAACTACCAGTAAAGCCACTTTTATATGTTGCACTGAAATTAACAAACCAAACTGGAATCGTCCTGATAGGTTTGGATGTTGTGACGTGGATCAGCTGAAGCGACTGGTGAACCTCAAGATGAAAGAGCTGGTTTCGTCTGCAGCAGTCTGGACCAGGCATGCCAGAGCTAGAATCTATCCCAACATTTATTTTTCTTTTGGATTGGCTTCCACACTCTCACTCCCTCTCACACATGTACCACCCAGAGGCCAACCTGTGACGTGTGTTGAGTTTGATTCACCTTTGAGTTTTGCGTGTGCTAATATCATCTGGATCTCTTTACTTTTCTTGCTTTCCAGTTTTGCATCTGGTTCCGATTTAAGCCAAATTTGGGCTTTGTTTTGGTCACTATATCATTTTTTTATCTGAGCATGCTGTATTTTTGTGCCTCACCAATCTTGTCTCCAGCTCCTCCTGGCACCCCTCCTGCCGCTCTTCGACTCGTCCTGCCATGCGCACTGGCCTTTAGTGTCCAGTCACGCTCAGTATGAGATGAGGATAATTACACTGCCCATCAAAAGTTTGGAGTCACTTTACTGCCTTTGCTGTTTTTAGATTTAAATTTGGCCAAAAGTATTGGGATACTTGCTCATTCACTTCTCTTGGTTTCTTTCAAAATCAATGGGATTAAAGAGTTTGTCCTGCTTATGTTGGAGTAACTGTCTCTGCTGTGCAGGGAAGACTTTCTACTACGTTGTTTACTTTTAGTGGTAAGAGCATTAGTGAGTTCAGGATGTTGGGTGAATGATGTGGTGTTTTGTTATGTGAAAATAAACCCATTTCTGATGGAAAACTGTGTTTGCATGTGGGTTTCTGGGTCCTGCTTGGTATCTCAGTGGTGGAGAATGCGGGCACAGGCTCATCTGAACACCCCCCTGTTGGAGTGGAACCAGTCCATGTCTCCCACTCCAAGTATAAGAACCTGCTCCTGCCCCTGCTGCTGGACTGGTGGGTTGGAGTGTGTGTCCACCCCACTCCTGGCTGACCCTCCACCCACTGCAATATGGGTGCAGCCAGTGGATGGATAGGTTGGCCCCTTTTAGACTTGTACTAAATAAGAATCTGAAAAATTTAATTGGAATATTTGCTAGTGAAAGTTGAGTTGCAGCTTGTACTGCTGGTAGCATTATATTGTCCCTTCAGTTTTACAGTTGAAAATAAATGTTTTATTTTATGAATGCTGTGGTTTTGCAAACCAAGAATATGCAATGCAGGTGTCTGCAAACTTTTGAAAAGCAGTGTATGTATTTATTTACAACCAAAATAATTGTAGCTTAAAATATACATAGAATCACTGAACCTTTGTATCTCAATTTTTGCTGATTTTGACTTTTTGACTTAATGTAAATTTGACCATTGTTCTTTACATTGAATCAGAAATTAATGTTGAATGGACTGATAGAAATGTTCTAACATAAAATAAATTATTTTTATATGGACTTCCATTGAAAGTTAAGATGTTTTTGCCTTCTCCTGTAAAGGTGGAGTTTGGAGTTACAAGGTTTTTGATTTACAATGCACACCAATCAGCCACATTTTGACCACCTCTTGGTTTCTACAGTCACTGTCCATTTAATCAGCTCTTCTTTCCATACAGGATCAGACACGGCAGTGCTACTGGAGTGTTTAAACCCCTCAGTGTCACTGCTGGACCGAGAACGGTCCACCAACCAGAAATGTCCAGCCGACAGCGTCCTGTGAGCAGCGTCCTGTGAGCAGCGTCTTGTGAGCACTGATGAAGGACTAGATGATGACCAACACAAACTGTGCAGAAACAGATGAGCTTCTGTCTCTGACTCTACATCTACAAGGTGGAGACACCCTGTAGCAGTGTCTAATAGAGTGGACAGTGAGTGGACACAGTGTTTAAACACTCCAGCAGCACTGCTGTGTCTGATCCACTCGTACCAGCAACACACACTAACACACCACCACCATGTCAGTGTGACTGCAGTGCTGAGAATGACCCACCACCCACATAATATCTGCTCTGTGGTGGTCCTGTGGGGTCCTGATCATTGAAGATCAGGGTGAAAGGAGGAGAATAAAGTCTGCAGAGAAACAGATGAACTACAGTCTGGAATTATAGAACCACAAAGAGCTCCTGTGTGATCAGAGGAGCTGATAGAGTGGACAGTGAGCGTAGAAACAAGGACATAATGTTGTGGCTGATCGGTGTATATAATAAGTTTTGGTGCACTTTGTGAGAGGGGTCCAGGCTCTTGCTTTAGTCCCCTAAACTGTGCATGTTGAATCCCTTCAGCAGCCCTACCCAGAAAACACACTGACCGCTCCTCTCCTGTGGCCAGTCTGTGAGAGATGGGGTCTCCCAGGGTTTGAGAGATGTGCAGCCGATGTAATCGGACACTTTCTGTTGGCTATTGCTGGAGCAGCTTCTTGTTTGTTTACGTTTTGGTTTGTCAGTGTTGTGTTGTCCAGTGGCAGTGTGGCTGCGTTGACCTTTACACCGCGACCTTTTGTTTTCTCGTCCTGTTCTCCACTTTTTATTCTAACTGATTTCTCCTCTCTTCCCTTATCGTTCCTCATCATTCCTTATCTTCCCAATCTCAAACCCCAAACCTCTGAATCTGCTCTACACTCTTCCCTGTGTTCCTCTGTTTCCTCCATCCTCTCTACAGGGCATTTGTGTACTTGAGCAACCTGCTGTACCCTGTCCCGCTGGTCCACCGGGTGGCTATAGTGAGCGAGAAGGGTGAGGTGAAAGGTTTCCTGCGGGTGGCAGTGCAGGCCATCTCAGGTACGAGCATTCAACACCATGTACTCTATATGTCAGGTGGGGTGGATTAGAGTTTAATCTAAAGTCGGCATGAAAGTAGCTCTCTGGTAGCAGGGTTGGCGACCCTTGCTGTAGACATTACCTGTGAATACCTGCACTCATCATCAAATAGATTTTTCCAGAAGGAAGTGTGGATTGAAGTTCTATTGGGAAGGAAGATGAAGGTGATCAGGATCAATAACTGATGATAACTGTATTCTGATCTGATCAATATTTATTGATCTACTCATACAGAAGTGGTGTCTCTCAGGACGGCGTCGGGTTTAACGCAACACGCCAGACGTCTCTGCATGGAGGTGTAGAGGTTCCTAATGGTGTCCTGTGATGATCCATCCCATGCAGCTTGAATGTTCTCACTCAGTTCTGCAGATGGTGTGGTAGGGGTGGAGTGTTGATAGAGCGTCCAATAGCATCCACACATTTTCAATCAGGGACAAGTCTGGAGATGAGACCGACCACGGCGTAGTATCTGTGTCTTCAAGGCGTTTTTGAGACGGCAGCAGTGTGTGGACCGTTGTTGCTTACGTCACACATACAGCAGAGTGTGACACCTGAATCATTCGGTCTCACAATGTCAAGTTTCATTCCTGTGGGCTGATTTCTTCTGGGTGCAGCTGTATTTTCTGATGATGAGTGTGATTTTGATTTGTTGTCTTAAGAAATACTTCTCAGTAGATGTTTCTCTTCTGTGTGCAGCTGATGAAGAAGCTCCAGACTACGGCTCAGGGGTCCGGCAGTCAGGAACCGCCAAGATCTCTTTCGAGGACCAGCAGTTTGAGAAGGTCTGGTTTGGTTTATGATGTCCTGAGTGTGTGTGAACATAAATTCTCAAGCTTTACTGTCCTGAGTGTGATTATTATCGTGTTTTGTTTATTGGCTACTCAAATTTGTCTTGATTTGAGATGTAAAAAGTAACTGAATTTAAATATTTGTATGAATTTCATCACGTTTGGATAAAAAATTTACTTGTGCCTACAATTTCTGTTTGGACAGTTTCAGTCGGAATCGTGCTCCGGGGGAATGTCCCACTCCAACACGTCTCAGGAGGAGCTGCGGATCGTAGAGGGGGAGGGGCAAAACTCTGACGTGAGCCTTTCAGCTGATGAGGTCAACAACAACACCTGTGCAGGTAAATAACAACATATTACACCAGTTTATCTTAGGCTTGGACGCAGAGATGGACATACATGCAAGCAAAGAGACAAAAGCCTGAATTGATGGAGTTGGTGATCATCCAACAGCCTGACCTCAGTGACTGAGTGGCTGGATACAATCAAATCCCCTCAGCAATGCTCCAGAATCCAGTATAATTTAGTCTCATTCCTGGACAGTAGGGACAGTCAACTCTTAAACTCTAATACCCTTAATTTCAGAAGAAACCTGTCCCAGACCTTTTGTCCATAGAGTGTATGCATCATCACTACTATATGGTGATGTCCTGCTGTGTTCTACTCCACTCCTGTAGACAGTCCTGATGTTCCTGAAAGCCCTTTGAAGTCTCTGGAGGGCTCAGGAGACATTCTGCAGGAGAAAGCCTTTCAGCACCTGAAGATCGGCAGCACTTTCACCTTCAGAGTGACCGTCCTGCAGGCGTCCAGCATCTCTGCAGAGTATGCAGACATATTCTGCCAGTTCAAGTGAGTGGGCTCTATTTTGGTGTTCTGTGCTTCTGAGTTCAGCTCAGTGTATCTAACCTCTAACTTATCAGGGAACAGTGCTGTTTAAAGGTACAGTGACGTGCAAACGTTTGGGAGACAATTTTAGAGGACTTCCTTGCAAAAGTGAGGGGACTCTGATATTTGTGGCTTGTTCACAATCATCATTACAAAAGCCAGGAGATGCAAATTTCAAAGCTTTATAAAAACCCAGACTTATTTAACCTTGTCCCAAAAAAACAGCAGTCATGGGTCCTTCTAAGCAGCTGCCTAGCACTCCGAAAATGAAAATGGTTGAGGCCCACAAAGACTAAAAGTCTAAAAGATGATGTTGTTTGGAGAAAAAAGGTCTCAGAATTCCATGAACAGGACTCTCTCCAACTGTTAAGCATGGGGGAGGATCAATCATGCTTTGGGGTTGTGTTGCAGCCAGTGGCACTTGGAACATTTCAGAGGTAGAGGGAAGAACAGATTCAATGCAATTCCAGCCAATTCTGGAAGCCAACTGAACAGTATCTGAAAGAAGATGGTTTCACAAAAGACCTCAAAAGGCACAACTGAAGGTTTTACCGTGGTCCTCACAGTCCCCTGATCTGGACATCACTGAAAAACCTGTAGTTAGACCTCAAAAGAGCAGTGCAGGCAGGACAACCCAGGAATCTCACACATCTGGAAGACCTTTGGAGGAAGAATGGATGAAAATCTCTCTATTAGCAGTTATGTACTAAACATGCAGGAGCTCCAAAGAATTCATGCCACTGTAAACCACATCCAACCCAGGACGACTGTTCAGTAAATACTGTGTATTATGTGGAAGGTTCAGAAGATCCTTCAGGCAGGTTTTAAAGGATGTTTTGTTCTTCCAGCTTCATTCACAGACATGATGAGGCTTTCTCCACTGAGCCTCTGAAAAACACGGGCAGGGGACCTCCACTGGGCTTCTACCATGTTCAGAATGTAAGTATGAGATCCATAATATTAACAGTCTTTCTTGAAAATGTGTGAACCTTTTAGAATTTTCTATGTTTCTGAGAGCGATGAGAAGATACACAGCAGGTTGGATATGAAAGGAGGCACCTGCTTTCTATGACCGTCAGCTGTGATGTCGTTCCAGATCACAGTTGAGGTCACCAAGTCTTTTGTGGAGTACATCAAGAGTCAACCTATAGTGTTTGAGGTGTTTGGACATTACCAGAAGCAGCCCTTCCCTCCTCTATGTAAAGATCTAATCAGGTGAGATCTGAGATGCACACAGTACAGCACTTTGAGTGACCACCTAGCTGCACCATAGCGACCACCTAGCAACCCCATATCAACCCCATAGCAACTTTTCTTTTCCTTTGTGGAAATATGTGTCAAACATAAGTCTTCACGTATGTCATAGGGCCCTACCACAGCATCCACCCCACAACCATTAATTAGCTCCACATAGTCCACGTGGCAACACCTCAGCCAGTGCTGGGAATACCATAGCAACCATGTAGTAACACCATAATGTGTTAATGTGGGAACATGGTGGGAGATTTGCTGATGTTTCTAAATCTTGCTCTGTTAACAGTCCTCTACGCCCATCTAGACGGCAGTTCCCAAGAGTGATGCCTTTATCCAAACCAGGTACCTGTCTTCTTCTTCTTCTTCATCTTCTTCTTGTATTATTATCGTTATTATTATTATTGTTATTGTTATTATTGATACCCCGTGTCTCACAGTGCCAGCCACCAAACTGAGTGCAATGACCCGCTCGTCAGCTGGACCTTGCCACTGCAAATACGACCTGATGGTCTTTTTCGAGATCTGTGAACTTGAAGCTAATGGAGAGTAAGTATCTGAAGAACCCAGCCATGAATCAGTTGGTCCAAACTGGTAACCAGTCCCTTTTATTTAACATGATTCTATCTTTCCCAGTTACATCCCAGCTGTGGTTGATCACAGAGGCGGAATGCCCTGCCACGGGACGTTCCTGTTACACCAAGTGAGCACCCACCATGCCTCATTAATAATCCACAAACCATCAGTCATACTGGAGATACTCCATAATACCATTTTGGATTAAGGATCTTGAGTGGATTTGATCTTGAGTGTGTTCCTCACCAAATATTTCTACAGGGCATCCAAAGGAGAATCACCGTGACTATAGCCCACGAAACAGGCAGTGACGTCGAATGGAAGGAGGTTAAGGAGCTGGTCATTGGTAAGTGGACGGAGTTTTCATCCAAACAGTTTCTTCTGAGGTTCTCAAGGTTCATAGAGGAGTGGACAGTATATACATGGAGTGTATAACTGCAAATGATGGACAGTCCGTTTCTGGAAAGTAATGTTCCCCAGGATTTTGTTCCAAATGCCTGGAAAACTCTGCTGCAGCTCTGCAACCTGAACTTCTCTTGAGGTTCTAGAGGTTCAGGGAGGAGTCAAAAGTGGATTACAATAAGTGTACATCAGCAAGTGGTGACCAGTCCAGGTTCAGAAGCAAAGAACCTTCCCAGGAATTTGTTCAAACTGTCTGGGAATCTCTACTGCAGTTCTAGTGCTACGTTCTCCCATCAAACCAACTTCTAAGCTTCTTATGGTTCAGAGAGAGATTTAGAAGAATTAGAAGTCCATTCAGTGTGCACTTACCACTGGTGGCAAATTCAGGCATGGACAGTGAAGATCATTAGTACCTGCAGCAGAGCTTTCCTTTGGCCACCTCTGTCAACCACAAAGTTTAAGATGACTCAACATGACTTTCCTTCTCTTTCAGGACGGATCCGTAACACACCTGAGGCAGATGAGACCATCATTGACCCCAACATACTTTCCCTCAACATTCTGTCTGCTGGTTCCTACAGGCCCTCATATGATGACAGGTACAATTTCAGTATTAAATACACTAATGTGTGTGTGTGTGTGTGTGTGTGTGTGTGTGTGTGTGTGTGTGTGTGTATGTGTGTGTGTGTATAAATATATAGTTAAACTCAATATCACAATTTCCCCCAGAAGGACGTGTGGGAAGATGAAGGTGATCAGGATCAATAACTGATGATAACTGTAGTCTGATCTGATCAATATTTATTGATCTACTCATACAGAAGTGGTGTCTCTCAGTACGGCGTCGGGTTTAACGCACCACGCCAGACGTCTCTGCATGGAGGTGTAGAGGTTCCTAATGGTGTCCTGTGATGATCCATCCCATGCAGCTTGAATGTTCTCACTCAGTTCTGCAGATGGTGTGGTAGGGGTGGAGTGTTGATAGAACGTCCAATAGCGTCCACACATTTTCAATCAGGGACAGGTCTGGAGATGAGACCGACCACAGCGTAGCATCTGTGTCTTCAAGACGAGATCTTGACATGGCAGCAGTGTGTGGACAAGCGTCGTCCTGTTGGAATAGAGCACCGGAGTGGTGCTGACCACAATACCTCCACACAGATTTGTTGTACTCCATGACCATCTGATCTGACACCGTTGTGAATGTGAATCCGGCAGTTGTTCTGTATATTGTGTTAGACTACAACCTTAAGAAGCAGCCCAGTTTATGACACACACGAAAGGTCCTAAATCATATCTTTATTATTGGTTTGTTGCTGATTTTATTTTTTAAAGTTATAAATCTGTATTTCTTACCGAGTCACAGATCTGAGCTTTCTAACCAACTTCTAATTCTCTAACCCTGTAACCCCTCTCACTTCTTCCCTCTCAGTGTGTCGTTGGGAATTGACCATAGGTATTCCTTCCTTCTTTTTTCGCTACATTATTTACACATCCAGCGACGTTGCACACGGTTAGTGTTCTATTCTGGATTTAATGTACTGTTCTGTCGTTTGGGTCTGCAGGACGTTTTACCGCTTTGAGGCGGCGTGGGACAGCTCCATGCACAATTCTCTGCTGCTGAACCGGGTCACACCTTATGGAGAGAAGATTTACATCACCCTCTCAGCTTACTTGGAGGTGAGAAGAGTCCACTGTCCTCTGACTCTGACCAGACATGTATGTAAATGATAATCTCACCCTACAAAATATTTATACCTTTAATAAATTAGTGAAACAGACAGTCATCGTGCTGTGATGTCACAAAGCTTTCAGAACCCGTATTGGGTGTCCTAAAACTTTTGACCAGTAGTGTATCTCCAATGTACTCCAATCTCTGTTCATTTTCCTCCAGATGGAGAACTGCTCTCAGACCACAGTCATCACCAAGGACTTCTGCATGGTGTTTTATTCCAGGGATGCCAAGCTTCCAGCATCCCGCTCCATCCGTAACCTCTTCAGCACTGGAGTCCTCCGACCCTCCGAGAGGTGTGGACTGACTATTAGCAAGTTCGTTTTCATACATACAGTCTTCCGACGGCAGGTTTTACTTCTACAAGGCATATTATGCAGTTACCACGGTAACAAACCACATGGGGTAGCACAGTAACCCACCCTAGCAGCCATCTGGGCTACCACAGCAACCACTTACATCATAGCAACCATGTAGTGTACAGCGGCAACCACTTAGCCACACCATAGAAACCTCCTGATATACTACAGCATCTGCCTAGCAACCACACAGAAACACTATAGCAATTGGAGGCAACCTGGCAGTGGAGTCTCTAATGTGGCATAAGTGAGCCAATGCAAGGATCCCAACGGGGACAGCATCATAGAGGACAGCGGGGTTGTGAGAGGCTGGGGCAGGTGACGTCGGGGTAGATCAGTCGAGACACCGAACCACCAACGGACACGAATAAAATACTGACCATCCATGTGTTGTTTTTCAGTAACCGTGTGACTGGAGTTTATGAGATCAGCCTGTGTCACCTGGCAGATGCAGGGAGTCCAGGTATGACTTTTCTGATCCAATCATGTGTTTGGACCAGATGTGGGCATTTCAGGTCCAGCGAGTCAGAATCCCTTTTTTTGCGATTTCTGCCCCTCAGGCATGCAGAGGAGGCGTCGACGGGTGCTGGACACCTCAGTAGCGTACGTTCGTGGGGAGGAGAACCTGGCTGGCTGGAGGCCACGCAGTGACAGTCTCATTTTGGACCACCAGTGGGAGCTGGAGAAGCTCAGCCTACTGCAAGAGGTGCTCAAAAGAGATATTTCTCTGCAAACATGTAACCAATAAAAATCATCTTTACTCAATCTTGAGTGGACTAAAATGTCTTACCTGGAATGTGCGTGTGTGTGGGTGCAGGTTGAGAAGACGAGGCACTACCTGCTGTTGAGAGAGAAGCTGGAAGCCTCTCTGCTGTTCGGTCAGGACACTCTGTGCAGTAAAGACTTGATGGAGTCTCCAAAAGCCCTCAGTCCCTGCCCCAACCCAGCAGGAAGCCTGGGCCTGGAAAGTCCCAACGAGAGGCAGAAGGAACTGGCGGCCAAGGTGAGCCGGTGAAAACATCCCATCCTGCTGTCCGAGGGTCCGGTCTGACATTATCCAATGTTTGTCCAGCCTTTGTCTGGTGTTTCGGGAACCAGCCTTGTAACTGGAAGGTTACTCACTGAAACTCACTGATGTTCTTTTTATGGATGAAAAACAATGAAGCTCTGCTCTGATTGGCTGGTTTAAATCACATGTGATAACTCACAGAGCCCACATATTCTAGCCTATTTTTAACACTGTAGGAAACAGTCATTGCTATTGGGAAGGAAGACAAAGGTGATCAGGAACAATAACCACATGTCGGTATGGGCGGAGTGTTGGTATGTCCAATAGCATCCCACACATTGGGGATAGGGTTGCCAATGCGACTGTTTAAATAGCGCACACAAGATTCATTGGTCAACACCTCCAAGGCAAAAGTGGGACTCGTCACTAAAGATGACCCGCTGCCATTCTGATAGACGTCTTGCGTGACAGTTGTCACTGCCACCACCAGTGTCCCTTCTCTACTGTACTCGTAAAGGATGCTACCAATACAACAGCACAAGTCAGAATGGAAATCAAGCGTAAAAAAAAAAACCTACCCACCCATCTTTCATTTCTGTCAGTTTATTCGTTCTGGGTGTATCAGTTAGTGTATAACGATTCAAGACTGTGATGTAACAGTTTTGGGGTTTTGGAATCGAACAGTTTTATAGGTCTTTTTTGTGGTATTTTGATGGAAAAGCAGTGTTTGGGATTAACAGTCTTTCATGTACTGAACTGTTTTTATTTATATGGTGTAAAGGTTACCTAACGTCATCTCTCTCTCTCTCTCTCTCTCTCTCTCTCTCTCTCTCTCTCCCTCTCTCTCTCAGTGTCTGCGACTGCTCATGCACACCTTCAACAGGCAGTACAGCCAGGTGAGCAGCAGTGCCAGTGAGAGCAAGGTGAGACTTTACTGCTTCAGATTCCCAACTGCAGGCCTCGCCTCATCCCTCCATTCATACAGAGCAGCTCTCTATCTGCCCTTCCTCACTACATCCTTCAGATAGAGCGATCCTAAACCTGCTCTCACTCTCTATCCTCTCCGTACAGAGCGTCTTTCCTCGCTCGCTCCTCTGCTCTGCCTCGTTCAGACAGAGCAGTCTTCTGCCTGCTCTGCCTCCCTGCCTCATTCCGAACGGCCTCATCCATAAGCTCATATCAGAATAAAACGGTTGACTGCAGCCCTCACGCCTCTCATTCGCTCATTTTGAGTAGAGCCACTGTAGACCTTCTTCTCCCACCCCTTTAGTCACTGAGACCAGCCGCTGGTCCTTTTGCCTGCCTGCCTGCCATTCCTAGCCTGTCATGATTACTGTTGTAGTTGTTTTGAGGGTAAGCTCAGGTACCTGCTCATGACCCTGGATCAGTGACGAGTGTTTCAGGGAAGTTACCTTTAAGGCTTTGCTTCTGACTGTGTGTGTGTGTGGTAGCTTTCTGAGATGTCTGCCTCACTGCTGAGAGATGGCTCCTCCTCAACCCTGAGTACACTCACTCCATCCACTACCTGCCCTTCACTGGTGGACGGTCACTACTGCAGCTCTGACCTCAGGTCAGTGAAGTACTTGATGATGATTTCTGTAGGATGTCTTTCTGTAGGAAGTCTAATGTCCACATTAGTGTGTGAGGGTGTGTTTGTTTTGTATCCTGTAGGAACACGGAGTCACATTCTGGAGCCTCCAGCCCTGATCTGGATCCATTCAGCCCCGAGGAGAGAAAGCCCAGGACCTGTACCTTCGTCCCCAACATCCAGGAGATTCGTGTCAGGTACTGAGTCAATACCCTAGTCCTGAAAGAAGATGAGGAGAACCAAATCAAACAGTACACTTGTTAGTTTATTTATTGAGCAAGATTATCCAATTTTTGCACATCTGTGAGGGCAAAAGTATGTGAACCCATGCTTTCCGTATCTCGTGTGACCTGCTTACACAGTAACGACTGAAACTAAACACTTCCAGTAACGGTTTCCTCCCATAAACTGCTGCTTCAGGTCCTTCCACAATATTTCTGTTGGATTAAGATCAGGGCCTTTCCAGAACATAATCTTTATTCTTCTTGAATCATTTTTGGTAGAACGACTTAGGGTCGTTGGGTCGTGGTCTTGTTGCATGGCCCATCTTCTCTTAAGATTCAGCTCACAGACAGATGTCCTGTCATTTACCTTTAGAATTTGCTGGCATTATTTAGACTTCATTGTTCCAAGCTTTCAATCATCTTCTTTTTTGATTTTTCAGTCCCATTGTCTCAAAGAAAGGTTACCTACACTTCCTCGAGCCACATACCTCTGGCTGGGTGAAACGCTACGTGGTGGTGCGGCGGCCCTACGTCTACCTGTACCGCAGTGAGAGGGACAGTGTAGAGAGAGCTGTCATTAACCTGTCCTCTGCACAGGTGGAGTACAATGAGGACCAGCATACCATGCTGAGGGTAAGTGTAGCATGAAGATCAGTAGGATATCTTAAAACAAGGATATCGTCAGCCACAAACGCTACGAAATATCGAACATAATAAATACTGGCTCAGCGGTCGAATGCGCTACCACTCTGATCTGAGTGTCACGGGTTCAAATCCCGGTTCATGCTGCTTGGCATCGGCAGTCTGAGTCTGAGAGAGCAATAATTGACCATGCTGTCTCTGGGCGGGTAGATGGCGCTCTGTGTGTCAGCCATTGTATTTGAGCTGGGGACCTGAAACTTTCCTTCTCAGCAATGATGCAAATTAGTGGTAGTTCTAAAAGAGGCGATGAGTGAATTCAGAAAACATGTGCTCGTCCTCATCCTCCTAATGTCAGAAGTATCCTATGTGGCAAAAAATTGGGTAAAAAATCCAAACAAATGACATAAATTGCCATTTTCTCAGACACTTGTTATTGGTGATTGGTGTTTTCTGGCTTGGTCATGTGATGGTTGACATAAAGCCTATATGAACTGATACAGAAGTAAAAAAATTAGGATTGAGGAGAACTTTAGATGAAACTAAGTTGAGTTAATTCTTAAAGCATTCCGTAATCAGCCGCAAGGTTTTCAATGAGAAAACTGTACATAATGTTTTAACTGCAACAGACATAAATTGCATGATATATAACAATGTATACCTAACCATACATCCTCTATACCACATTAAATGATTGTATTAAACTGTATATACATATAAATATATATTATATATCCTTACGTTACGGTGTGTTTGTGTCCACAGACTCCGAACACGTTTGCCGTTTGCACCGAGCACCGTGGCATTCTTCTGCAGGCCAGCAATGACAAAGAGATGCATGACTGGCTGTACGCCTTCAACCCCCTGCTGGCTGGAACCATCAGGTAGAAGCATTGCAGCAACTGTAGTGAGAGACTAACTGCTAAGCTCTGAACCTCCTTCCTACTTCTACCCAGTTCCACTTACAATGTACACCAATTAACTACAACATTAAGGCCACCTTGTTTCTACAGTCACTGTCCATTTTATCAGCACTTTGTGGTTCTATAATTCCAGACTGTAGTTCATCTGTTTCTCTGCAGACTTTATTCTCCTGCTTCTACCCTGATCTTCAATGATCAGGACCCCACAGGACCACCACAGAGCAGATATTATGTGGGTGGTGGGTCATTCTCAGCACTGGGACTTGACCAGTGTCCTCTCAATGGCCAGCATAGCTAGGCTGCTTAGGTGTTCTTGGCCCATTGGGTTGTGGGTGTAAGACTCAAGCCTTTTTAAACAGGAGAAGCTCCTGCAGGTGTATGGATTGACTCATTCTAAGAAGCACAAACTTTCCAAATTTGAAAAACATCAAGGAATCTGCTCCATTATCAAGGCTGGCCATGTGCAGGTTTCTGTAGCACTCCTGGGGATCCTGGAACTGGGAGAGATGACACTTTCTCATGGGCTCCTCTCTTGGGTCAGATGTGAGACCTGTTTTGGCCTAAACAGCTTGGAAAGACCTCTCTGACCTCTTTGACAAATGCAAGAAGAGACTCAATTCTTTTCTTGCAGTAGAGAACATCCATGGCCCTCTGCTGGACAATATCTGAGACAACATCAGTTCACGTGTGTACAACATGAACGCGAACTCCTAATCCTCCAGTTTCATTACTAAATATCCTGCAATGATGTTATGAAAGGTCTGCAGGAGGCCTTCGTAGTTGTTTGCCACAGTGTATCTATCTGTGATGTGAAATTCCTTTGGAGCATTTCTGGGCAACCTTGAGCAGCTACAGACTCAAGAGGAGATGTCTTCTGTGTGGATTTTGAGAAGAAATGTGAGAGCAGCAGATTAAGTCACTGGGGGCAGTTGCCTTCACTTTGGCCTTCAGACTATTGAGGGCTGAAGCCATGGCAGCAGCCCAATCGTATGTCTTTGCCCCAAGTTTATCACATTTGGTCTCATCAACAAGGGACTTTAGGAAGGTGCTGTTTTGTTTGACTGCTTCATTATGTTTTGCCACATGAACTTGAGCATCTTCATTAATTGAATGTTCAACCCTGACCCTCCCCAGGCTGCTCAACCATACACACTCAGCAAGATTTCTGAGATGGTTTCAACAAAACGCCAACAGGACATTTTCTTTGTCTTGAAATCTGGCACTGTGTCTATATGCGCAATTACATTTGCATGGTGGTGGTGTGTTAGTGTGTGTTGTGCTGGTACAAGTCTATCAGACACAGCAGTGCTGCTGGAGTGTTTAAACCCCTCCAGTCCACCATCCAGAAATGTCCAGTCGACAGCATCCTGTGGGCAGCGTCCTGTGAGCACTGATGAAGGACTAGAGGACGACCAACACAAACTGTGCAGAAACAGATGAGCTTCTGTCTCTGACTTTACATCTACAAGGTGGAGACGCTCGGTAGGAGTGTCTGATAGAGTGGACAGTGAGTGGACACAGTGTTGAATATGTATGACCCCCAAGTCATACATATACACACATACATGTCTAGGCAGATGAGGACCCCCAAAAGACTTAGAGCCACCATTGTTTAGATTTGTGAAACGCTTTCACTGTTCTTTCTCTTTCAGATCTAAACTCTCCAGGAAAAAATCAGCTCAGATGAGGATGTGAGAGAAGAGCGTTCTCCAGCATCCCGAGATAAAACGGAAAACCGACAGGCTCCTGTGGTGTACATAGATCATGTGAAGAGCGCCCCCTGCCTGCCACCCTCAGTACTGCCTCCTGCCTGCCTCTGTGTGTGTGTGTGTGTGTGTGTGTGTGTGTGTGTGTGTGTGTGTGTGTGTGTGTGTGTGTGAGCACATGGGTGTATGCAAGTATGTGTGAGAGTCTGACCCGCTTTAGCAAAGTGATAACTCAGTTCATAAGTACTGTAACTCTCCACGATTTTACCCCTGTATACAAATTCTGCTTATTAATGATAATGATAGGAAAGCAGCTTCGTACAGAAAAGCCCCATCGCGAGATGCCGAGGGCTCGGCTGCTGTGTAAATGCAACGCAGTGCTCCGTTTTGTGTGTTTGCTTCTGCAGGTTAGATGTCAAGTGCTTTTCCCCTGAATCCTGTTGTTTTGATCACACCACTGCACAACGGGACAGTACAGAGCTGATTACAGGACAGGGGCATAAAGGGATCTGTATCATGACAACAATTCCAAGTCCAGCTTTAAGCATTCTTATTAACAGTTATAGCATTTTTTTCCCACTGACATTCATTTTTTCATTGACATTATTCCTTAATATTAATGTTTTATAAACATTATCAGACTTTTTTTGCATTGCACTTTCAAATCAGAGATTTGATCATTTATTATGCCTTGTAGCACTTAGTACTGTAATAATTACCCAATAATGTAATAACACCAGTAAATGTAATACAATTACTAAACTAAGCGTTTGTCCAGATTCCAGTGTTAGTTTGGAATGAGAACCTCTGGACTCTTCATTATGACTTCAGCTGCAGGCTTCAGTTTGTTGTCTAATTTATCGGTATACTCTAGACTATTTCTGGCATTTCCTCTTCCAGAACATTCATTAAGGAAACAAGTTGAAAAAGGTTGTTTGTCCTATTCATATATATACTCTCGACTATTACAGTTTAATGCAATCTGAAATTTAATAAAACCAAATAATGTAATTACTTACCTAATAATGCAATAGAGTGTGGCATCTGTTCCAGTACTACTTTACCAACATTGTAATTTATTACATTAGCAGGTTGATAATTTGTCATACCTCATTACACTATTGGGAATTTATTATGTTTTGTTATGTAGAAATGGGAACAATTGTGCATCTAACATAATAATTAACAATGTAATTGCTTTATAATGTAATACATGATCTCAACTATACAAATATATATATAATAATAAGTGCACAATTCTTTACATTTCTGGTAAATGAAATGATTGAAGTTCTACAAACATGATTATACTTTGATTTTCTTAAAATTGTTAATTTGCACAATTTTGAGTCTTTGGCTGCTAACGTACACCTGACCTCCCTTAATTTTATTATAAGCTACTTCATTTACGCACATTTATAACCATTTTCATTGACAGATTGAAGGTTGATTATGGGGTTGATATGTTTACAGTTATGTGACCTCTCTCCACTACTCCAGGGCATAAATGAGCATTCATTCACATCCAATCTCACTGGTAGTTTTGAAATGAGAACCTCTGGACACATTATGGCTTGGACAGGAGGCTTTTATTTGTGGTCTAATTTATCAGTATACTCTAGACTATTTCTGAACTGACAGAGCAGATGTTCCATAGGCTTTTCTAAAAGGCCTTTTCATTGATTCTATTTCAATCAAAACCTGCTTGTGTGTGATGTAATGGTGGAGAATGACCAGCCAGTCATTTATCACAGATGCCAAATCCACATGTTTCGGGTGGCAGAGTTGTGTGCTTTGGGCCAGCCAACCCATAGAGCGCAGACCTCCACAAACACACACAAGAAGGTTTTGTGAATTAGATGCTTTCTGATGTTGGTATCAACACATTGCAATGCGAAAACAGCCCATTTCAGCAAAGAGTCACCTTCCTTTAGCCATATAAGGAATGAAAAGGAATGAGAGGACTTAAGTTGTTGACTTTGAAGGATTTCTAGTGATGCCTCTCAGTGCTCCGATCAAGTACTGTCCATTCCCTTTCTTTTGATAAAGCTCTGTATGTGACAGCATGCTGTATATAGATATTTGACTGTTTAATGCATTAATGCTCATTTACCTCCCTACAGTATATCAGTAGCATTTACATACGACTACAAGTTAGAGCAGATTGTATTGTATGACTTTGTTGGCCTGAGGAACCCCGTTCTGTAGAACAATCCTCAGCCTGCTGAAAGATTCAGGAGTGCAGTATATCAGCACATTACAGTACATCTGCATACTATGACATATTGTAGACAAGCAGGATATCTGGCGGTTGTTTTTAAATACTGTAAGTGGTGTCTCCCTCCGTCTCTCCCCCTCTCTCTTCATCTTGCTCCTACTCTCAGTGGGCCATGTTAATACTACCTTGCAGAACATCTCTGAAACCTCCTTCCTTCATGAACTCCCTCAGTCTGATTTTTTGCATCGCGAAGCGACGCTCTAGGGCACGTCCTTCAGACTGAAGTGCATCCGCTTCTACATTTCTGCTGTGTATATAAACCAAACTGTGGACGGTCTGGTATGCAGGTGTAAGCTCTTTATACCGTGAGTGGGTAGGCTGTAGTGTACTCAGTGCTCAAGCTCTTTGAGTGTTGGATCCGTGTCTTCTAATGTCTGTGGACACTTAACACTTTGTTGGACGTGAAATAAATGTTGCGACACCCGTGTCATAAAGCTGTGTTGCGTCCTTTTGTGTATCTGAGTGAGTTGTCTGATTGCAATTTGCGGATGTTCTCCTGAAGTCCTGATGTTCATACCTTCATTATGGCTTCAGCTGCAAGCTTCAGTTTGTCATCTAATTTATCAGTATACTCTAGACTATTTCTGGCATTCATTAAGGTCCATCTGAAGGTTGTGAGCCACCAGTCCTATCTTCAAAATTTGAAACAATTTGAAAATGGTCTATTTGTCCTATTTATCGGTATACTCTAGACTATTACAATAGTACAACAATCTGAATCACAGATTAAAGCAAACAAAGCAACAACTCTCGTAATAATGCAATAGTGTGGTGATGCTCCATGTAATATTGCAAATTTTCTTTATCCACAAAATTCTGGACATATAGTGCAACTCAGTCCTTTTCATATATTTTGTTGAGCATCTCAGCCTGTCCTCTCTTCCTTCTGAGTTCAGCTGACCATCTGTCTCTCAGTCAGGTATTTCGGCTGCAGCTCAGGTGTCATTTTAGAGAAAGGGATGGAGAGGGAGGGAGGGGCAGGAGTGTGGTGAGGTTCAGAGGGACAGGACCCCTGCCAGTTCACTCCCAGCAGAGCAGCAGTGCAGGGCAGTATGGTTCTCCACAGGGTGATCCAGACTGTCCGTGAGGGTGATCTTGAAGCTTTGAGGGTCCTGCACCAGTCCGGCCACCTCAGCTCAGCCATCACTGACCCTCAGGGGGGCACACCCGTCCATCATGCTGCTCGCTGTGGCCGACTTGACTGTCTACGCTTTCTGGTGACAGAGGCTGGCCTCCAGGGCCACAGTCGTGCCATGAATGGAGCCACGTCTGCCCATGATGCTGCAGCAACTGGACACACTCAGGAGCTGCGGTGGCTTCTGGGACATGGAGACTGTGGGATTGAGGTGAGGAAAGATGGCTCACGTTTTTTTTTTTTGTTTTTTTTTTATACCCGACTGATGAAGAACAATCATAAGATAGCAGGTACACTATCTGTCCAAATGTTTGTGGACACATGAATCTGCTGGCACCATGTCTAATGCCAGGTGTGGACTAGAGGGGTATAAAGCCCCTTAGTATTGAGCTGTGGAGCAGTGGAACTGTGTTCCTTGGAATGATCAGTACTTTAGACAGGGATGAGCTGGGTAAGTTGGCTGCTGATCATCTAACATGGATGTGGCATAATGCAATCAAATCCCCACAGTAATGCTCCAAAATATAGTAGAAAGCCTGGTAGAGACAGTTCAAGGTGGTGATAATGTTGTTATATTGTTTGTTACACCTGTAACACACAACCAACCACATGGGATACCACAGGAACCACTTGACAACACCTGAGCAACCACCTGAGACATCACTGCAACCACCTGGATACTATAACAACCACCAACAACCATCTACTAACAGCATTATTACTCTTACAACCCCAGATCTGCACTTTGCAGGCAGTTACGTGCCTCAGGATCAGGGTTACCAACAGACATGATACACATATAACACACTACAAGACTAACCGTATATAACCCTGGTCATCATTGTGTGATGAATTATCAGCGAGTAATTCAGCTCAGAAAACAGTTAAAATTTACTGGTTTCCAACTGAATTAAATCCCAGTTTAAATTCCAAAGAAGCTTGCAGTGCATGTTTACTGCTCTGTCCACGTGGACATGATCAACCTGCATACAGACTCTGACTGATCAGTGAGAGGGGGCGGGGCTGATGATCAACCTGCATACAGACTCTGACTGATCAGTGAGAGGGGGCGGGGCTGATGATCAACCTGCATACAGACTCTGACTGATCAGAGAGAGGGGGCGGGGCTGATGATCAACCTGCATACAGACTCTGACTGATCAGAGAGGGCGGGTCTAATGACATTGCTGACCCAAATATTGGGTTATAGGAGAAAAATGAGAAAGGAGGGGCTGTTTGTTCTTTCTTTGCTTTGTTCAAATTTCAGAATAAAAGTCCTGAGAAGGGATAATACTGATACATAATAAAAATAATTAAGGAAATTTGGGTTGCTTTTATATTTTATTTGGACTACTTTCCAGTGTTTTGAAGAATTTACTATTATAAATATCCTTGTCAATCAAATCATTACAAATATCTTAAAAATACTCTGGATGATATATTACCAACAGGATGTCTGAGATATAAAGTGTTTTTGTCCTCATAAGCAAACAAATATATTTATCAAAACTTACTTTCAACACACACACACACCTGTCATTAATGACATGTGCCACCTGTGCAGGACCAGGATGGGGAAGGAGCTACAGCTCTACACCTGGCCACAAGGTTTGGTCATGCCGAGACAGTTCAGTGGCTGCTGACCGCAGGGGGCAGCACTGAGGCAGAAACAGACTGTGGCGCACTGCCTGTCCACTATGCTGCTGCCAGTGGACATCTCACCTGTCTCAAACTGCTTCTGACACACTCCCCAAGGTGAGATGACCACACCTGCACATTCATGCAGATTTCTGCTCAGCCAATCATGTGGCAGCAGTGCAGAACATGAAATCATACAGACTGGTTTCTAGATTTCTAGATGTTTTTTGTAGACTGGTCAGTTCTGCTGTTCTGCTGAGGAACAGATTGTAGGGTCAGAATTTGGATCAACTGGTTTTTAAACAGTCCGGTAGCCGGTATTAAAGATCAGCAGTGTAGTTACTGAAACTGTATCAGAAACACAGTCCGGTAGCCGGTATTAAAGATCAGCAGTGTAGTTACTGAAACTGTAGAAGTACTGCCAATAGAATAGGACTCAATGGAGCAGCAAACATGAACCCATTGGCACTGTGCCTAATGCCAGGCATGGGCTCGAGGGATATTAAGCCCCCCAGCCTTGAGCTGTGGAGCAGTGGAACTGTGTTCTCAGGAATGATGCAGCTCCATCCAGTTCCTTTAGGATGACTTGGGCAGTTGGGGATGAGGTGGGGGTGGTTACAATCTAACATTCTTGCCTCTCTAATGCTGTTGTGGCTGAATGTCATCAAATCCTCACAACAATGTTCTGAAATCTTTTTGAAAGTCGTCCCCGGACAGTGGAGACAGTTACTCCAACAAAAGCAGGATGAACTCTTTTTAATAGACTTTATTTCAGAAGAAACACTGAAGAACACTGCAGGTGTCTGAATACTTTTGTCATATGAAAGAATGATAGAATATGTGATTCATGCATAGTCTAGATCTTTCATGAACATGGATGAAAACAAACACAGGCTCGTGGCGTGACGTACACCTACCAATTGCTCACCTCTTCCTCACATTTCATACTGAATGCAGTAGAGTGTGTGTGTGTGTGTGTGTGTGTGTGTATTGTCTGAGAGTCACGTTGAAGGCACTCTGGAGCAGTTGGTTAGTGATGCCAGGCCAGTGGGGGGTCAGACATATGTTAAATAGATCCCCTTGGCTCAGATCTCAATAATACATGAGCAGCTTCTTACCTGCCACATGTCGGCACCTGTGGTCTTATACCGGACCAAGCTCCGCCCTCCTCACTCTCACACCTAATACCTTAGATCCCTCACACACCGCTTTCTACCTTCCTTACACTGGAGATTCATCACGTCCAGATAATATGACGTGTATACATTATAGTTGTGGCTATTATTACTGTATATCACCCCTAGACACGCTGGGAGAAAACTGCCATGAAGGGATGCACAGGGTCAGCAATACTCTAGTAGTCTGTTATTTGAGAGTGATGGTTTTAATGGACCAAAATGTGGTCTAAACCATTCTGCCACCTTCAGCCTGGACTGTTTACACAAGGCAGGTTGGGTCCATGGATTCATATTGGTCCATGGTCCAAACTCTGACCCTCCCATCTGTGTTCCTCAGCAGACCAGGTTATTGTCTTCAACTGTTTCATTTAGTCAAATGCCAAAGACCAGTCCGTCCCTGTCCAGATTTTTTAGGACTGTGGTCACATTGATCAGATTAAGGCAAAACATTGTATCATTTCAGTCTCGTAATGTGAATGTAGGCCTTCCTAAGTGCTGCTAAATTGGATGAAAGTGAAAGTTCAGACTGGATTTGTTTTTGTCTTCACAAATGTGCTCCGGAAAGTCTGATCACTCGGTGAAAAACATTCATTCAAAACATTTTTATATCTCTGATAAATTCAGACAAAACATTTTGAACAGTTTGTAGCGTTTGACTCAATAATGCTCAAAAATATGATTTTTCATACGTGTTCTGGATTCTGCTCGTACACAGATATCAGTCTATCTGGAGGGTTTCCTCAAACGCCTGTTGACCGACTCCACTTTTTGAAGGGTGAAACACCATGTTAATGGTTACAAGCTCTAAATAATTTCAAACAGTGAGCTGTTTCCTCATTTATAACGTCTCGGCGGAGGTGACCTGCACAAACGGATGATGATACCATCAGTATAGACAAATCCGATCTGGACAAAGGGACAGAATGAGTAATGAGACTTTCAACGTTACTTTGAACATATCTGCTTTGAACATATCGCAACATGATTGGCTAATTAGGTATTTGCATAAACCAGCAGGTGTACAGTCTGAATATTGACAACTTTACATTTCCATCCATATTTCATTCCATTTTAATTATGTAAAATATAGATTTTTGAATTTGTAATGAATAAAGAGCACACTATTTTCCCTGTGGTCATTTTCTTGACTTAACAAGGTTCATCATCCACTCATTTGCATACATCTTAAACGAAATAGTAACAATAATAATAATAATAATAATAATAATAATAATAATAGTCTGGAGATACGAATGACCTCCACAGTGCAAATTTCGCCGAGAATCACGGTAACTCTTACAAACAACCTTTCAGGAGTGTGGATCGTCAGATGGCCACTGGCGCTACTTCCCTCTACCTTGCCTGTCAGGAGGGTCACCTGCATGTGGTGGAGTATCTGGTGAAGGACTGTGGTGCAGATGTGCACCTCCGGGCCCAAGATGGCATGAGCCCCCTGCATGCTGCAGCCCACATGGGGCACTATGGCCTGGTGGTCTGGTTGGTGAGTTTCATTTGTCACTCCATCTTTGCATTTGGAAAGCTAAAGGTGAAATTAGAGTCAGGTGTTTCCAACCAAGGGGAGACAATCAGGTGTGAGTGGGCGTGTCCTGTTTTATTTAAAGAACATGGATCTGTCACAACAAGTTGGATCTTCACAACATGTTTGTGTATCATGAAGAACAGAGGAGGTTTCTGAGGAGCTCAGAAGAAGAGGTGTTGATGCTCATCAGGCTGGAGAAGGTTACAGAAGCATCTCTAAGATGGATCAGACCGAGAGCACGGTGTGGAATAGTCCACCAGCTCACAAAAGAACCCAAGAGAACTTCTAAACAACTGAAGGCCTTTCTGACATTGGCTATTGTTAATAATAATAATAATAATAATAATAATAATAATAATAATAATTGTGACTACCTTTGCTACCTCTGCTCCTCAGGCTTCCTTCACAGATGTGGACGTGTCGTGTCAGGATCAGAACGGAGCCACCGCTCTGCACTTTGCTGCCAGTGAAGGTCACCACCGCATCCTGGAGCGCCTGCTGCTGATGGGGGCAAGAGTTCTGCGAGACTGCTGGGGCGGGACACCTCTGCATGATGCTGCAGAGAACGGAGAACTGGAGGTGATGAGCTGAGCTGTAAGAAGACGTTAAGGAGATGTGATGCACTGATCTGAAGGTGTACACACACACATAAATGAGCAACCGTATAACTTCACAATCAGCAGAATGAGTGGATGGTCAGCTGGGCAGCCAAAACACAACAGGCTAATCTCAGTATCTGACGGGTTTCTGTGCAACATCATCACAGAAATGAGGTGCAACCAGGGGACAGAAAGCAACAGAACACCTTACACTGTACACTAGAGAACATCAAGGACAATGTTTTACGGTAAAAGATGGAAGGACAACCTTTACTATTCAGAGGGGATCGAACCCCTGTGCCAAACATCAACCAAGTTTATGGATCCAGAACTGAGAACTGATTTATGGAGGTAATCAGTCCAGTCTGCCTCTGCCAAGGTTTTCAAGGTAGCGAGGTCATCTCAGGTTGTGTACAGTATATTTACAGCAGGTGTCACCAACCCTGCTCCTGAAGGGCTACCTTCCAGCAGACATTTGGTCCATTTCTGATTGGCTGATTGGGGTGTTTTAGATATCCACTGAATTCTGATTATTTCAGGGGGTCCAAGGGGTCCACAGGGCCCGCAATTATTTACTTGATTGTAACTATTTATTCTCCCCTCAGTGCTGCCGAGTCTTGTTGGCAAACCAGATCAGTCCACTGGAGAAGGACGTTGACGGTTTCAGTGCAGTCAATCTGGCGGAGTACAACGGCCATGGAGACTGCGCCACCCTCCTGCGGTCCGCTCAGGTGGGTCACATAACTCTCGCCTTACCTTAAATATAGTCCGAGTGAAGTTTGAGACTGACACTGATGATCTGGTTCCAGTGGTGGCGATATCAGTCAGGCAGGAAAAATGGACAAGCATAAGAACCTGAGACACTTTAGAAGACATCAGCAGATCCTAATGTTTTGGATCATTGGTGTGGTTACTAAATAATTCAATGAAGTTAGTGAATTATAAAATACTAATGTTAATTACTGAGTAACCATCCTGCAGTTTAAGGGTGTAAACATTGGAATATCAGGATACAGTCGCTTAAGTAATAGCCCTGTCCAGTCTGTGGGTCAGTAGCAGACATGTACACCAGCCTGTGAAACCTAAAGAGCATCAGGAGAGCGGAAACTCTCAACGAAATGTTCTACGGTTAAAGGTTAAGACCTCAGATAACCTCACAGCATCTCAATAGGATAAAGATCCAGGCTTTGACTTGGAAATTCATTTTTTATCTTTTAAAATCTTCCTTGGTGGATTTAACGCAAAGTTTTGGGCCATTGTCATGCTGCATGGTCCACCTCCTCTTCAGCTTCAGTTTTGGAAATGGCCTCACATTTTCCTCAAGCACCTCTGATAAATAAAGATGGAACCTCCATGCCCTGCTGCAGTTAAGCAACCCCAAACTGCCTCTATCCTCCATTCAAACTCATCCCAAATCCGGAGAAGACAGCCTGACTGCTACTAGGTGACCCTCGACCTTTGTATATACCTCTCTAAATTACTGAATGCAATGTTGTACCAGACTGTCATGTCATCTTCAGTAATGAGTCCCACGTTTGTCTTCGTGGAGATGACCAATGAGTCACACATCCAGAAGGTCTGGAGTCATGGTGTGGTGGTGTTTAACAGCCAAACATTATATGAATGAGGTTCTGCAACCAGTGGTTCTACCTTTTCTGAACACACGCTCCAGTGCCCTGTTCCAGCAGGACGAACCTTGTCCACATACTGCTGCTGTCTCAAGAGCTGGCCTTGAAGACACAGTTGCATCTCCAGACCTGTCCCTGATTGAAAATGTGTGGACGCTATTGGACGCTCTATCAACGCTCCACCCCTACCACACCATCTTCAGAACTGAGTGAGAACATTCAAGCTGCATGGGATGGATCATCACAGGACACCATTAGGAACCTCTACACCTCCATGCAGAGACGTCTGGCGTGTTGCGTTAAATCCGACGCCGTACTGAGAGACACCACTTCTGTATGAGTAGATCAATAAATATTGATCAGATCAGTTATTGATCCTGATCACCATCATCTTCCTTCCCAACAGCACTGCAATCTCACACGTCCTTCTGCTCATGCACTTCAAAACTAAATAAGGACCAAGTATGCCGGGGTAAACAGTGGAACGAGAGCGTCAGTCAAACACTATCAGCTATCACCCCAGCCTCTCTGCCTCAGCTCCAGAGCTGTAGAGTCATCTGAGCTCCGCCGTCTCAGGTGTCTGGGCCTCAGATCTGTGGGTTTGTCAGAGTGCGTCTCTGCGCCTGTGTGTTTCCAGTCTCTCCTGCCAAAGCGATCCATCAGGAATCTGGCAAGCAGCTGTGCTCGGACCTCCAGCTAGTGTAGTGATTTGGTTTAAACGGGCATGGCTTCGGGTACACTTCCTCTGTCCAAATGTTAATGATCACGTAGAGCTTTTCTACATAATAATCATTTCGAAATATAATCATAATGTTTGGACTCGTACAGTATGACTTTGATTCATGTTGGCACCATTAACACGATTTAAAGGGGCATGCGTAGAGATCAGGGGCTTAGCCTGAGGTATTCTTTAATTTTATCCGTTCAAAAGGGGGGGGGGTGTCCCCCATGCCCGTATCATTTCGTCCATGCAAATGTGGGGAGGGCTATTCTTTCGTTCCTTCAAGATGCTCATCCTCCCATGCTTGTTTCATTTCATCCGTTCAAAATGGGGTAGCCCCATCTGGATTGTCAACTGCACACTGGATGCACATTAAAGGAACAATGTGAGATTAAGGAGGGCTGAAACAGTGGGGCCAATTTGGGAAGTCCAACCTTCTCAGAGCCCATGCCCACCTGGAACCCACTAAGCCCAGATTTCACCCACATGAGCCCCATTTGAGCATGTTGGCTGTGGAATAACATTGATTTTCTGGTTCCAGAAAGATCTGCCACAGTTATGACTAGGCAGCTGGGTTATTATGAACATCTTTAAGACATCAGACAGGTCTTGTGGGGTGTTTCCAGTATGCAGTGGTCAGTACCCACCAAAAGTGCTCCAAAAAGGACATTCTCATGGGGGTCCCGCCACACACCTTACAGGACTTAAAGGATCTGCTGTAATGTTAGTCGTGGTGCAGAGACACCTTCAGAGGTCTTGCAGAGTCCATACCTCGACAGGTCAGAGGTGGTTTGGCAGCACGAGGGGAGCCTACACAATATTAGGCAGGTGGTTTTAATGTTATGGCTGGAAAGGTACTACGCCTTTCAGTGCTGTAAGGGTGATAAGGTCGTCTTTCCTGTGTAACAGATGTCTGCTGACCCCTCTGTGCTCTGTGGTTAAAGTACAGTCAGGAGAGGTATAGCAGCTGTTAAGCGATACTCATTTAAACTTGCAGGACCACTGTGGAAAACGGGTCGATGTTTATCAATTAATGAGACACTATAGGGACAAAAGTATTGGGACACCTGCTCATTCAATGAGGGTACAGCTGCTGGGGTCAGTTTACTTCCAGTGCAGAAAATGGAGACCATATTTTGGTTTGTGCATTTCTGTGATACTAATGTAGCTCATAAAAATAATGATATATAATAAAATCAAATTAACTTTTAGAATCTGAGATCCGCATTTTACAGGCAGATACATGCTGTTTTTTAGGCTTTATATCTCAGGATCAGAGTAACCTACAGACATGTATGTTATACCTTATATAACCGCATTGTGTTCATCATCATTCATCATTGTGTGATGAATTATCAGCAAGTAATTCAGCTCAGAAAACACTTGTTTCCAACTGAATTAAATCCCAGTTTAAATGCTAAAAGAGCTTCCAGTGCATGTTTACTGCTCTGTCCAGGTGAACATGATCAACCTGTACACAGACTCTGACTGATCAGAGAGAGGGGGCGGGGCTGATGATCAACCTGCATACAGACTCTGACTGATCAGAGAGAGGGGGCGGGGCTGATGCTCAACCTGCATACAGACTCTGACTGATCAGAGAGAGGGGGCGGGGCTGATGACATCAGGAACCCAGATATTGAGTTATAGGGGAAAATGAGATGGGAAGGGCTGTTTGCTTTCTTTGCTCACAGTGTTCAAATTTCAGAATAAAAGTCCTGAGAAGCGATAACACTGATACATGAATAACAAAAATAATAAAGAATATTCAGATTGTTTTATTTTAATTGGACCTCAGTTGAGTATTTTGAAAAGCTTATTATTATAAATATCCTTGTCAATCAAAATAACACATTAAAACAAACATTTTTGATCAAAACATGGTCAAATTAATACAAATATTTAAATTCTGTTAATATTTACATCTCAAATGAAGACGAATTTAAGTAGCCGGATCTACTGACAATAACAGTATCTGGTATGTGTGTCTCCTATAAATACTTTTCAATGTTGTGGATGAATAAATGTATGTCACACTATGAACATATCCCACACAATTGGCGTAGCGGTCTAAAGGTTAAACCTCCCACTCAAACCACACGAACGCAACCAAGTCGGGCAAACATGTTCCACCAAGGAGAAACACCTGACATGCACTTGAAAGCACAGTTCGCCCCACAGCAAGTGGAAGAAGAAAGCGGTCTAAATATCCATAATCAGTTATGGGTCTGCCGGTGATCCCAAAGCACTGAACAGTCAGGTTCAGTCACACTGAGTAGCTGTTAGTTACGTAATCGCCAACCCCCCAACTCCGACCCCCCTCCGCGCCTACCTTTCAGTGACTGTTGTGTACATACAGTACGTCCACATGGTCATCAGACCCCTTCTGATTCAGAGCCATGACTGGACTGGACACTGAAGCCCTCTTTTGAATTATTCAGTAAGACCTCTGTAGAAGACCTCCTGTCTCAGAGCTTTGTTCATATGGTGGAGATGCTGAGGCATTAGGCCATAGGTTGATTGTCAGCTGAGCGCATCTCTGAGCTGCTCGTTTACTGGTCAGGATCTTCACCCAGACTGGAGCTGCTGGAGCTGCTGCCCACTGTAAGTCGTTTCCAGTCTCCTCCAAACTCTGCTGTAGCCTTGATTTCAGGATTACTGGACTAAACCTAACTTCATCTGATTTGTCACCAGTTTGCAGGATCATAATGCAAGTTTGAAATGTTCCTGCTGCTTTCTCTTTCAGAAGCTTTACTGCAAAGTATGGACAAAAGTATTGGGACACCTGTTCATATACTGTTTCCTCTGAAATCAAGGGTATTATAGAGTTAATCCCACTTTTGTTGGAGTAACTGTCTCTACTGTCCAGGGAAGACCTTCTACTAGATTCTGGAACATTGCTGCGATGATGTGACTGCACTCGTTGAAAAGAGCACTGTTAATGAGGTCAGGCGTGGACTAGAGGGGTATAAAGCCCCCCAGCATTCAGCTGTGGAGCAGTGGAACTGTGTTCTCTGGAACAATGGAGGTCCATCCAGTACTTTTGAGATGGATGAGTTGGGGAGTTGGAGTTGCAGCTGAATGCAATCAGATCTTCACAGCAATGCTTCGGAATCAAGTAGAAAGAGAAGACAGTGAAGAGAAGAGACAGTGACTGCAACAAAAGCAGGATCGACTGTAAAACGATGATCCAGCAGGTGTCCAAATACTTTTCTCATACAGTGTATAATGTATGAATCACTGCAGCATCATATACAGGTAACGAGATCTGTCTGATAGAGTGACTCAGTAGGCTGCCTTTGTGGGGGGTGGACCTTACTTAACACTTTACTAAACACTTTACTTAACACTTTACTAAACACTTTACTAAACACTTTACTTCTGTCTTCTTCCCAAAGGTTTGCTTCTGATCCTAGACCCGCTTCTGATCCGGCAAGACCCATATATTAGACGTATTGTCCATGTCAGGGTATAAAATATATGATTGTGTTGTTGGTCTTCTAAAACAATGCTTCTCAACCTGTGGTCCAGGGGCACGTTCTAATGGTCCACCAGCTCATCTTCAGGGGAAGGCAGTAGTCAATAGTGGGTCATTAATGGCACTTTAACCTTTAGACTTCAAGGCCAATTTTGTGGGATGTTTTTGTAGTTTTACATACTTTTATTACAAAACCTTAGTATTTATTGGGGACAGTCACACATACCAGAGTTATCTCAGAAATCCTGTAGGAAAGTGATGGTCCAGAGTGGTTTTTTGCTAAAAAGTGAATAACTTTGAGTTACTTGTAATGATTAGATTGAGAAGAGCATCAGCCCCGCCCCCTCTCTCTGACCAGTCAGAGTCTGTATGCAGGTTGGTTGATCCTCAGCCCCGCCCCCTCTCTCTGATCAGTCAGAGTCTGTATGCAGGTTGATCCTCAGCCCCGCCCCCTCTCTCTGATCAGTCAGAGTCTGTATGCAGGTTGAGTGTCAGCCCCGCCCCCCTCTCTGATCAGTCCCAGAGTCTGTGACCACCCAGGTTGATGTCAGCCCCGCCCTCTCTCCTGACCAGTCAGGAGATGCTGTATGCAAGTTGATCCTCAGCCCCGCCCTCTCTCTGATCAGTCCCAAGTCTGTATGCAGGTTGAGCATCAGCCCCGCCCCCTCTATCTGATCAGTCAGAGTCTGTATGCAGGTTGATCCTCAGCCCCACCCCCTCTCTCTGATCAGTCAGAGTCTGTATGCAAGTTGAGCATCAGCCCGCCCCTCTCTCTGATCAGTCAGTCTGTATGCAGGTTGAGTGTCAGCCCCGCCCCCTCTCTCTGATCAGTCAGAGTCTGTATGCAAGTTATGACGTGTATTGTATCTGTCGGTTACTCTGATTCTGAGAAGCCTAGAAAATGGCATAAAATGCAGATCTCTGGTACTAAGAATTAAATTGGTATCACCAGCTGACTATAGACCATTGCCTCCCCCTGAAGATGGGACTGCAGACCACTACAGAGTGCTTCATTGCCCGCTGGAGTTCTCTTGCCCACAGGCTGAGTAACCCTGCCCTAGATGATACATTCAAGGAACACATGTGACTGATAAAGACTGACTGCCAGACTGAATAAGTCTGTTAGAGCAGAGACATCACCATACTGTTCTGGACTACTGCCCCTGTTGTCCACCTCTGCTCTAGGAACTAGACACACATTCACTGTCGCAAAGGAACACTGGAAAAGCTCTTCTGGAGTCATGCTGATTTGTACTCATATGCTGTGTTGATTCTAAGCTTCAGGAGACGCCGGACAGTCACCCTTCCCCAGAGGTTATTCTCATCGAAGAGGAAAGGACCCCATTCCTAGACGTTACCAACAAGACCAGCGACCAAACCTCCAGTGCCGTGATGGAGATCAGTAAGGTAATGAATGAAAAACTTATTTTAAAAACTAGTATCACGTACACCCCTCTAGTCCACGCCTGCTATTAGACACGATGCCAATAGGGTCATGTTTGTTTGTCTGCTCCAGAGAGTCCTATTCTATTGGCAGTAGCTGTGTGTGCATTTGCACATCTGTGTCAGGAATGGGCGTATTTTTAATCCCTGTGTTTTTTACGTGTTCCCAGCAGCCGGTGAAAGAGGTGCCTCCTCAACCTCGTATCTCTCCATCCTGTCCTGATGTGTCTCCTGCACACAGTTCCTTCACACAGTCTGCCAGAGGTGGAACCAGCTCCATTCAGCATGTGCAAGTGGCCTCTGCAGGTAAAGGCTGTAATGGCCTTTAGAAATAATAATCTTTTATTGATCAGCCAGAGACCAACTTCATTCTTCAGGTTGTTATGCCAACCAAAATTCTGGGTTTGACAGCCGGTCAATACTGGACAAACACATTACTGGGTGATTTTGAAACCTCATCATAGCAATCACTTAGCAACACCACAACAACCACCATAGTAACCCCCTAGCAAACACTTTGCAACTTCATAACAACCACATAACAACCACTTAGCAACACCATAGCAACCACCTAATGACTACTTAGCAACACCAAGGAACTACTCGTCAACTTCATAACAACCCCATAGCAACCACTTAGTAACACCATAGCAAACATATGATAACTTCATAACAAGCACATAGCAACACTATAGCAACCACCAAGAAACTACTTGGCAACTTCATAACAACCCCATAGCAACCACCTGGCAACTTCATAACAACCACATAGCAACACCATAGCAACCACTTAGCAACACCATAGCAACCACCTAATTACTACTTAGCAACACCATAGCAATCACCAAGGAACTACTTGTCAACTTCATAACAACCCCATAGCAACCACTTAGTAACACAATAGAAACCACCTAACAAACACTTGGCAACACCATAGTAACCACCTAGCAAACACATGGCAACTTCATAACAACCTGATACCAACACCATAGCTGCTATGGTGCTGCTAAATGTTTGCATGGTGGTTGCCAAGGTATTTTGCACGGTTGCTATGCTGTTGCCAAGTTGTTGCTGTGGCCTTCCTAGGTGGTTGCTACGATGTTGCTAAGTGGTTGCTAGATGACTACAATTAAGACTATTGTGAGGATTTGATTGGATGATGGATAATCACCACCACAAAAATTTGGACATCAATTACTGTTATTATTGAGAGTGATGGACTGTTAATTGATCAGGTTTCATTCACAAACTGTCGAGATGGACCAGGCTAATGCATGTGTTTCATTTGTTTGCATTTACAGTTGTGTCTTCATTTAGCGCAATGAAGCAGCATGAGGAGAACAATGTACTGGTGTCCCCGCTACAGTCCATGAGGTCTTGGAGACATGCAGGAATGACTGCGGTCTTCACTGGACACACAGTAAGTTTCTTTCTCTATCCAGCCCGTCCATGAGTACAGCTGATGACTAGACCCACATCCCACTCTGTTTTTACAGAAAGCAGAAAACGAACTGGTCTTAATCCCAATGGAGGAGGCGAATCTTGCTGATATTGATTCTCTGGTTCCTACCCATGATGAGCATGGGAAGCCGATTGCAGAGTGGAAGAGGCAGGTGATGGTGCGTAAGCTTCAGGCACGACTACAGGATGATGAAGGCCAACAGCAAAAGGTAAATGCTGCCATTTCCAAACCTCTGCTTACCAAAGGTCTTTCTACATTTCTTTACCCCAGTGTTTCAAATTCCACCTCAACCACATATGATGCACCTCACCAGGTTTAAATGAAAAGTAGAGTTAGATATTGTCAGCAAATAAAAGATAAAACATTAAAATTCTTAATAATCCATGCCAAAGGCAGCACAAATAAGAAAACAACAATGGACCTAAAACTGAACCCTGTGGGACACCACAGGACAATGGCGTAGACTCTGTTTACCCTCCAATCTGATCATGGCCCTTTTGATTCTTGTCTTGTCCACCAGGATAACAGTGACAAATGTATGGATGTCTGGAGATATTCAAAGGTCCATGATGCTATTTTGGGCCCCTTTGGTGAGTTGCTAACAGAGGATGACTTGGTGTACCTGGAGGGTCAAATCGAGACCGTATCACTTCAAAAGAAGTGTCAGGCCTACGAGCTGGAGTTAGCCCGTCTAGTGGAGGAGCTGCGAGCAATCCTCCCAACTCCAATCGTCAATATCACTGTCAATACTCACCCGCTGCCCGAAACAGTGGACTCTCTGGCCCTGCCTGTGTGGTGTAGCCGTATTTCGGGCATTGTGAAGAGCATGAGCCTACTTTTAAACAACCTAACAGAGAGAAATGGAGAAATAGTGGATGGCATCTGTAAAATCCCCAACAAAGAACTGGATTCGGTCTTCTCCGTACAGCCTGAAAGACAAAGCTCTGTCAGGGGCAGGAGGGAGAAGGTGGAAATGGAGATCCAGATGTCTGGTGTATCTGTGCGAAATCTGAGGTCAAATTTTGAAGGTCAGATTGGGAACATTTATCCATTCTCTGGCATGGCAAACAACACATCCAAGTTCAACGCAAAAGAGCAGCCAAAGAATTCCAATTGCCCATCAAAGGTCGTCCAAGACGTCAGTGTCCTCAACGACAGCAAACACACAAATGGAAAGGAACCAACTAAAGTTATGGAGACGACCAGCTTACGCAAAGAGCGAATCGTTGTTCTGTTCTTAAGCCATTGGAAGAAGTCAGCCTATGCCATCTCAATGCGAGCCAAAATGAGGCAAGAAATCGACACACAGAGATCAGCAGAGACCTACCTCAAGAATCGCACAGTGACCACTCCACCAAAGAATGGCTCCTTATATCACCTTTATAAACAAAGGACGGCCATTGACAAGATGATTCGCAATTGGAGGGACATAACCCTGGGAGTTCCCTCTCGCCAGATCCGGAGCCTCCAAAGAAAACGGGTCACCTATTCCCCAGAGCAGTTCTTGCCACGAGTGGATGGTGCCCCCGTGCCTTATGACAGCCTCACCCTTGACCTCTTCATGCTAGGATACTTCCACATCCTGGAGCAGGACCTTCCTGCAGAAGAAAGGAAGATGAGGCACCTGCTCTGCTTCGAGGTCTTTGACCATGTTGGAGCTTTCCCTTGGGAAACGGTAAGAGATTTTCATCGAGCTGTGCTGAGAGACATTGAAATCGGGAAAAGGGACTGGAAAGACGGGTTTGAAGACGTCAAGGTCCAGTTCTTTGGGATGAAAGGGAACGCTGCATCCTTGAAGCCTCAGAAGGCCCCTGGGGTTACAGCAGTTGAGAAAACGGCACAAAACGACACAGTCCACATGGCAGGTGGGAACACAGACTTCTCGTGTTTTAACAATGATGACATCTGTAAGTACATCGATCGTAGTTTTGCGTTCTGGAAGGAGAAGGAAGCTGAGTTGTTTGACTTTGAGCGTTAGTGCTGTTTGGTTTTGGTTGCTCTGTTTTTAAACCTAGTAGATGATTGTAGGGATGTGTCGAGTGCAGATGATCTGTATGTTTGTATGAGACTCTGACGGTGTTTAGAATTCGTATGAAGTCACTGTATGGTGTCATCATTTTTCCCCACTTTCTTGGTGCATTATCCTGCTGATAAACATCTTACCTGCTCATGTTGCTCAGGCTGGTTGACAAGGTGGTCCATCTTAGCTCTTGACCAGCATAGGGTATGTTTTCGTATTTGATGGTTGTGAGTTTGATGGTTTAGCTGGTGTACAAGCATGACCATCCTAACCAAGCCAGTCAACCAGTATGACCAACATGGTTGACCTATATGACCAAGCTTGTCAGGAGGAGCAGGGCAAACAAGACTACAGTTACCATAACAACTCTACTACTACAGTTTCAACAGTACCATACAAATTCAGGGGCTTACAGCACCCAATGTAGGGTCTATCCAACTGCATGCATCGAACAATACATGTACTATGTGCACCCTACCTTGTACGGTATGTTTTGACCTGGATGACCAGCTTTTCAACCACCACAATCAAAGACCACCTCGGTACATCTGTACAAGCGGTTTCCGAGCTGGGTTTTTCAGCAGGGTACGAACTGTTATACAGAAACCTAGCAGGTCAGCATGAACAGTCTCGTAATGTGTGGTCCAGGGGTAGACAGAAGAGACAGAAGACAAGACAGAAGCTGAATTCAAATGTATGTCCTTTTGATATGTAATTTTTCTTTAATAAACATTCATTGCGTTTGAGGTATGATATTTGAATATTTGTGGTCATTAATAACGTTGTCACCTTGTTTTCAGTCCATAAAACGAGTGACGTCTGGACCTGCTCCAGCCTTTCAGTGTATTTCTCTGCTGTTGAATCTGATACAGTAGACCTGGCTTTAGGTACAGTACGTAACAACTGCACAAACAGCACAAACACAGTGTTCTCTTTTCATGGCCTGCAGCTTCCCCTTGTGGGCAGTTTAAAGTAAGACATCTCTGCCGTACAGTGAGAACAGTGACAGGTTAATGGTTCCCTTGGAAGAAGGCCTGCCTTCTAGTGTTGGTCATCACTCCACCAGAACACTCACAGATGCAAATACCAATCAGGGTAGATGGCAATAATAAACACACCTTACATCTGATCAATGTATAACTAAACCCATATAACTGAAGAAATCAGTTTTTTGTAAAAGGTAATTATTAGAAATGTCATTTTCTTGTGAAAAAGTTAGGACACGTCCAATTTTATGACCACTAAACACCTAAAATTAGAATCAGGTCCAAATGGTTAGAGTATCATATTTAAAACCTCAGACATTAGCTTGGTTTGCTCTTGATTGTTGAAGTGAGTGGGATCATCACGGTCAGATCCAAAGAGCTCTCTGAGATCTTCAGAAAGAAGGTTGTAGATGCAGATGAGTCTGAGAAGGGATCTAAAAAGTCCAGAAAATCATTAACAAGTGGAGAACATCCTAAAATGTTCATTATGGGACCTACATCATCTGCCATCAGATACAGACTAGACAAGTTTGAATTTCACAGGAGGTGTTTAAGGAGTCTCAATAAAACATCAGCAAGAACAAAGTTCTCCAGAACATCTAGACAAAGAGCAGGACTTCTGGAACAATGTGCTTCTGCAGATGAATCCAAAGCTGAATGGCCACAGTAACAGAAGATGTGTTTGAGCAGAAGAACCTCATACCAACTGTGAAGCATGTGAAGCTCTTCTGGGTACGTTTCTCCGACAAACCACACTTAGAATCACTCTGTTCATCATTTAGGATGTTCTGGAAAGCAGTGGGTTCGTCCTTTAACCTCAGATGAAACATCACCTTCACCATGTTTTCCTAATAATGCAGTTTGAGAAAATCCCCTCTATGTCCATGTGTTTCATTACCATGCAGATATCTGACCACCTTAAATACACCCACACACATTTCATCCATACAGAGGCCTGTTACTACCACGCAAATAAAAAAACAACCCCCAATACACCGTTATTACAAGATACTGTAATGCTCACAAGATCCTCGGTCATCAATTATTCATAATTACGATGTTTAGCTTTTATTATAATATCTCATAAGAAGCTTGTAATGACGAGATGTTCTACATCATAATTACATCTGCAACAATTTATTACATAATATTTAATGAGATTTTCTCAATTACAGACGTCCATCATAACTATGACGTCATTTTTACAGTATAATGAATGTTAATTTTTGTCTTGTCTATTGTGTTGGTTTCTGACGTCAGAATTGATTTCCTTCATAGCAAAGAACATTGAAGAAATGTTGAATTATGGTTGCATTACCTGACAATGGAAAAACCTTTAAACAACCTTTATTTAACCTATAATTTCGATTATGTAACAGTTTACTGCTCAGTGTCATCAAACTTGGAGGACAGTTGATTCAGTGTATCTGTGTTATCTGTGCACATTGATGTTAGGCTGATTCAACATTGATTCAATGTTATTTTTTGACTCCAAACATAAAAACAACATAAATTCAACCGTTGCTCATGATTGATTTATGGTTGTTTTGTGGTTGATTGAATGTTAAATCAGGCCCAGGTAACCTATATTTAACATTACTTCAACCTTATTCTGTGGTAATTATACAAGACATTGTTGCATAAATTATATTTATTATATATATGTATCAACATCTATTCAACATCTAATTTTTATTTCAATGCTACCCGATGCTTATGAGGCAAGGTTTAATAAAGGTTGTTTAAAGGTTGTTTTTCCATCATCAACCTTAAAGGAACGTTGATTCAATGTATCTATTGTTTGCACCCATCGATTTTAGGTTGAATCAACATCGATTCAATGTTATTTTCTGACATATCCAAACACAAAAACAACATAAATTCAACCATTGCTCATGACTGACTTATGGCTGTTTCATGGCATCTCATAATATCGACCCAGGCTCAGGTGACCTATATTCAACATCAGTCCAACCTTATACCTTATAGTTCTTATGCCACTGAGCATGAAATCTCGACATCTATTCAACGTTGCCTTCACCACTCCCCAATGCTTACCAGGCGAGGTTCACTAAAGGTTGCTTAAAGGTGGTTCCCCCTCACCAACCTCACAGGATGTCATGCAACCCCATTGCAACATTTACTCAATGTTCTAGCAGGGTCTACCAGTGCTCCCAGCAGCAGCCACTGAGATGTTGACCCCCCCGTTTCCACACCTTCACCGTCCCCTGCAAGATGCATGAGATCTGAGCCCACGGTCGGTCAGTCTGTGGTCACTGACAGGTCTGACCACAGCTGCGCGCATGCATGCATGCATCTGCACCGTTTCCGTAAACACGAAGCCAGGGCAGGGTGTGTGTGTGTGTGTGTGTGTGTGTGTGCGTGTGTGTGCGTGTCTGTGTGTGTGTGTGTGTGTGTGTGTGTGTGTGTATATGTATGTGTGTGTGCGCGCCGCTCATGCGCAGTGCAGGAGAGGGCGAGGGAAGGCGTCGTCTGCGTCGTTTGTCCAGCTTGGTGGGACCTTCTCCACGTCCATCCATCCATCACAGCAGTCATGTCCGTGGCCAGTGATTTTGGGAATCCTTTAAGGAAATTCAAGCTGGTGTTTTTAGGGGAGCAGAGCGGTGAGTGCTTTGTTTTAACCCTGCTTTCAATTTCTGCAGGAGTTGACTTGTGTTTGGAATTGCTCCGTTCCACCTTAAACGCCCCAGGCGCCCGAATGGAGCTGCTGCGCCATTTAAGGTGGAACGGAGCAATTCCAAAAAGAGTCAAAAAGAACCTCAGCCTGGCTTCCACCACCATCCAGCCACATGCATGAAGCCCCTTTACCTCAATGCTTATTGCCCTCCTTTGCATGTATTGCCCCAATGCATAGTCATGCCTAGTCTCTCTCCTTAGTCATCCCTGATCAATGCACATTGCAATCAAATCCACAGCAGATGCGTTCATGGACACCCTCCTCAATGTGCCTGAAACATCAAAGCACTGCCAAAAACCTGGCCATCCAGGCGTGGAGGACATCAGACTGAGCTTTTCCCATGTATTTGTCTGGTGGAGACACACCCAGGTTGCCACTGTCAACTTGGCAACCCTTGTTATTTGTCTCCAGGAACCAGAGTAGACGCTATAAAAGCAATGCCAGGGATGCAGCAGAGCCAGACTGGGTGTGTTGGACAGCAGAGGATGCACCACCGTGGATGGTCGTGATGAAGGTGATCTTGAGCTGCTTTGAGATGCTCCGGCTGGAGAAGACGTAATTGCACTCCCTCCCTGCTATGGGATGAGAAGATGGATGCAACCTCCAGGCCCAGGCACATGATGTGTTGAGGCATTTTGGGTGGCATTGGGGTGTCATGAAGCAGAATGTTGGGACGCTGGCAGAAAGACATCGCAGTGCATTGTTTGTTTGGAGGTTGACACATAGGTCCTCTGCAGAGCTTTCGTAAACACCCGTGTTAAGGTTCACAGCTTTTTTTGGCCCAAGTGAAACCACCACACCAGGTTTTGGGCAGAGGAGCTCAGATGTTGGGAAGCACTGGGAGATTGCTGCTGTCCAAGGTTCTGAAGATCAGACTTGGATTTAGGGAAGTGTTGGACCTCTCTGGGGGTTTTAGAGGCGAAGATGGGTTCGTCTTCTGTCTTTAACTCCTTCACATTCTTGACGAACAGGCCTGACTTGAGGAACAGGACTTTTGGGTGTGAGCATATTGAGGAATGTAGCTGGTGTGGCCTACAGAGATGTTGTCCCTCCTCTAGTGTATACACTGTTTGGCCAAATGTTTGTGGACATTCATCTGCTTTAAGTTGGACACGGCTGTGGACATGCTTTGCCAATAGAATAGGACTCTCTGGAGCTGGTAAATAAGCACAAACCTTTTGGGAACCATGTCTAATACCAGGCAATCAACCAAAGCAATGTTCTGGAACCTAGTACACTCATTACCCAGAAGGACGTGGGGGATTGCAGTTCTATTGGGAAGGAAGTTGTAGAGGTTCCTAATGGTGTCCTGTGATGATCCATCCCATGCAGCTTGAATGTTCTCACTCAGTTCTGCAGATGGTGTGGTAGGGGTGGAGTGTTGATAGAGCGTCCAATAGCATCCACACATTTTCAATCAGGGACAGACCTGGAGATGAGACCGACCACGGGGTAGCATCTGTGTCTTCAATGCGAGATCTTAAGACAGCAGCAGTATGTGGAGTGTCGTCCTGTTGGAATAGAGGTAGAACCACTGGTTGCAGAACCTCGTTAACGTAACGTTGGTCTGTTGAAGTGTCTGTAATGAAGATCAAAGGTGACCTGACATCATACAAAACTCTACCCACACAATGACACTGGACCTTCTGGATGTGAGACACAGATTTATTGTTCGTCGCCACCAAGACAAAAGCGGGACTCCATCCTGAGTGACTCCATGACAGACTGGCACAACACCAGTCGGTTGCAGTCAGCTGATTCCTTGTGGGTGTGACTTTTATTTTGACCATTAGTGCAGAAAGTCTTCTCTGGACAGTAGGACAGTCCTTTACCACCATGTACATCCTTCCATTTGCACCATTATTGTACATATTCATAATAATATACTTCATACTTGCCTTTATTATTGCACCACCTGCATGGACACGACTGCACTCTATGTAAACAATACTGTTTATTGCACGTCTGCTTAGATGCGAACTGCCTTCATTGGCTCTGATTCACTGAATCTGATCTAGAAGTAGAGACTTGTGTCTCTTTAACGTCTAAACAGCTCGTCTTTCATTCTGTCCCGTCTCAGAAGGTGCATATAAGCTTGACTGCAGTGTTGATGGTGGTGAGGCAGAAGTTCTACTGAATAATGCAGATCAGATTCTTGATCACATGATCATTTGCTTTTAACGTAATTGCTGGAGCGTTACGGTCCAGGCGGCCTGCGTAGGCCGAGTCGGCGCTCAGGGTTCCTCCTTAGTCACGGTATGTAATCTAATGTACGTGAGTCGCCACCCAGTCCGATAAACGTGGCCCTGTTTTGTCCTGTTTTGGTTTTTCAGTTGGAAAAACATCATTGATAACGCGGTTCATGTACGACAGCTTTGACAACACTTATCAGGTACGTCCTCATCAATCACACCCTTGTTTCTCCTCAGGCTTTTAAAGCTCTGCTCTGCTTTTAAACTGCTGTTTTTTCTTTCTCTAGGCAACAATCGGGATCGACTTTTTATCAAAAACCATGTATCTGGAGGACCGAACTGTAAGACACCGATACTTAACCCCGTAAACCCCAGTTAATGAGTTAATTTATTATTATTGGATCATTTTAACCTATTCAGTACATTGTAATTATTCACTCCTTATATATACTCAGTTATTATTATTCAATTACCACTAATTATTATCTAACTAATCTATAACTACTAATTATTCTGTATGTATTTGTATTATATTCTAATTCTAATTATTCAGTATCTACTTATATCTTAATTATAATGGTTCTGTATGTACTAATTACTCACTAAATACTAATAATTCAGTACAATAACTAATAATTATTCAGCATCTACTAATAATTCAATAAGAATGATTCAGTAGCTACTTTTTTCTCAGTAACTAACATTTATTCAATACATAGTTGTTATTCAGTATCTACGTATTAATTTGTCACTACTGATTATGCTGTATATACAAGTAATTCAATAATCATAATTCAGTACTTACTAATTATTCAGTATTTAATGATTATTCAGTATCTAGACATAATTTCAACTTGATATTGAAGTACCTGCTAATTAGTCTGTCTATGACTGATTACAGTAAATTCATTGTAATTATTCTGTATTTAATTATTATTCAACGTCTGCTTCTTATTTAGTATCTAATAATTCTATTAGAATTATTCAGTGTCTAATCATTTTTCACAATGTAGTTTGAAGCTAATATCTAGCTTTCTGAAGTATAAGCTTATGCAGGCATTTATGGTTAAATGAAGTCTGTCCAGGGGTACAGATGTGTGTGTGTGTGTGTGTGTGGGGGGGGGGGGGGTCCAGTAGGCAACAGCTTATATATTCCAGTGCTTTATATATACACACAATATATTCTATTTACCCAATATATACTGTATACACAATATATACTATATGCACAAAATATACGATTTACCCTATATATACACATAAATTAGATACACAATATAAACTATATCCCAAAAATATACTATATACACAATATATACTGTATACAAAATATATACTATTTACTAAATCAATATAAAATATTTACCCAATATATATTGTATGCACAATATATACTGTATACACTGTATATACTGTATATATACTATTTACCCTATATATACTATATGAACAAAATATACTATTTACCCTATATATACTATATACACAATATATACTACATGCACAAAATATACTATTTACCCTATAGATACACATAAATTATATACACAATATAAACAATATCCCCAGAATATACTATATACACAATATATACTGTATACACAATATATTCTATTTACCCTATATATACTATATACACAATATATACTGTTTACCCTATACATACTATATACACAATATAAACTATATATACTATATACAGAATATATAATATTTACCTAATATACACTATATATACTATTTACCCTATATATACTATATACACACAATATATACTATTTACCCTATATATACTATATACACCATATATACTATTTACCCTATATACTATTTACCCTATGTACACTATATATACTATTTACCCTATATATACTATGTACACTATATATACTATTTACCCTATATATACTATATACACTATATATACTATTTACCCTATATATACTATATACACAATATATACTATTTACCCTATATACACAATATATACTATTTACCCTATGTACACTATATATACTATTTACCCTATATATACTGTATACACAATATATACTATTTACCCTATGTACACTATATATACTATTTACCCTATATATATTATATACACAATATATGCTATTTACCCTATATACTATTTCCCCTATATACACAATATATACTATTTGCCCTATATATACTCTATACACAATATATGCTATTTACCCTATATACTATTTACCCTATATACACTATATATACTATTTACCCTATATATACTATACACACAATATATACTATTTACCCTATATACTATTTACCCTATATACACAATATATACTATTTACCCTACATACACTATATATACTATTTACCCTATATATACTATACACACAATATATACTATTTACCCTATATACACAATATATACTATTTACCCTATGTACACTATATATACTATTTACCCTATATATACTATATACAAATATATGCTATTTACCCTATATATACTATATACAAATATATGCTATTTACCCTATATACACACTATATACACAGTAGTATTACAGTATGAATATCAGGAGTGATTCACATTCTGTGATGGGATTTTTATGGTAAATATTTTAATCGAATACCTCATAAATGTGAAGTGGGTTTCGGGTACAGCAAGTCAAAGGCCACCCCAGGACATTCCCATTGTCCTACATATTTAAATATCAACATCTTTATCTTCAGGAATCATTTTCAGTTTCTGTGAGGCTGTCAGTCACATGTCCACTGTGTTCCTGCAGGTGAGATTACAGCTGTGGGACACGGCTGGACAGGAACGTTTCAGGAGCCTCATCCCCAGCTACATACGAGACTCCACAGTGGCTGTGGTTGTGTATGACATCACGAGTGAGTGAGACACACACACACACACACACACACACACACACACACATAGAATGATCTATCTATAGATCTATAGAATTCTCAGCAGACTTTATTCTCCTCCTTTCACCCTGATCTTCAATGATCAGGACCCCACAGGACCACCACAGAGCAGATATGATGTGGGTGGTGGGTCATTCTTAGCGTCCTGTGAGCCCTGATGAAGGACTAGAGGACGACCAACACAAACTGTGCAGAAACAGATGAGCTTCTGTCTCTGACTTTTCATCTACAAGGTGGAGACACTCGGTAGGAGTGTCTGATAGAGTGGACAGTGAGTGGACACAACGTTTAAACACTCCAGCAGCACTGCTGTGTCTGATCCACTCGTACCAGCAACACACACTAACACACCACCACCATGTCAGTGTGACTGCAGTGCTGAGAATGACCCACCACCCACATCATAGCTGCTCTGTGGTGGTCCTGTGGGGTCCTGATCATTGAAGATCACGTTGTATAAATACTATGGTAGAAATGACTACATTTACACTGTCTGTTGTTAAAGGTGACATTGTTTCTCATTCTCCAGATGTGAACTCGTTCCAGCTGACCTCTAAATGGATTGATGACGTCAGGACGGAGAGGGGGAGTGATGTGATCATTATGCTGGTGGGCAACAAAACAGATTTGGAGGAGAAGAGGTTAATTGATTTCCTTTACTTTGTCCCAGTCCCTGTGTTAATCATGCCTGTCCTCCACTCAGCTCTACTGGCCATCCTGAACCTTCTCCTGTTCCACCATATTCTTCTTCCAGCTGGTATCCCCCCAGCAATCTATAGCAGACCTGGATCCATAGAATAAAGTGGAATTTTATCAAATTCTGGGAGATTTTGAACAAATCTCTCAGTGAAAACTGCTGAACAACCCAACATTCACTGGCAGCTGGTTTCAGATTTTCTAAGCTGGATCTTGATGGTCGGAGAGGTTGAAAAGCTGGTCTTTACTTACCCTGTACTGGTAAATAATAGTCTATGTTTTAGAGTTTGATGACCTGGGACGTTGCCTGGCCTTGGCTTCCAGGGCCATAACAAGACAACAAGTCTTCCATCCCAGTCGATGAAAAGAAACCCCCCTTCTGATCTGATCCCCAGGACTCATCTCAGTCAGGCGACGCCCCTGTTCATGACCATCAGCTTAACTGACCTCATTTTCGGCCAGTGGGAGTAACCTTTTGACACCTTTTAAGTCCTACACTTGAAGCTTATTGTCAGGCTGGTCATACTTGTTGACAACTTTGGCCAAGCTGGTGAGGATCATGAGTATCTGCTGACCAGAGGTGTGGGCGTGTCAAAGGGTGGGCGTGTCAGAACCTGACTCCTATTGGCCAAAAGTGGGCTCAGTTACACAATGAGACAAAAAGGGTTGCCAGTGTTTTGACATTTTCCACTTGGTCCACCTTTAGAGACGCTCATCATTTTCAGCCAATAGGAGTAATCTTTTGACCTGCCCACCTTTTGGCACACCTACTGTCCTTCTAAATGCCCAGCACCCCAACCTGAGGAGAGCTACAATTATACAGTCATACTGGTGAAACACCTTAACCTGCAGACCCATCAAAACATACTCTTAAGTGGTCAACCAGCTTAACCAGTTTGATGAGCTTGAGCTGACCAGGCTGTACGTTTAAACCGCAGCGTTTACGGGAAGAAATAACGTTTAACATTTAATAATGTTTGATGTTTAACAGGCAAATCACGATTGAGGAAGGAGAGCAGAGGGCCAAAGAGCTGAACGTGATGTTCATCGAGACGAGCGCTAAAACTGGCAGCAACGTGAAACAGGTGAGTCTGGCATCTCTGTGAACGTCTTCATTCTCATCACTGCCTCAATCCGAGCGATCCGATTACGCTTGCACCCCGCAGTGCTGAACAGGTACAGCTGTGAGAGTTGACTCAGCTGTGCCACCTGTCTTCTGTCCCTCTGCTTTAAGCTGGTTTTGCTTTGGTTCCTCAGCTGTTCCGGCGAGTCGCTGCTGCCCTGCCGGGGATGGAGAGTCTGGACGACACTAACAAAGAGGGCAGTATCCTTTGATTCACGCTCGCATGGCACCACCACAGCACCATATGGCCCCACCGAAAGTACACCCACCCACCCACTCATACACCCATTCACACCCTCACCCACCATCCCAATCTATACCCAGCCTATATCCACCTATACCCACCCATTACCACCCACATGCATGCATACCCACATCAAACCCATCCCCACACATATCTATCCACACACATCCATACCCACGCCACCCGCACCCGTTTATATCCATTCATACCCACCCACCCACACTCACCTACCCATAGCCAGTCATACCAGCCAATACCAACTGACACCCACCCATACCCATCCACACACCCATTCACCCTCACCCACTCCCACCTATACCAGCGGACACTCACCTATACTCAACCACACCCATCCATAATCAATCACACTTACCTATACCAACCAAACCCTTCCATACCAACCCATACATTCATACCCAGCCATACCCATACCCATACCCAGCCATACCCATACCCAGCCATACCCACCCATACCCATACCCACCCATACCCATACCCACCCATACCCAGCCATACCCATACCCACCCATACCCATACCCAGCCATACCCATACCCACCCATACCCAGCCATACCCATACCCATACCCACCCATACCCATACCCACCCATACCCAGCCATACCCATACCCATACCCACCCATACCCAGCCATGAACATTACTGGTTTTGAGACTCAAAACAGCCCCGGAATGCCGTTCATCCCTGTGTTCAATAATACACACATTCCTTGACAGCGAACCCCTCAGTGATCGACATCAAGCTGGATAAACCGCAGGAGCCTCCAGCCACCGAGAGCAGCTGCTCCTGTTAGTATAGCGCCCCCTCATGGACACCTTCATTTACACAACCTGCTTGTTCTGTCGCTTCCCATGGGTCAGCATCCAGTTGAACGTAACGATTGGACATAGGCTTTTTACATCTGACCGAGTGGGCCAAACGTTATCAAAGCTCTCAGATGTAAAAGAATCACATCCACGTTGTCGACACAGACGCCACAAAAAACAACCGAACAAATAAACACAAAAGAGAAAACACAACGTAATGAAATACAACGTAAATCCATGAGAATATGTAGGGAATGAAATAACGCAAGTACCGTATCTTTGGGATGACAAAGTTTCACGTTAGGTTTTGTATTTTTGTACATGAGGTGAGGGGCTAGATGATGCCTTCACAGATGAGAATGAGGAGTAGGCAGGAGCAGGAGTGTACTGGGTCATCTAATACTTCATGCATGTCAAACCTGGTATGGATTCAGTCACCTTTTCGTTCCCCTACACGTCATTAGATTTAGTAAAAACCAAGACACCTTTGAAGTTGATGGAGAAGATATGAAATGGACCATTCAATCAGGCTTGAAAAACACATTACATCATCACAGTGCTGTCATCCACGTCCACTGTAACTCGGCAGTAACTGTGATGGTGTCATTTGTTTAATTCATCATGAAATCGTCAATACACTGCCTTACGTCCCTCGGTGCAGGTTTAGCAGAGATTAAAGTATCTTTTTGTTTTAATGTGACTTTAATGACAAAGATCATGGACCTTGATTGGTCACATTCTCCCTCTCCAGCCCATCGTTGCCCCGCCAATAAACCCGCTTCGCATGTTTCAGTAAACCGGGCCTGATGTGTTCTGCCTACAGTCGGTCCACTTAAAAGAGACCGTGTCCACCGCCTCCATCCACACATGCTGTACTGTACTGTATATAGTATTTATATTATCGTCCATCAAAGACGTTCACCCGTATTGAATTACTTAGCGAAATGAAAAGGGCTTCACTCTGATTCGTTCACGTTCTCTCCCACCCAGGTGAGCGTCTCCACTAGCAGGGTTGGTTTTGTTTGATTTGGAACGATTGGGGCATTGAGCTGTTGCCTTATATGGCTTACAAGATTGAGTTCCTTTGAGAGGAGCTATCCCAGCATGCACCAGACATCAGTTTGATGTTGGACTCTTAACGTCGGACATATTTAATTTTAGCTGAAAATGAGAACTCCATTATGTTCAAAACCCAACATGGAACAAACGCAAAATAACGTTGCATTGACATCAAGCTCTAACAGATGTTGAATTTCAGGAGAAAAGTTGAGTTGGATTAATGTCAAAACCCAACATTGGACAGACATTGATTTGTAGACGGAAACCAAACGTATCCATCAGAAAAACAACATGGGGTTGAAGTCAAACTCAAAGTTACACAAACGTCTTTGATGTTAAAACCCAACATTGTGCAGACATTGAGTTTTGGGTGGAGATCAAACTCACACATCCATCAAAAGCAACGTTGTATTGATGTAAAACTCCAACATTACACAGATGTTTAATTTTGGTTGAAAATGAGAATAGCATTGACATACAGATGTTGAGTTTTGGTTGGAGATCAAATGTATCTGTCAAATATACTCATATGTGCCAAAAGCAATATTGGGTTGACGTTACAACGTTAGATAGATGTTGAATTTTGGTTACTTAACAATTACAATCTAACAAGCATTTCACACTTCACGGATGTTAACATTGTGAGGTTTAGTAGACATGGTTTGATCATAATACCTCACGGATAGATGTTGATTTCACATCAGTTTGATGTTGGCATGTGACGTTTGGAAGATGTTGGATTTTGGTTCTGCAAAAAATTTAAATACAAGTGTAAAATACACTTGAACTTTGGTTATTAAACAGAACAACGTAAAACCAACTACATAGCGCCTGACAATGTTAGAATTTTAGTTTATAACATTCAGCAGATGTTGTGTTTTGGTCACCACACAACTAAATGTTTATATTTTATGTCATATAGGATGTTGGCATGTGACGTTTGCAAGATGTTGGATGTGGTTTGATAACATCGCAACTTACAACTAACAAAATACCAAACGTAGCTGTTTCACGTCAAATTAACGTTGACATTAGACGTCCTGAAATAGAATTCTGGTTGGAAATCAAAGTCACATATACATGAGAAATCAACACCAGGTTGATGTCGTACCGATGTTGAGTTTTGACACCATGGAAACATCAAACAACATTAGAATTTCACATTGTGCGACTTTATGAAGATAATCAGATGTTGGGTTTTGGTCGCCATAACTTACAACTAAATATCGGTATTTTACGACAGTGTGGCGTCTTAATTACTTAACACCACGAGTTTAAACCAACAAAATATCAACAGATGTTCCTCATCAAATTGACGCAGGCAGTAGACGTCACCCGAACATTAAATGTTGGTCACCCATTGTCCCGCCCTACATTCAACCCGAGATCTATGAACGTTGGAGGTCAGCTGAGGTGCTGAAGGTAGGAAAACGAACAGCAGGTTACTGTTGTCATTAAGAAAGATAACACTGTACTGAGGGGCGGTGACTACACAACACCGACCTGTTTGACTTTGTGGAGGCAGATTACTTCAAAATGCATAATGAAATAATCCCATTTACAGCGATCTTCCATAACATTATGACCACCTCCTTCTTTCTCCTCCCACTGTCCATCCTATCATCTCCTCTGATCACACAGGAGCTCTTTGTGGTTCTATAATTCCAGACTGTGGTTCATCTGTTTCTCTGCAGACTTTATTCTCCTCCTTTCACCCTTTTGCGGTCATAATGTTATGGCAGACCGGAGTGGTCTTATGAACACTGCCCTTCAGCACAGTGGCATCAGAGCGGAAGCGAGGAGGAATATTTTGAGGTTTCACTCAAATTTGTAGGTATTTTTTTCTGGTAAATAGAAGTTATTTATTTCATTTTTTGTGTTATTGTTTTGGTTCGTTATTGTTATTAACGCACAGAAACTGAAGGCTAGTGGTTTTATTTGTTTTTTATTTTTGAAAACATGCACTTTGTTCCAGTGTCTTGAAAGAAGGATCCACGTCGTTGTCCACACCGTAAAGTGATCAGATATGCTGACTTGTGTCACGTTCCCCCCCTCGTGAGTATTCGATTCGAGCGCACTTCGGATAGACGTGCAGAGCATAAATACGTGAAGGATGCTGATTCATTTCTCCGGTGTGGGTGAAAGTCTTCAGATCCAGAGGTACTAAACAGAGCAGAGCTGGGGGAGAATGTACAGAAACGTGGTCTTAGGCCACTCTATCAGATTCAGGTCATTGCACCAATATGCTAAAGGAATGTGAACTGTTTACTTATCACTGTCGTAGTCGTAGGATATTTCATAATATTTCATATCGTCTTATTTGACATATGTGTCTACTTTCTGTTTACATGACTGCACTGACACCACTGTGTATAGACATTTATGAATTCATCTCAGCAGTTTTTTAGCCGTTGTGAAGATGTTAAGGTCTGGTCAGTTCATTTCCAGTGCAAGTACACTCTTAGAAATAAGGTCGTGTCAGATACCACACACTGCAAACAGTCATAGCAGGTGACATTCTTTTCAATCAAGTCTAAATATCCATTTCCAGATGCTCATTTTCCGTTCCCTTCCATCAATCCACCGGTCGCGGGGGCAGCAGCCTATGCAAAGAGGCCCAGACCTCCTTCACCCCAGCCACCTTCTTCTTCCAGCTCTTCTGGGACGATTCCAAGGCTGAGAGATATAATCAGACGTTAGTCTAGTCAGACATGCCCAGAAACCCTCACGAAGGAGGGTCCAGGAGCATCCAAACCAGATTCCCAAACCACCTAAGCTGGCTCCTCTTGACATGGAGGAGAAACGGCTCTACTCCCAGCCCCTCCTGGATGAATGAACTCCTCACCCTATCTCTAAGGGAGAGTCCAGCAATTTCATTTCATTTCCATTCCCTTCCGTTCACTAAAACTGAAGCCTTCAGAAGCCTTCAGGGCCAGACTCTTCTCATCATTTGGTTAGAGCTGCCCACAGACCGCAGAGGCATGGGACCACCCTCTCAACTCGGCTCTGGTCACCAAGGCTATCGATCAATACATTTCTAAGCGTGACCCCGGCTTCTGTTTTTCTTAACCCTGTTTTATGTGAATAAAGGAGGGGAAAACGAACTGCTGGAATTACAGAGTGGAGGTGGAAATGCGGTGTGGAGGAGAACAAGTTGCTCAGATGCAACGACTTGAACAAGTGATCATTTGAATAATCTCATAATGTTCTTTCAGTGACATAAAAATGATAGACAGCAGGCGCTGAAGCTCGATGTAAGAGGATTTCACCTACTTTATGATCTTTTGCAGTGTAGAGGAACCTGAACCGCCGATTCCATAACGAAGTGTGTTTGTTAAAAGTGTGAATCTTCTTTATGGAGCCAACCGTGGTTCTTCTGTGGGCTTACTCATAGAACCCTTAAAGCACCTTTATTTTTACTAGTGTGATTCATCCACTGGAAGAGAATCAGTAGAAGAGTAGAAACGTGACCATGGTTTTGGACATCAGGAATTAACCATGAGGCAGAATCGCTGGATACTGTAGTTCCTGTGTTAGTTAATCTTGTTAACGTCACATCAGAGAACACTGCAAACGTGATATCTTAGCAACATAACCGCAGGAAGTGCTGCTGGGGTGCTGCAGCCCCCCCTTTTGGTGCTGCAGGCGGAAATACTTGGGACCACCCCTTTCAAATGAACAAAACAATTAATCTAACCATGTCCCTCTAAGGTTGACCCCCCCCCGTACCCCACCCTTTCTTTATGGGCTGAACCCCCGGACTAGTCAGGCGATGCCCCAGGTCGTGAGCTGCTGGCGTTGGGGATGGTTGAGTCCTCGTAGGGTTGGGTTATTAGCGTCTCCAAACGGAGTAATCCTATAATATTCATTCAGTCTAAAAACGAAGGAAATCAGACTCAATTTTCGAGCATTACACTTACTAATCTATCATTTTTGCAGTGAAGCCACTGGATTTAATAGGTTTTTGTCTTCTTTGATTCATCTGCTGTTTATCTAACGTCCTCATATTTAAGCGGCACTGTCCGGCCTTTACGTTACCACCTTCCACTTTTGTGACACTAGTGTGCCTTCTGTTATTCTAACACCAAAATGCAAAGCTCTCATTGTGTGGCTAGAACTGAGAACAGGGAAGTGAAGGGTCATTGCCATAACGCACTGAAGTGACCCCTGTGCCGGATGGTTCCTTTAATTAAGTCCCGTGTTCACTCTGTCCATCAGCGAGGTTGAAAGGTGTAGCAGGTCCAGTGTGAGAGGATGCTGAGTGTGTGTATGACCAGATGCCCTGTGGCACCGTTAGCCGGTGCCGGGGCACGCTGGGATTAAGGGAGGTGGGTGTTTCGGGTCCAGCGAGTCCGACTGACTGGGTGGCTCTGGTGCAGCTCAGTCTGCCAAGCCAAAATGAACTCAAGGTGGAATGAGGCCCGTTATTACTCTACAAATGACTCAATATGAATGTGGGGGACCTTGATTAACCAGGTCCAAAGAGTGAAAGAGACAAAAGTCAGAACAAAACCCCGGGGTGGTTTGACTGGACCTGAAACACCCACCTCTGGGGATTGATGCCATGGGCTTGAGCAGAGCAGTGCAGTTGGCTCTCTATTCATTCTGTATGGACATTTATGAGCATGACATCTGTCTGAAAAGATCAATAAACTCTACGTGTTATTACCACACACTGGTGTTCTTTGTATTTATACTTTTCCATAAACTAGATGGACAAAATTGAGACACTATTGAAGAGTGTAGATCACATGGAACAGTGTTGAACTGTATTGGACTGTAAATCATTTTGGACAGTATTGAACAGTGAGGACCTTCTTGTGGACTTTCTGGTTTCTGCCCTGATATTCCAAATGAATCCGTGCAGACTCTGAAACCCTGCTGTACATAGCTTTGGTCATGAACACAGTCATATATTTTATAAGGAGGCATAAATGATGTATAAACAAATGCATGTGGACATGATTCTGCATACAGACTCTGACTGATCAGAGAGAGGGGGCGGGGCTGATGCTCAACCTGCATACAGACTCTGACTGATCAGAGAGAGGGGGCGGGGCTGATGATCAACCTGCATACAGACTCTGACTGGTCAGAGAGAGGGGGCGTGGCTGATGCTCAACCTGCATACAGACTCTGACTGATCAGAGAGAGGGGGCGTGGCTGATGCTCAACCTGCATACAGACTCTGACTGATCAGGGAGAGGGGGCAGGGCTGATGACATCACTGACCCAAATATTGGGTTATAGAGGAAAATGAGAAGGGAGGGGCTGTTTGCTCCTTCTTTACTCACACATTACATACATGAATTTCAGAATAAAAGTCCCAAGAAGGGATAATACTGATACATACATGAATAACAAAAATAATTTGTTAATAATCATCATACTCTGGATGATCAATGTCCAAGTAATTTTATTAGATACATGTCAAAATTTGTAGGTACAAGTAATTTTTTTTATCAAAGCAAATTAATCCAAATAGCTAAATTCTGTTAAATTTAACATCTCAAATGAAGACAAATTTGAGTATCGTAGGACTGAAAATAACAATATCTGTATGTGTGTCTCATATAAACACTTTTCTAATGTTCTGAATGTTTCTGATGTTTATGAAATAGTGATTGATTTACCACAGAGGTAAAGCCTTGGCGATGTTGAGTTTTGCTGATAGATCAATAAGATCTGCTTCCTTTAATGGAAAAGTCTTCAACACCGGCACCTTGTCTTCATTTTTCAACATGAACGTGATGAGATCAGTGAAGGCTTTGATGAACACTTCAGTAACATCAATGAATTTTCTCATGTCGTCTGCGTCCGGACATTTAAACTGAACTTTCCCGTCAACTTTCTCTTGAAGAGACTCAGCGATTTTTTCAGCTTGTTCAGTCGCCTGAAATCATTCAGCAAGAAACACGACAGCGTTACAACACAGCAACACAAAATAACCAGTGGAGTGATACACACAGAGACGAGTGGAGTGATACACACAGAGACCAGTGGAGTGATACAAACAGAGACGAGTGGAGTGATACACACAGAGACGAGTAGAGTGATACACACAGAGACGATTAGAGTGATACACACAGAGACGAGTGGAGTGATACACAGACGAGTGGAGTGATACACACTGAGAAGAGTGGAGTGATGCACACAGAGACGAGTAGAGTGATACACAGAGATGATTTGAGTGATACACAGATGAGTGGAGTGATACACAGAGAAGAGTTGAGTGATACAGAGACGAGTAGAGTGATACACAGACGAGTGGAGTGATACACAGATGAGTGGAGTGATGCACACTGAGAAGAGTGGATACACAGAGACGAGTAGAGTGATACACAGAGACAAGTGGAGTGATACACAGAGAAGAGTTGAGTGATAGAGAGACGAGTAGAGTGATACACAGATGAGTGGAGTGATACACACAGACAAGTAGAGTGATACACACTCCTGATACTGAGGATGGGGAGTGATATATTAGAGTGATATATTAGTGTGAAATTAGATTGGACTGGATCAGATCTGAAACAGTACCGAAACTAATGGTGAGATGTATTTCATCAGAATGGATTCCATTGGCACTTCAAACCCCTCCAGAGTGATGGTATCATCTTTATGGGCCTCCATCCAGTCCAGAGCCTTCTTGTTTATTGCAGCTTCAGCGGTGATGACATCACTCAAGGCCTTTATGACATCACGCATTCGCTTCTTGGTCTCTTTTTGTCCTTCCTGTGGAAGCAGCTTGTTTAAAGCCACGTTAACGCCCCACAGGATGGCGCCGATCGCTACAGTTTTGACAGTAAACTTGGCCACATCGGCAACACAGCTTCCAAGCGACTTCAGGAATTCTGTGAATTTACTCTCGGTTGTAGAAAGTTTTTCCACCGCAGCGCGGGTTTCAGCTATTTCAGCTTCCATTTCCTCTAGAGCTTCTCCTGATAACCCCTCGGCTTCTTCTTCAGCTCCTTCTAATGCTTCGTCAATTACTTTAACAATCTCTTCGAATTCTGCCATTTCTGAAATTTACGCTAAAAAATACAAAGAATTCATTCTGAATAAAACAAACAAATACAGAAATATTACACTTTAACATTTTCTATATTTCAATCTTTCAGAACCAAACATCTTTTTAATTTTGTTCTTCATTGTAAGTTATTATATATTCATCTGCCAGAACCACAAAGTCCAAACTCTCAGAACTTCAGTACACTTCCTCGTTGGACTTTACTGCTGTGTGGGATTTAAAACAGCTCAGAAACATCATTCAGTTCATATACTGACATCAGAACATACTAACATACTGTAGAACCTAAATACAGCATGTTAATGTAGTTCCCTTTAGTGGGGAGAATTTGCTGGATATTGGTGGGGATGTGTCACCTCATTCTAAAACTACACCCTTATCTCAGCCCCTCACTGTCATCCGTTCACTCTCAGCCTCTCACTGTCAGTTCCTCACTGTCAGTTCCTCACTCTCAGACTCTCACTGTCAGCCCCTCACTGTCAGCCCCTCACTGTCAGACCCTCACTGTCAGCCCCTCGATGTCAGACCCTCACTGTCAGTCTCTCACAGTCAGTTCCTCACTGTCAGCCCCTCACTGTCAGCCCCTCACTGTCAGACCCTCACTGTCAGACCCTCACTGTCAGCCCCTCGCTGTCAGACCCTCACTGTCAGACCCTCACTGTCAGACCCTCACTCTCAGACTCACTGTCAGCCCCTCACTGTCAGCCCCTCGATATCAGACCCTCACTGTCAGACCCTCACTCTCAGACTCACTGTCAGCCCCTCACTGTCAGCCCCTCACTGTCAGCCCCTCACTGTCAGACCCTCACTGTCAGCCCCTCAATGTCAGACCCTCACTGTCAGTCTCTCACTGTCAGCCCCTCACTGTCAGACTCTCACTGTCAGCCCCTCGATGTCAGACCCTCACCGTCAGTCTCTCACAGTCAGTTCCTCACTGTCAGCCCCTCACTGTCAGTCTCTCACTGTCAGTTCCTCACTGTCAGCCCCTCGATGTCAGACCCTCACTGTCAGACCCTCACTGTCAGCCACTCACTGTCAGTTGCTCACTCTCAGCCCCCTCACTGTCATCCCCTCACTGTCAGACCTTCAGTCTCAGACCCTCACTCTCAGTCCCTCACTGTCAGACCTTCAGTCTCAGACCCTGACTGTCAGCCCATCACTCTCATCCCCTCACTGTCATTCCCTCACTGTCAGACCTTCAGTCTCAGTCCCTCACTGTCAGCCCCTCACTCTCAGTCCCTCACTCTCAGACCCTTCATGTCAGTCCCTCACTGTGTCCCACCAAACCCATCCTGTCAAACTGAGTTTGGTCATACACAGAACACATAGTTATGTATATCTTCAGTGCATGCAACCTGCAGTTGGTCGTGGGCTTCTCTTGGTTCCAGCTCCATATCCCCCATATTGACTGGTTAACCTTGTCTGTCCTGATTCAGGGTCTCGCCTATCAGTCTACCTGCCTCCAGGCCTCCAACTTACTGACACCAGTCCTGAGAGTCCAGATATTTCTCAAGTCCCCAGGAACTACTGGGATTTCCAGGAGGTGAAAAGCACAGCTATTGCCCCCCCAACAGGCCATATGATGTGGCCATCATCATTCTGTCTGGCACATATAGACCTGATTCAGTGACATAAACATTTACTGTGTTAGATACAACAGCAGAACTGATTGAAGTGTGTACACTTACACTCACGCTTCCCTTTTTCCAGACTGCTCTCGTCCCTTGAGATGTGCGAGTGACTCAACTGTCTGAAGCAAGTTCCCCTTTTATCAGTTGAGTTGCTGCTCAAGACTTTGTCTCCTTGTTTGAATTAATTCAGTGGATAAATCATTGACATTTAGGAACATTTACAGACAATGTCTTTTGTGATATTGTTATCTGACACCCATATATGTCCCAATATTTCGTGAACCATTAACATTTCTGTTCCAGTTCTGTGGGTATTTATGGCCTTTAAAACCATGCCAACTGTGATCATTAACTCAGCATTCTCAGTTTTGTCTTAACTTGGAAGTATCACAAAGATGAAGAGAAGCTGTTTCAATAATATTGTCTATGTGTTGGTCAGATTTTTTGCTGCTGAACCAGGTTCAACAGAGAAATCAGACAGATTTGACATTAAGCCTGATCATTTATTTCTTGCAGTTTTAGGACCCAAAAGAAGAACCTCAGCTGGGTCACTGTTTAGAAAGAGAAGGTTACGCAACTTTCAAGATTTTACAAGATTTTTTCCACAGCTTTGCACAATGGCCAGGCTCAGGAGATCAAGGATTAGCTTGCCTACCATGCCTGTACCCCCTGTCTTCCTTGCTGGGTTCATTGAGCTGGCCCAAAGGGTGGATAACTGTGTGCATGATAGGCAAGCTGCCACAAGAGCTTTAAAGTTATAAACAGAGTTATAGACAGATATGGCATTTACTTCCACTGTTAGGCAGACGATACTCTACTGTATATATCAGCCAAACCTGATGATAAACCTGGAGTAAAGAAAATGGAGGACTGGAAAAAATATGTAAAATCTTGAAAGTTGCGTAACCTTCTCTTTCTAAACAGTGACACAGCTGAGGTTCTTCTTTTGGACACAAGCCTTGATCAAGACCCTTAATCTCACCCCATAAACTGGTACCACAATCCCTTATCTGTCTTTGAATTCTAGCTTTCTTGCCAAATGATCATTAGCATCCAGGGACAGAGTGGACCTTGAAAAGTTTTACTTTACTGACCACCAGCAACTACAAGCAGTGTGCAAACTATACATCAAGCAATTCACACTTCACTAGGCTTTCTTTGATCTTTCTTGCTGGCCAATACAGAGGCTCTCTGGATCACTTTTTGCCAAAATATGGAAAATATGAATTGATTTATTATTAAATAAAATATCCCATGAATGAAATCAGCTTAATGATTAATTAAGTCCAGTGTTAATAGCAGATCAGTGAATCTGCATCATCCTACACTTCATTCCATTCCTTCATTCAGAAGAACAGACACTTACTTTTTATCTGTTTAACGGTCGAGTCGTCGCTTCTCTGCCTCCTTTGGGAAGTGAAACTCTGAGCTTTTAAACCCACTCCCTTTGTTACAATTGCTCAACTCTCCCACTCCTTACTTAAACACACACACACACACACACACTCACAGACACACACAAACACACACAAACACACACACACACTCACAGACACACACACATACATCCATACAGACACACACAATAGTCACACACAGTCCTCACACACACAGTCCTCACATAGTCCTCAAACACACACACACACAAACATACAGACACACACAGTCCTCACATCGTCCTCACATAGCCCTCACACACACACACGCACACGCACACACACACACACACACACACACACACACACACACACACACATAGTCCTCACATAATCCTCACACACACACATACATACACATGCAGTCCTCACATAGTCCTCACACATAGTGTGTGTGTGTGTGTGTGTGTGTGTGTGTGTGTGTGTGTGTGTGTGTGTGGGTGTGTGTGTGTGTGTGTGTGTGTGTGTGTGGGTGGGTGGGTGGGTGTGTATGGAGTAAGGAGTGTGAGCCAGAGAGTTGAGCAATTGTAACAAAGGGAGTAGGTTTAAAGCTCTGAGGTTCACTTGCACACAGAGGCAGAGATTCGACGACTCACCCGTTAAACAGATAAAAAGTAAGTGTCTGTTCTTCTGAATGAAGGAATGGAATGAAGTGTAGGATGATGCAGATTTACTGATCTGCTATTAACACTGGACTTAATTAATCATTAAGCTGATTTCATTAATGGGATAATTTATTTACTAATAAATCAATTCATATTTTGAATTGATTTCCAGAGAACATTTTTGAAGGCTCAGTCTGTCCCTGGATGCTCATAATCATTTGGCAAGAAAGCTAGAATTCAAAGACAGTTTAGGGATTGTGGTACCAGGTTATGGGGTGAGATTATGTGTCTTGATCCAGGCTTGAGTGCAAAATCACTACTCATAATGGTTCTTGAGGAAGCTGTGCCTCTGAGGCAGAACAAACACAATTGATTCAAAGAATAAAAAATTATAATAAGCAGTTAGTGGAGCTTTAGAAATGTGGATGTGGATGAACCGTGTGCAGATTTCAGATTTTATTTATAATATCGATACTTTCTCAGACAACTGCCACGAAAACTAGCCAGCACTCTCCTGCACCTCTTCAGCACCAGATCCAGAGCCATTCTTACCAGCTCCAGAACATTTTGGTGGTGAAGTTTTAGGCTGCAGGGGGTTCTTCCTACAGTGCTCCTTAGAATTTAAGCTTTCCCTCTGAATGAGCAAAGGTGGCATATATCTCCTCTCTCCTCACTGGTTAGGGAATAGCCTGGGGCACACTGGTGTGGGAGCACCAGCCTCATCTGTGTGCCTCTGCAACTCAGTTTAGAGTACATCATTGAGTTTTACACTCTAGTGGCTTAAAGCAGGTGGAACACGAAAGCTCTTGTGGCAACTTTCCACAATGGCCAGGCTCAGGAGATCAAGGATTAGCTTGCCTATCATACCCCCACCCCCTGTCTCCCTTGCTTGGCTCACTGAGCTGGCCCAATGGGTGGATAACTGCCTCATGGAGTGACATGGGTTGCGGGGTGCTGGAGGCATCCAGGCATCTCAGGAGTTGTCCTACTCATGTGCTTCATGGGTAGCAGAAGAGCCCACCAGCTCAGGGGACCAACCCATGTACCTGGACCACACCTGTCTGTCTCAGCAGGACCGTGAGTCCTGAATGTGAGAGGGTCTGGGCCTCTATTGTGGGGATTTAGGACATCTACACCTGATCTGCCTTCTGCATTTGACAAGGGTCAACATCTTTCAGGGGAAACCTCTGATGGACGCTTTATGCTATAACACCTCTCTGATGTGAGCATCTTCTGAGGTCTGCCTTCTGTCATTCTATCTTTGCCAGTTTGTAAAAAAGTTAGCCCTATCGCTGGTTCCTTTGGGAGAGCTGCTAATCATAGCATCCATTAATTGCCAGTCACTGGAGACAAGGGTGGTGTCCCTCCAAACCCGTCCTGTCACACTGCAAGTTGGGCCACACATCACCCCATCTGGCCAACTACGAGTACCTTGTTATGCTATTTAGGCTGATGAATGCACCCACTGTCTTCCAGCCGTACATAAAGAATAAAGTATGTGTTTGTCTAACTTGATGATGTTTCTTGGCATTTATAATTAATGTAGTGCTGCAGTGGCAAAGTGTTAGTTTTTTAACAAAGCTGTCCTAGTTTGAATGCCACAGGGAGCACCTTTACGTTTTGTAAAGCACAGGTTTAATCATTTAAAGTTAGAAGTCATTTCTAGTTATTATCTTAAGTCTCTCATTTTCCTCTTATTTAGGTCAGTCTGCTAAAATGGGAGCTGTCCTGGCCGTAGTCATTGAAGTGGTTGTGGAAGGAATTGCTGCTGCAGTTGAAGCTGCCGCTACAGAAGCTGCTGCTGCACTAGTGGAGGTTGGGGTAGAGTCTGTTGTGGAGGCTGGAGAAGCTGCAACCGCTGCAGCAGAGACAGCAGCAGAAACTGCTGCAGAGGGAGCAGCCGAAGGTGCAGCTGAGGCTGCTGGTGAAACTGCAGCTGACGTGGCGTCCAGCACAGCAGCACAAATAGCAGCAAAGATTCTGACCTACGTAGCCAAACTGAGCAGCCTTATCAAAGAAGCATGTGCAATCGATGCCGTTTTCAGAACTGCGATGGGAATTTTAAAACTACTCCTCAGTGATCCTTCAGCTGCTGAAAAATACGTGAAGCTGGAGAAAGCTGTGAATATTTTAGAAATCCTCAACACGAAGATGAATGAAATCATGACATGGCTGGAAGTCCATAAAGATGACTCTGTAGAACTTGAGGGAATTGATGTCCCATTGGAATCAGGAATCCTGGCCAAATTCCTGCAACAACTCTCCACGGTAATCCACATTCCGAAACATCTCCTAATTCTACATTTCCTTTAAGATCTTTGTAGTCAAGCATTGGCTTTAAGGTAAAGATAAATGTGTATATGCCCTGCACACAGGGCAATTTGTCCTCCGCATTTAACCCAACACACAGTGAAACACACACCCTAACGATGTCAAACAATAGGGGGCAGTGAGCACACCTGCCCAGAGCGGTGGGCAACCCTATTCAGGCACCCCAGGGAGCAGCTGGAGAGTTAAGTGGTATTTACTGAAGGCCACTTCAGTCATGTCCTGTCAGTTCAGGGTTTCTTCAACCTTACGCTCACAAGGGTGGGTCCCTAAACACCAGACTAGGACACACTAGGCACTTGCTCTTGTGTGCCCCCCGTCTATCATAATCACACTATTTCACATCCTTACCACTGCACCATGGAGGTCAACATCATCAGTTTGTCAAAGATTAGTGGTCATGTCCACTCCCAGTGTGGACATCTTGTTTAAATACCACCACTGGAGGTGGAAAATATTCTGAAAACATCTCAGTGGGTTTATTTCTGGTGTTTTGTTTCGTATGTTTCAGGCTCTGGGGAACATGGGGCTTTCTCCAATGACATCAACCAACTCCTTGACAATCAACCAATTAAAGGCGCCCAGATCACAACCATATACACATAGCCTGATCCGCATCATATCAACGTTTGGAGTCTCTGGCCCAGTACAAAGACCAAATCAAAGCAGAATTCCTGTACTGGCATCACTTCCGCTCACTGTGCAGGAAGTGGAGAAGTGGAAGAGTGAGCTGGAGCAGGTTCTGTTGGTAGTTCTACTATTCAACTCTTACAGCATCCCATGTACAGCTATAATTGAAAGGTCATGGACTGTCCAGAAATACCGACACACACTGGAGTCCTGATTCAATACCAGTTCTTAACCAGTTTATTTTCTAGTTCTTTCACTGTTTACTCAGTCTGATGATTTTATTGTTATTAATCAGTATATTAACAGATAAAGGTGGCAAGTAATGAAGTACATCATAACTGTACTTAGTAGATATTTGAAGTATCTGTACTTGAATATTTCTTACAGATCTACGGATCTAATCTAATGGGACGTGGTAATTACTGACATGCAAAATATCTTTCCACTCATCTGAGGTATGAAGTTATGCAACTGTATTCTCTTTCGAACATCTATCATAAGAAGTCGTTCCAAACCCCGAGGTGTAAAAGTGTCAGTGTGGATCATGAAAAGATCAAGTTCTGATTTGTAAACTCCTTAAAAAATGAGGAAACACTTCATAATAATAAGGGTTTATTAATTATCAGTACTTATGACACTAATAAACATTAATAAATGGTTAAATAATGTCTCAACTCATTATTATCTCACTCGACCGTGTACTTCATGAAGCATTATTGAATATTTGAGAAATCAATGAATGAATGAATATAGAAACCTAAGCACTGGTGAGAAGCAACAGTAATGTAGTAAAAGTCTCATGACTCTCTGAGTGACTCTCTGAGTCTCATAGTGGTCTTGAGATGGTCTGTTCCCCCTCGGATCCTCTCCTGAGTAGCCGCTTACAGCAGCTTTTTAAGTCTAAAACTAGGTGTGGTGTCACCTGATAAGTCGTTGAAGCCTCAGCAAATGACACATCAGAAAGTTGTAGTTCAGCCCGCTTAGCAGCCCTTAAATACTGGTTTCCTCTGTTTCGGCTGCTACTCCCATCACATGGCTTCAAGACTTAAAAAGATTACATGTATACGTACAGTGGGGAAAATAAGTATTTAGTCAGTCACCAATTGTGCAAGTTCTCCCACTTAAAAAGATGAGAGAGGCCTGTAATTGCCATCATAGGTAGACCTCAACTATGAGAGACAAAATGTGAAAAAAATTGAGAAAATAATTTTGTCTGACTTTTAAAGAATTTATTTACAAATAATGGTGGAAAATAAGTATTTGGTCAATAACAAACAAGCAAGATTTCTGGCTGTCACAGACCTGTAACTTCTTTTTAAGGGCTCCTCTTTCCCCCACTCATTACCTGTATTAATAGCTTATGTTTGAAGTTGTTAACAGTATATAAAAGACACCTGCCTGACCTCAAACAGTCACCTCCAAACTCCACTATGGTGAAGGCGAGAAAAGAGGCTGTCGGAGGACACCAGAAACCGTTGTAGACCTGCACCAGGCTGGGAAGACTGAATCTGCAATAGGCAAGCAGCTTGGTGTGAAGAAATCTACTGTGGGAGCAATAATTAGAAAGTGGAAGACCTACAAGGGCCACTACTAATCTCCCTCGATCTGGGGCTCCACGCAAGATCTCAGCCCGTGGGGTCAAAATGATCACAAGAACGGTGAGGAAAAATCCCAGAACCATCTAGGGATCTAGTGAATGACCTGCAGAAAGCTGGGACCAACGTTACAAAGGCTACCATCAGCAACACACTCTGGCGCCAGGGACTCAGAATCTTGCAGTGCCAGGCAGTATCCCCCCTGCTTCGTAAAGTCCATATCCAGAGCACGTCTAAGAAGTTTGCTGAAGAGAGCATTTGGATGTTTTCCCAGAAATATTAGAGAATGTCATATGGTCAGATAAACCAAAAAGTGAAACTATTTGGTAAAAACACAACTAAATGGTGTTTGGAGGACAGTGAATCGAGGTTGCATCCAAGAACACCATACCAACTGTAAGAGCATGGGGGTGGCAACATCATGCTTTGGGGCTGTTTCTACTCTGCAAAGGGACCAGGGCGACTGGTCGTGTACATGAAAAGAATGAATGGGGCCATATTTGTGAGAGATTTTGGGTGCAAACCTCCTTTACATCAACAAGGGCAATGAAGATGAAACGTGGCTGGGTCTTTCAGCATGACAATGATCCAGAGGAGAAAAGCACTGCCAGGGCAACAAAGGAGTGGCCGTGAAAACATTTTCAAAGTCCTGAGTGGCCTAGCCAGTCCGATCTCAACCCCGCCGAAAACCTTTGGAGGAGTTAAAGGAAGTCCGTGTTGCCCGCCGACAGCCCCAAAACATCACTGCTCTAGAGGAGATCTGCATGGAGAATGGGCCAACATACCAGCAACAGTGTGTGCCAACCTTGAACTTACAAGCGTTTGACCTCTGTCATTGCCAACAGAGGATGCCTAACAAAGTATTAGATGAACTTTGTTATTGACCAAATACTTATTTACCTGCATTTATTTGCAAATAGAATTCTTTAAAAAGTCAGACAAAATTATTTTCTCAATTGTCTATAAGGAATTATGATGAGGCAAGAACGTCTGTGCAGACTATACATTGTTCCATCTGCATGGTTAAGCTGAAACATGGTGTTGTCAGTTAACTGAAGTGTTTGAGGCCTTGAGGCATTCAGTCAGAGAGATACCGAACACAGTCCAACAACTCAAGCATAAGGAGGATACATTTGATCAGACAGTATAATAGATAAGAAGTAAGAATGGAATAGTATATTTATCTCTTACAGCATGTGACTGCAGAACCTACATGGGTTTGGACCATGAAACTGAAACACCTGGTTTTAGACCACAGTAATTGAATAGAAACAGAATTTTTATTATAAGAAAAAAAATATAAATGTAGTAAAAGCACTGTCAAAAATCAAGTGAAGAAGTCTCTAAGGTCAGGCTGACGGAACCTTCTGAGTCTCATAGTGGTCTTGAGATGGTCTGTTCCCCCTCGGATCCTCTCCTGCAGATTCCTCTCCTGAGTAGCCGCTTACAGCTGCTTACAGGGGGCGGGGCTTGATCATCAGCCCCGCCCCCTCTCTCCTAAATCAGTCAGAGTCTGTATGCAGGTTGATCATCAGCCCGCCCTCTCTCTGAATCCCAGTCAGTGTCTGTATGCAGGTTGATCATCAGCCCGCCTCCTCTCTGATCCAGTCAAGAATCTGTATGCAAGGTTGAGCATCAGCCCGCCCCTCTCGATCGGTGATCTGTATGCAGAGTTGATACATGTATCATATCTGTAGGTGACTCTGATCCTCTGAGATATGAAGCCTACAAAACAGCAGGTAACTGCCCTCAAAGTGTGGCTCTCGGGTTCTAAGTGTTACAGAAATTACAATTAAATGTCAAACAAACTGGTTCCAGATTATTCCACATCAGAATTAGTAGTTTGACTTACAAAAATGATTAAATGATAGAAAATGTGAAAGTGCATTCATTTAATAACAGCCAAATATAAAAACAGAGAAAATATAATGTCAAATCTAAAGGATGCTGTAACTCAGTAACTGTTTACACGAAGAACACAATGACTGTGTATTTAAGGTAAGACGGCGCCTCGTCTCTCAAAAGTGAAGCTAGTCGCAGGATGATGATTAACTGCTCATATTCAATCTCATTCTGTCCTCTATCCGGTTTCCATCTCCTCTAAAGTTAACCAGCTTTATTCACAAAAGGCAGGTTATCATAGAAGGCGGGGTTACGCTTAGGAATAACGTGATCAGATGATGGTCCCAGGCTTCCGCCATCAGTGGGCGGGTCTAAATGAGATGATGAGTCTGACTCTGCCTACAGTTTATGTAATATTTCTTTAACCCTTGTTTTGTCTTAAGGGTCCAAAAATGACACGCCACATTTAATTGCAGAAAAAAATCCCATTTAATGATCTGTTTTCAACATGAAATTTGATTACATTTGATATAACTGTTAATATTACAATGAAAGCTGAAATTCCAGGGTACAAAGACTGTCTTAGGGTCATTTTTAATCTGTCAGTTATAAAATCATTTACATTCCCTTCACACACACACACACACACACACACACACACACACACACACACACACACACACCCTCACCCTCTCCACCCATGGTAATTGCGAGTCTCTGCTGCAGCTGTGAAAGCTGTAAAGGGGCTGAATCTTGTCCTAATAATTTAAAACTCAATTAAGCTCTTTAATTTTAGGGGTTTTGTGAAGGGTCATTTTTGTCCCTCAGGACATGGGGTGTATACAGAATATTCAGAAAAGATGAGGGTTAATTTTATATATAATTGTATTTATACTGTCCCACCGTCTTTTCTCTCTTTTCCTTTTCTAAAATGTATATATTCCTAATTTAAGGCAACTAAGGTGGTAAAGGGAGTAAAGATGAGGGGACATAAGGGACGGTGTGGGAGGGTATATATTCGAAATGATCATCATCACCACGTCTCTGTAATGTCTTTTGTTCATTAGAAAAAAAATGTAATAATTAGAAATCATTACGGCCAGCAGCAGAAAGTTAAACTTTTGATTTTGGTGATCAAACCTTTTATTTCTAAGGTGCTGAAACGGAAACTGGTCTAGAACTGGTCTAGAACACCACTGTTAGTCTTCATACCAGTTAGAATTCAGTTGTGATTGAAGTTAATAGATTAAAATTTCTTGAATTCATCACCGAGAAAGCAGCAAAACATCTTTACCGTCATAAAATAATGGAGATCAACTGTAATATTTAGTTCTGGATTTTCAGAATATCAGTGCTTTAATAGCTGCATACTGTGATTGCAGATTTATTGATTAATGTATTGTTTAAAATTTTACACCTGATTCTGATTAGTTTTATACTCGTTTTTCCCACAAGGTTGATGCAGAGTGTCTGGAGCCCACTGGGATTAAGTCTGCAGAGGCGTGCTGACTTTCGGCGAGCAGTACACCGCCCAGCACGCATACGCCACACACATCACCAACAGAAACGTCCAGAGGGCGTAGATGAAGTTATAACTCTTAGCCTCCTCCACTGTGGCAGCCTGTGGGAAACCGAGACTCGTTATTTTTAATCATGAATCCAACTGGAACAGTCCGACACAGAAACTCCAGAGACTTACAATTAGTCCTCCAGCGATGACGGCAAAGAAGATCGACATCAGGGAGAAATCCCGCCAGCGCTTCATGGGGTAATGAGGTCCAACAAAACTCCTGATAGACATTTATAGAGTCAATCGCTCTGTCGATCTATTTTTATGGTTCATCTTTAATCCAAGGCTGAACTACAATGTTTATTTTAAAATCAATGTAAGAGACTGTAAGTGGTGAGACACAGACGGACAGCGAGAGAGAGACAGACAGAAATATCAGGTCTTACACTTTACGGCAGCGAGGACATCGAACTCGCTTCTTCTCTCCTGACTGAGGAACCTAAACGCGAACAGCCACAATGTAGGTTTGTTAGTCAGACACGAAAACTTCTAAAATTCAACGTCTGTAAAACCTGTACATCTAAAATTTACAGCGTAATCTTTACATTAAATATGAAAACGTTAAATCTATGAGCTTTAGTGTATCTACTGCACTTTCTACTGCACTGTATATTAGTACATCTTCTGAAACCGACTTCAAGTAATATAAGATCATGATGATGTTCACCAGGAATGTCTGGCTGCAGTGTCCACAGACCGCTCGCATCCCATAATGCTCAACAACCACATTGTTCAAGGTGGTGTCAGCCAGATCAATCACTCTTTTACTGAGGAAACACAAACACACAGAAAGACAATCATAACTCCATCGGAATCGTCCTTCCACCACCGCAGGAGACGATTCAGCCTCATTTGTTCTTACCAGTGAGGACGAGGACACGCCACTCTCTGTGAGGAGGAGTTACAGATCAGGAGACAGTGACATGGGCAGCGTACAAATCTCTTCCCTGCAGGAGGACTCCCTACAGGCTACACACACACACACACACACACACACACACACATATTGTTTTAATATCTGATTGCAGAGCCACAGTTTCAGGCCAGACAGATCTTCTGAGATCTTCTGAGCTGGTCTGAAGAACAAAGCTTGGATCCACATTTCTCCTAGATGACTCCAGCCATCATCTGGATGTGTTCAGTCCACATCAGTTAACGTCACTAAGCACTGATTCACCAAAGCAGGTGTTGATGAGACTATAAATAATACTAGACTGCACAAGGAGAACTTTGGAGATGTTTAACAAACACAGAGATGGAGAAATGTTATTAGTGTTTATTCTAATATCAGTGTTTAACTGTGGAACTAAACTCTCACTGTCCAGATAAGAGTTACATTAGACCGAACATGAGACCATTCATCACAATTTTATCCCATGTTCGTTTATTTTCAATGGACTTATCGTTACAGAAAACAAATCAACACTCAAGACCCACACACCATCCTGAACTCAGCAGTGCTGTGGTTTACTGTCAAATTGGTGGAAATGATGGTATGGATTGAGATGATGGGAATCAGAACGTAGCGTGGCCTCCTGGCACATACCACACTTCACTAAATACTGACTGGTGTTTGCACTCGCGCGTCGTCTACCTCCACATACGGCACAGCACAGGGAGGTGGAGCCAACAGCTGGCAACACAGCATATGGAGGAGGAGCCTCTCCATGATACGGTGGAGCAGTTGGGATATCTGAAAAACACCCACACCTCAAAAATTATTATATAACCACATTATATTATATAACTAACATTACATAAACCGACACACAGAGAGGATTTAATACGAACCACAATCGCTTTCTACAGTAACTAGTGCCTCATACTGTGCTTGTAATATGGAAATAAGAGTGTCACCGACCCATCGATTCAGTCTCACCAACCCATCGATTCAGTCTCACCGACCCAGTGATTCAGTCTCACCGACCCAGCGATTCAATCTCACCGACCCATCGATTCAGTCTCACCGACCCAGCGATTCAGTCTCACCGACCCAGTGATTCAGTCTCACCGACCCAGCGATTCAGTCTCACCGACCCAGCGATTCAATCTCACCGACCCATCGATTCAATCTCACCGACCCATCGATTCAGTCTCACCGACCCAGCGATTCGATCTCACCGACCAGCGATTCAGTCTCACCACGACCCGCCGATTCAGTCTCCTACGACCATCGATTCAATCTCACCGACCCATCGATTCAGTCTCACCGACCCAGCGATTCAATCTCACCGACCCATCGATTCAATCTCACCGACCCATCGATTCAGTCTCACCGACCCAGCGATTCAGTCTCACCGACCCAGCGATTCGGTCTCACCGACCAGCGATTCAATCTCCTACGACCCGCCGATTCAATCTCACCGACCCGCCGATTCTAGTCTCACCCGACCCAGCGATTCAGTCTCACATTTAGCGATTCAGTCTCACCGACCCAGCGATTCAGTCTCACCCGACAGCGATTCAGTCTCACCGACCCAGCGATTCAGTCTCACCGACCCATCGATTCAATCTCACCGACCCATCGATTCAGTCTCACCGACCCAGCGATTCAATCTCACCGACCCATCGATTCAATCTCTGACCCATCGATTCAGTCTCACCGACCCAGCCATTCAGTCTCTCACCGACCCAGCGATTCAGTCTCCACCGACCAGCGATTCAGTCTCACAAACCCAGCGATTCAGTCTCCACCCAAACCCAGCGATTCCCGGTCTCACCGACCCAGCGATTCAGTCTCATTAGCGATTCAATCTCACCGACCCATCGATTCAATCTCACCGACCCATCGATTCAGTCTCACCGACCCAGCGATTCAGTCTCACCGACCCAGCGATTCAGTCTCACCGACCCAGTGATTCAGTCTCACCGACCCATCGATTCAGTCTCACGACCCAGCAAATTCAGTCTCTGCGACCCAGCGATTCAGTCTCCTGACCCAGCGATTCATAGTCCTCACCGACTTAGCGATTCAGTCTCTCACCGACCCAGCGATTCAGTCTCACTGACCAGCGGTGATTCCAGTCTCCAGCTGATTCAGTCTCAGCGATTCAGTCTCAGCGATTCAGTCTCACCAACCCAGTGATTCAGTCTCACCGACCCAGCGATTCAGTCTCAGCGATTCAGTCTCAGTGATTCAATCTCACCGACCCAGCGATTCAGTCTCACCAACCTTAATTCTGTCTCCAGTGATTCAGTCTCAGTGATTCAATCTCCTGCGACCCAGCGATTCGAAGTCTCCTGACCCAGCGATTCGATCTCACCGACCCAGCGTTCAATCTCACCGACCAGCGATTCAATCTCTCACCACGACCCATCGGTTAATCTCACGACCCAGCCATTCAGTCTCACTGACCAACCCAGCGATTCAGTCTCACTGACTAGCGATTCAGTCTCCAGCGATTCAGTCTCAGTGATTCAGTCCTCACCAACCCAGTGATTCAGTCTCCACCAACCTTAATTCTGTCTCCAGTGATTCAGTCTCAGTGATTCAATCTCCACCGACCCAGCGATTCAGTCTCTGCGACCCATGATTCAGTCTCACCGACCCAGCGATTCCAGTCTCAGCGATTCAGTCTCAGCGATTCAGTCTCCTTAACCCGTGATTCAGTCCTCACAACCCATAATTCTGTCTCAGTGATTCAGTCTCAGTGATTCAATCTCACCCACCCAGCGATTCAGTCTCACCGACCCAGCGATTCAGTCTCACCGACCCAGCGATTCAATCTCACCGACCCAGCGATTCAATCTCACCGACCCAGCGATTCAATATCACCGACCCATCGATTCAATCTCACCGACCTTAGCGATTCAGTCTCACCCATTGGCGATTCAGTCTCCCCCGACAGCATTCAATCTCACCGACAGCGATTCAGTCTCCAGCGATTCAGTCTCAGTGATTCAGTCTCAGTAGTTTAAGTCTCAGTGATTCAGTCTCACCAACCCAGCGATTCAGTCTCCACTATTGACCCAGCGATTCAGTCTCACTGACCCAGCGATTCAGTCTCACCGACCCAGCGATTCAGTATCACTGACCCAGCGATTCAGTCTCACTGACCCAGCGATTCAGTCTCACCGACCCAGCGATTCAGTCTCACCGACCCAGCGATTCAGTCTCAGCGATTCAGTCTCAGCGATTCAGTCTCACCAACCCAGTGATTCAGTCTCACCAACCCAGCAATTCTGTCTCAGTGATTCAGTCTCAGTGATTCAATCTCACCGACCCAGCGATTCAGTCTCACCGACCCAGCGATTCAATCTCCACCCGACCCGTTCAATCTCCTGACCCAGCGATTCAATCTCACCGACCCATCGATTCCCAATCTCACCGACCCAGCACGATTCGGTCTCACCGACCCAGTGATTCAGTCTCACCGGCCCAGCGATTCAATCTCACCGACCCAGCGATTCAGTCTCAGCGATTCAGTCTCAGTGATTCAGTCTCAGTGATTCAGTCTCAGTGATTCAGTCTCACCAACCCAGCGATTCAGTCCTCTCACTATTGGCGATTCGATCTCTCACTGACCCAGCGATTCCAGTCTCAGCGATTCAGTCGGCGATTCAGTCTCAGTGATTCAGTCTCACCAACCCAGTGATTCAGTCTCACCAACCCAGCAATTCTGTCTCAGTGATTCAGTCTCAGTGATTCAATCTCACCGACCCAGCGATTCAGTCTCAGTGATTCAGTCTCACCGACCCAGCGATTCAATCTCACCGACTCAGCGATTCAGTCTCACCGACCCAGCGATTCAGTCTCACCGACTCAGTGACTCAGTCTCACCCCCAGCTCAGCGACTCAGTCTCCTGACTCAGCGACTCAGTCTCAGTGATTCTGTCTCAGTCTCACCGACTCAGTCTCACCGACCCAGTGATTCGGTCTCACTGACTAGTCTCACCAGCAAGCGTTCAGTCTACGACTCAGTCTCACTGTCTCAGCAATTCCAGTCTCCACCGACTCAGTGACTCAGTCTCCACCCGACCCATTGATTTGAGGTCTCACTGACTCCAGTCTCACCTACAAGCGATTCAGTCCCTCACCGACTCAGTGCAGTGATTCAGTCACTGACTCAGGGATTCAGTCTCACTGACTCAGGGATTCAGTCTCACTGACTCAGGGATTCAGTCTCACTGACTGAGGAAATGACTCGATGTTTAAACGCTGCTCGGTTTGCTAACTGGGTAGTCAGAACCAGTGTTTATGAAATATTTATCACTAGTTTAAAACAGCTGTGATGATATTTTTAGTCTTTAATGTGATTTAAATGGTTAAAAACCGATTCTGAAGAAAATGACTCGTTTGTTAAACGAGTTTAAAAGAAAAAAAATTATTAGGGCTTATATTCTTAATAACCGCCTTACAGACCAATATTACACACTTACACACACAGATACACACAGTTACACACAGAGGTACACAAAGTTACATACACTTACACAGTTACACACAGAGTGACACACACAGGTAAAGAGAGGTGAAGTTGTGAGAATGAGACTCACTGTCTGAGGGACACAGCTCGACCTCCGTCACCTCTGCGGACAGAAGAGGAGATTTCTCTGCTTCTTTGGACATTTTCAACCTTCAGGAGAGAAAACGCTGAACTTCCGCATCTCAGAGTAAACAGTGAGCTAAGAACCTTAAAGGGCAGGGCAAGAGACGGCCTGCGTCATCACATCACCTGACCAGCAATCAAAACAAACACTTAAAGTTTACGACTTTTATTAACTGCATTTATTAAAATGTATTATTATTATTATTATTATATAATAATAATAATAATAATAATAATAAATAACCAACACGAATTAACTATGTATTATATTATTATTATATTATTATTATTATTATTATTATTATTATTATTGATAGTATTAATAAACATTAATTATTAACCATGTGGTGTTAATAATAATAATAATAATAATAATAATAATAATAATAAACATTCATTATTAACCATGTGTTATTATTATTATTATTGTATAAATATTTATCAACATTATTATAAGCTATGTATTATTATTATTATTATTATTATTATTATTAAACATTCATTAACCATGTATTATTATTATTATTTATTACACATTATTACACATTAATTATTAAACATTTATTATCATTATTAACATTTATTTATTATTAAATAATTAGTAAAAAATAATCATTATTATTATTAACTGTGGCAGAGTTAAATAATAAAAAATATATAATTTCTTATTCTTATTAAGTATTAACAGTGATTGCCTTAAAATTATTGTTATTATATGTAGGGGTGTAGTTTGTGTATTTCTGGTAAATTAATAATATAAATGATTAGTATTATTACTGAAATTAATAATAATAATAATAATAATAATAATAATAATAATTGTGAATGTATTATTAATAATTGGCCTACTGCAAGGTCTCACTCTCTATAGGTTGTGCAAGTCTTTGCAGAATCAAATTCAGCACAAGGCAGGTGGGTCATGTGGTGCAGATTTAGCTGTGTTGCACAGGCAATCATGTTTGCTGCCCAGTCAGTGACCAGGCTTTTAACTTTTGACTGCTTCAGCAGTGTGACCTGTGTGGGTTTGACGAAATGTTTTACCCCTAAAGAAACAGAAAAGTGACCAGTCACAGTCAAGCACGCATCCGTGTCTATGGACATCCACGGGTCATGTGTTCTATTGATGGTTGACTTCAAAGAGTTCTGGCTTGGACTTGTGTATGTGGGGTCCTAAAGCTTAATAAACCTTTGAAACCATTATTTGTCGATCCAAAATTATCATGTCCAGTAAGGCTTCATTCAGCTGTTGTTGTTTGGACACTGTAAAGGAAGAGTGTTAACTGTGGTTTATGCTAGAACTACAAAATCCTCTCTTCCATAATATCTAAATTTGTCACTTATTGACCAGATCAGATAAGGACAGTAATCAGAGCTACATAAAGCTCTGGCAGTCTAGACTACACTCCTCTAATACACGGTGTGAGTAGATCAGAATAAGGACCCAGTAATCAGCAGCACAAAACTGAAAACTGAAAAACTAAGTATCTTTCACAGATTCAGATTCAGTCATGAGAATGAATAACTACCAGATTGGAAACTGTGCAATTAAAAACAGATCAATTAAAACTTTAAAGAAAAGTGTTTGAAAACATTATGAAAAGTATATATTTTTATTGTTAAAAGTTGAAATGAAAAAGCAAAAGTATTAAATTGAAAATTTTTTAAAAAAGTATGAATCTACTTAAGTACAGTTGCGATCATAACTATTACTTACTTACTATCTGTTAATATACTGATTAATAACAATAAAATCATCAGACTGAGTAAACAGTGAAAGAACTAGAAAAGAAACTGGTAAGAACTGGTATTGAATCAGGACTCCAGTGTGTGTCTGTATTTCTGGACAGTCCATGACCTTTCAATTATAGCTGTACATGGGATGCTGTCAGAGCTGAATAGTAGAACCACCGTCAGAACCCAGCTCACTCTTCCACTCCTCCGCTTCCTGCACAGTGAGAGGAAGTGATGCCAGTGCAGGAATTCTGCTTTGATGTTCTTCTTTGTACTGGGCGAGAGACTCAAACGTCGATATGATGCGGATCAGGCTGCGGTATATGGTTGTGATCTGGGCGTCTTTAATTGGTTGATTGCTCTGGTTGAGTTGGTTGATGTCATTGGCGAGTCTCTGCATGTTCCCTAGAGCCTGAAACATACGAAACAAAACACCAGAAATAAACCCACTGAGATGTTTTCAGAATATGTTCCACTGTTGCGTAGCCCCAGTGGCGGTATTTCAACATTAAGATGCCCACACTGAGAGTGAACATGACTACTATCTTCACACCATTAGGAGGGATGATGTTTACCTCTATGGTCCAGTGTTTAGGAGGTGAAATAGACCATGTCTGACTACAAAGATCTTAAGGAAATGTAGAATTAGGAGATGTTTCGGAATGTGGATTACCGTGGAGAGTTGTTGCAGGAATTTGGCCAGGATTCCTGATTCCAATGGGACATCAATTCCCTCAAGTTCTACAGAGTCATCTTTATGGACTTCCAGCCATGTCATGATTTCATTCATCTTCGTGTTGAGGATTTCTAAAATATTCACAGCTTTCTCCAGCTTCACGTATTTTTCAGCAGCTGAAGGATCACTGAGGTAGTTTTAAAATTCCCCATCGCCAGTTCTAAGGCATCGATTGCACATGCTTCTTTGATAAGGCTGCTCAGTTTGGCTACGTAGGTCAGAATCTTTGCTGTTATTTGTGCTGCTGTGCTGGACGCCACGTCAGCTGCTGCTTCAGTTGCTGCCTGAGCTGCACCTTCAGCTGCTCCCTCTGCAGCAGTTTCTGCTGCTGTCTCTGCTGCAGAGGTTGCAGCTTCTCCAGCCTCCACCACAGACTCTACCCCAACCTCCACTAGTGCGGCAGCAGCTTCTGTAGCGGCAGCTTCAACTGCAGCAGCAATTCCTGTCACAACCACGTCAAGGACTATGGCCAGGACAGCTCCCATTTTAGCAGACTGACCTAAATAAGAGGAAAATGAGAGACTTGAGACAAGAATCCATAACATAACTTTTGACGTGGACTGGGCTGGTGGCAAAAGGCCAGTGGATAAAGGTCAATAGTTCAACTCCATAGTTAGGGGCCATAGTTAGAATGGCAGCGTGGCCTGTCCTCGGGAAGCTTTTTTTATAAGTCTTAGTTTACTGAGAGCTCTCACCACCACAGTGTACAGACCGTGCATCAAGCAGTGCACACTTCTTCTACTAAAATGCCTGCTGTTGCTTGTTGGACAACACAGAGGGTCATTTTCGGGCCCCTGATGGGTCCATAGAATCACTCTGTAACAGTTGGTAGATTGATGTTGAAGAAAAGACTATAAATAATAAACTAAGACGGTACAAACGACTAATAGACAGTGACAGACATCACCGAGATAAACGCTGGGATAATAGCAGATCAGTGAACCTGCATCATCCTACCCTTCACTCCATTCCTTCATTCAGAAGATCAGACACTTACGGTCGAGTCGTTGCAGCCCTGGCTCTGTGTGCACAGTGAATCTCAGAGCTTTTAAACCCACTCCCTTTGTAAGAATTGCTCAACTCTCTGGCTCTCTTTACACACACACACACACACACACACACACACACACACACACACACACACACACACACACACACACACAGGATGTCAGGGACATGATCATAGACCTGCACAGGGCTGGAATGGGCTACAAAACCATAATTAAGAAGCTGGGTGAGAAAGAGACAACTGATGGTGCAATAGTAAGAAAATGGAAAATATTGACATTGATCTGGGGCTCCATGCAAAGTCTCACCTAATGGGATCTCCTTGATCATAAGGAAGGTGAGAGATCAGCCTAAAACTACATGGGGGAACTTGTTAATCATCTCAAGCCATCTAGGACCACAGTCACTAAGAAAACCATTGTTAACACATTAGTCTGTAATGGATTAAAATCCTGCAGTGCCCGCAATGTCCCCCTGCTGAAGAAGGCACTTGTGCAGGCTCATCTGAAGTTTGCCAATGAACATGTGGATGATTCTGAGAGAGGTCTGGAGGAGGTGCTGTGGTCAGATGAGTAAAAAATTGAGCTCTTTGGCATTAACTCAACTTGCCATGTCACCCTGTGTTCTTCACTCTGACCTACCATCTGACCTTCTGCATTTCTGTCTTTCACACCATACATACCCAGCACCTCTTCATCCCCTCTGTTCCCTTCACCAACATATCTCTCACTGTTAAAATGAACATACCCTTAAAATTATAGACTGTTCATGTCTGTCAGTGCACAAAATCAGCAAGGGATCAAATAATCACTGTAGAACATGGTTAGATCTGTTCTCACTTGCTCAAAACAGAATGAATATGAGGCTTGAGGTGAGTGTGAGAAAGCGAGCGAGAGAGTGTTTAAGGAAAGTGGACAAACAGGCGTCTGATAATCAATGAACGCATTTACTTAAACAAACAGTTTTTTTTTTTATAAAATATCAAAGTGTAATAAAAGAGGCAGATCAAATCATGTCTGGGAATAGGAAACTGATTAACTTGTGTAAATCTGGACATCAAACTTAATACTTAATCTTAAGGTGAGGTTTTGGGTAAACCAACCCATGACCTCCCTTGCTTGGTCATTTTCTATAAGGAAAATATGCCTATAATCTGAATCCCAAAGATCAAAATTTATCAACTGGATTAATACCAAGGAGGTATTGAGCAACATCTTGACTGGAAAAGACATTTCTCAGTATGACTTCCATTGGAAAAACATTAGTAATTACACACTTACATAACTGAAGCCAGTGAAAGTGTCAAATCAAGCAGTCAACAGGTATAAAGGTGAGATAGAAACATAGGTGCACACCCCTAACTGAAGTAAAACACATGCAGACACAGGAGAAGAAAAGAAAAATAACATAAGGATACACCTTTATCTAACGTAAAAAGAATATTTACATATTAACTTACACTTTACATACATCACTGCACTGTAGACGTTCTGTGTTTATAGAAACTATAAAGAATGTTTGCATTATATGTGCATGCATTGGGTATAGAATTAGTTGTAGCTGTAGTGGGAGAAGGCAGTGGGAGACAGTCTTTGGTGGGTGCAGTGGGAGACAGTGTTTGGTGGATGCAGAGGAAGACAGTGTTGGTGGGTGCAGATGGGGACAGTTTTTGGTGGGTGCAGAGGGAGAAAGTTTTGGTGGGTGTAGTGGGAGACAGTCTTTGGTGGGTGCAGTGGGAGACAGTCTTTGGTGGGTGCAGAGGGAGACAATCTTTGGTGGGTGATGTGAGAGACAATCTCTGGTGGGTGTAGTGGGAGACAGTGTTTGGTGGTGTAGTGGGAGACAGTCTTTTGTGGGTGCAGAGGGAGACAGTCTTTGGTGGGTGCTGTGGGAGACAGTCTTTGGTGGGTGCAGATGGGGACAGTCTTTGGTGGGTGCAGTGAGAGACAGTCTTTGGTGGGTGTAGTGGGAGACAGTCTTTGGTGGGTGTAGAGGGAGACAACCTTTGGTAGGTGATGTGAGAGACAATCTCTGGTGGGTGTAGTGGGAGACAGTCTTTGGTGGGTGCAGTGGAAGACAGTCTTTGGTGGGTGCAGCGGGAGACAGTCCTTGGTGGGTGCAGATGGGGTCAGTCTTTGGTGGGTGCAGTGGAAGACAGTCTTTGGTGGGTGCAGCGGGAGACAGTCTTTGGTGGGTGCAGATGGGGTCAGTCTTTCGTGGGTGCTGTGGGAGACAGTCTTTGGTGGGTGCTGTGGGAGACAGTCTTTGGTGGATGCAGTGGGAGACAGTATTTGGTGGGTGCAGATTGGGACAGTCTTTGGTGGGTGCAGATGGGGACCGTCTTTGGTGGGTGCAGTTTTCCAGACCCTTACATCACTTCAGTAAAGAAATTGGTTTTGTATAGAACCAAGAACATTTAAAGAATCATTTGCATGATTGAAAAGTTCTTTAGACTGTTGGAGAACGAGCTGAAGATACAGAACCCTTGTGAAAAGGGTTCTTCATAGCTCAAAAAGGGTTCTTCTATTTTTACAATGTAGCTTGTAACAACAGAAGAAGCATTTTCAAAAAGGTTCTCTATATAATCCTTTACAGCCCGTTCTCCATTAATCCAAAGAACATTTTTATGACGCAATTAAACATTAAAAACTCAGTTTACAAATACTTCAGTAAGCGAAGCACACAAATGAAGACACTCATTTTCTGAGGAGGTTGTGAAAACATTGATCAGTTGCCCTGAGAAACAGGATGTGTCTGTCAATGTGTGATTTAATAACTAACACTCTGTGGACATATCCAGTAAATCTTACCTTACAAAGAAGAGTATGAGTATGTGCACATCATCTCTGAGTCTCTGGAGCTTCACAGGGAACATCTGAGTCACCTTTAGAACCCAACTCCAGATCCTGTGGGAATACAAAATCCCAAGAAAGCAGATATTCATGACATTCAGCTGATAAATCTGTCCAACCGACTCTACTTCACTGATCTGAAGTGAGTATATGAACTGAAAATGGAGTGTTTCCCACTGTTTATTTAAAACACAGAGCATTAAATTGATCATTCTCAGCTCCGACACCCCAACTTCTGAGTTAAATCCCACAGAATCCAGTGAGGAAGTGTAATGTCTTACATCACAATTCCGAGAGTTGGACTTTCTGGTCATGGCACATGGGGACACTCTATACTATTATATGTTCTGTGTCAAACTTCATCCTCCTTATTTCACTAAATAAGAAACAGTTCAAACAGGAAACAGAAAAACCATCCTCTGAGCAGGACGAACAAACCTTGGAACCAGGCCAACGGGGGGACCCCTCCTCCTCTCGTCAAACTACTCGTACAATATTGAAAAGGGGACACTAGGCCACAACATGTCTGGAGTAATGAGAGTTTGATGGTCATAATAGTGACAGTAGTAGATACAGTTGTGCTCAAAAGTTTACATACCCCGGCAGAATTGTTTGCACTCATGGTTAGTGGTTGGGTGAAGCCATTTATTGTCAAACGACTGTGTTTTCTCTTTTTAAATCATAATGACAACCAAAAAAAATGACCCTGATCAAAAGTTTCTTCTTAATACCATGCATTGCCCCCCCCCCCCCCTAACATCAATGGCAGCTTGAAGTCGTTTGTGGTAGTTGTGGATGAGGCTCTTTTTTTTCTCAGATGGTAAAGCTGCTCATTCTTCTGCAAAAAGCCTCCAGTTCCTGTAAATTCCTGTCTTGCACAAACTGCATGCTTGAGATCTCCCCAGAGTGGCTCAATGATGCTGAGGTCAGGAGAATGAGATGGCTGCTCCAGAACCTTCCCTTTGTTCTGCTGTAGCCGATGACAGGTTGACTTGGCCTTGTGTTTTGGGTAGTTGTCGTATTGGAACGTCCATGTACGTCTCATGTGCAGCTTCTGGGCTATTTGCTGATAACATGACTCATTCATCTTTCCTCCAAATTTGACCAAGTTTCCTGTGCCTTTGTTGCTCCCACATCCCCAAAACATCAGCTATCCCCCTGCGTGCTTTACAGTAGGAATGGTGTTCCTTTAAGCACAGGCCTTGTTGACACCTCTCCAAGTGTAATGTTTATGGCTGTGGCCAAAAAGATTTTGGTCTGATCACTCCAAATAACCTTGTTCCAGACATTTTGAGGCTGGTCTCTGTGCCGTTTGGTGTATTCCAGGAAAGGTAAGGATGTTACCTTTAGTAGCCTTTCAAACCCATTTGTGTCAACTTCAGCGAATTCTATCAGGCCAAAAATCACTGAGTCTCTTTAAGAAAAAGTTGATGGGAAAGTTCAGTTTAAATGTCCGGATGCAGACCACATAAGAAAATTCATTGATGTTACTGAAGTGTCCATCAGCGCCTTCACTGATCTCATCATGTTCATGATGAAAAATGAAGACAAGATTAAAGTTTTCAAGAGTTTTCTAGTCAAGGAAAAAGATCTTATTGATATATCAGGAAAACTCAACATCGTCAAGGCTTTACCTCTGTGGTAAAATCAATCATTATTTCATAAACATCAGAAACATTCAAAGAAAGTAGAGCATCTAGATAAATTGAATATTAATATTAATGAAATAAAATTTTCTTAAAGTTTTCTGAGAAGCACTATTTTGTGTGTGTGTGTGTGTGTGTGTGTGTCTGTTAACATTTGCCAGAAATACCACATACATTGTATGGACAAATTTAGACTTTAGTTAATTCCAAAAAGTCAAGTTCTAATGGATTTAAAATGTCTCATTCACACAGTGAATGTTAATGTTCACTTCCAGCTTCTAAATTTTATCATCAAATGTGCTGAAATTGGAGCACTCATTTATATGTGTATCAAACTTCATTAAAAATCTCATAAACTATGCTTGATATGGATTATTTTGTCTTCAGTGAATGACATATTTTGAATTCATGATGTTAGAATCTCTAAACAAGCACAGTAGTTGAGAGAATATTGGGACACTTCTGGTCTACAAGAATTTCCCTTCTGGCCTCATACTGTTGAGACAGGGCATCTGCCTTAAGGTTTTTACTGCCTGGGCAAAATGATACCATGAACTGGAAACACGAGAAGAACAGTGACCAATGTGCCTGACTGGATATACTCATGGATTCTATGGTCCATCAAAACTAGAAAGGGATGCCTAACCCCCTCCAACAAGTGTCAAAATTCTACTAATGCCAGTTTCCGTTCTAGGAGTTCCCAATCACTTATGCCATAGTTCCTCTCAGTGGGTGAATAGTAGGACACCAGTTTCAGTTTAGGGGGTCACCCTTCCTCTGGGATAATATCGTCCCTATTTCTGAAGCATCTACCTCCACTACAAATGGCTCACTGGAGTCTGGATGGTATAGAATTGGGAAAGGAATCTTTGGGCTTCCTAAAGGTTAGGTCTGCCTTATCGTTCCATGCCAGCTTTTCAGGAGCACCTGAAATACTGAATGAATCACCTATTAAAATTCAAAAACCCCAAGAACCATTGTAGGGCCTTTACTGGGGATAGTGACTGCTTCCACCTTACTATCTGATATGGTGACCCCTCTCACAGTCACTACAAACCTCAGAAAGGAGGAAGATTGCTGGTGAAATTCACACTTCACACCTTGTATATATAACTGATTATCTAGTTATCACTGGAGCACCTTCCTGACATGGACAATGTGTTGTTCCCGAGTGGGAGAATAGATTAAGATGTCAATGAAAGCACTTTAAATCGCACCAACATATCCCTAAAAATGCTTTTTATAAATAACTGGAACACAGAGGGTGTGTTGGCCAGACCGTAAAGCATTTCCAGGTACTCATAGTAACCCTCTGGCGGTAATGTACGCTGTTTTCCATTCATCACATGATCTGATACAGATGAGATTGTATGCACTGGAGATTGTATGAACTCCTCTAAACTGTTCTAGTGCAACCCGAATGAGAAGCAATGCATAAGTGAACTTCTTAGTCCCTGTGTTTAAGGCTCGGTAATCAATACATAGTTGAAGACCCTATCCTTTCTCTTAATAAAAAAGAACACAGATGGGATGTATGAAACCCTGAGCCATAGCCTCATCTATACTGTATATGCTTCCATGGCTTCCTCCTCCTCCTGAGTAAGAGGGTAGATTCATGATTTTTGCAGAGGTACACCCACAATTAAGTCTATTGTGCAGTCCCTGGCCCAGTGAGGAGGAAGGTGAGTAGACCTAGACTAGATTTAGACCTAGACTAACATTTCTTCATTACGAGCACTAAACTGACATATTTTAGCCATGTTATTACTGTGTGGTGATAGAGAGGACACAGGCTTGTTGGCAGATAAAGATGTACTAGTGCAGGGGTGTCCAATCTTATCCACAAAGAACTGGTGTGGCTGCAGGTTTTCATTCTAAACAACCACTCGTGACACCTGATCTCACTTATATAATCAAAGGGCAAGTTTTCAAACAACTGATCCATTTGGCTGGAATGAAAACCTGCAGCCACACCGGCCCTTTGTGGATAAGATTGGACCTGTACTAGTGGCTTCTCTTACTCTGCTATGGTTAGTTATTGTTGATGGTGTTGGAGAAGGATTGTCTTGCTTTGCATATTATTGTATTATGACCACTGAGCCCAACTTTAAATACTTTGTCATGAATATGAAGCTTGATTTTACACCATCTGAGCTCAGAAAGGTGAAGCCGTGGAGTCATTAATGCTCACTTGCATGGTCTTCATGTTTACTGTGATCCACATTTCCAAGAATACACATGTGACAAAGCCACATCTTTAATAGCTGATAAGTCCCTTTGAGATGACCACATCCACAGTCTGACCATGAGAGTGTGTGCTTCTGTACCAATACATGCCATACTACTAAGGCAGCCAGGCACCCCCAGCCACTTCCTTACAGCCTTATTGATAATCCTTTCTAACCTCTGGTCCTCAGTAATCAGAACTTAAAAATGTTGTCTCAAAATCTTTCCAAACAATGAATCTTTGTCCTTTCAGTCCTTTTACCTCCACCATGTTTGGAAGCTGTATTTAACCTGGCTAGCTCTCACTGTCCTTTGTGGATCTGCTTCAAAAAGGTGCTCTATTATATCACCAAGAGTAAGATTCAAATAATATAGATGTTAATTATGGGACTTTGACAGAATTCACAAAAATCCGAAGTTCCGGTTTTCGGAAGAAACCTTGGGAGGAACCAGGCTCACAAGGAGGAGGACCCGTCCTCCTCTGGTCCAACTACTTATACACAGTTTGGGGACACTGGACTCCTACACCTCTGTTCTAATACTCGGTATACTGAAGTAATGTTAGTTTGCTGGTGGACATAATAGTAACAGTAGATTTCTACATAGTTGGTGATGGTGGGTGAGAAGCTAGTCCATGGCAGGGTGGGAAACTAATCCAGGTCCAGTAGCCAGAAGACGGAAAGCCAATGTAAAGATGTATCAGGGGAGCTTGGGGTCATTCTCAGATAGGGCAGAAGAGCTTGAGGTTAGGACCTAATCAGTTCAGGAAAAGAGAACAGAGAATGTAAACATTACCAGAGTGGGGTGGCTGACTCCGGCAGATCTGACTATAACAGTCTAATTAAGGAGAGAACCAGAAGGTAACATAAGCATGGGAGCATCCTGAAACACTGGCGTCTTACTGCTCCACCATCACAAACCAGAGTGATCGTGAGAAGGAGTCAGACAGCAGCACCAACATCCCAGTTTACCATAAGTCCCAGTTTACCATAAATCCCAGTGTCCATGAACCCCTGGATCTGCAGCCTGTAACTAATCTAATACATTAATGACCAGTGTAGCATTGTCTTGCTTGAACAAGTAAGTTTTCAGCTTAGACTTGAAGACTGAGACAGTGTCCAAGTCCCAAACATTATCTGGAAGGTGATTCCAGAGCTGGGGGACTTTGTGAGAAAAGGCTCTTCCCCCTGCTGAAGCCTTCTGAATTCTGGGAACTAATAGGAAGACAGGACCCTGTGATCTGAGCGATTGTGATGGCTCATACAGGCAGATTAAATCTTGTGTAGGGCTTTATATGTAAGTAAAAGAATTTCATAATCAATATGGAATTGTGGCTGAATGATGTGGTCAGATGTTCTGGTTTTAGTCAGACCCTGACTGCAGCATTTTGAACTAACTGAAGTCTATTTATGTTCCTGCTTGAACAACCTAAATTGTGCATTGCAGTAATCTAACCTTGAGGTAATAAAAGCATGCACCAGACAAAACAGCTTTCTCCTTTCATACAAAGTGGCAGTAGATTCATATAGATCACATCGTGACCCAGAGTGGGGTTCCCCTGCCACAAGCACTTCAGTTAGACTTATAGAGGGGCAGGTGAGCAGAAGAGTGAAAGTCTCCTTTCGGTCAACTGCGGACTTTCCAAAACTATATGCATAAATTAACCTGTGTGAATCTGCTAAACAGTAATCGACTTTGACCCTCCATCAGTGCGTTCAAACACCTCCCCCAGGATTTACCTCTCAGCATTCCAGCTCCACTTTCCCAAGCAGCATCACCATCAGTGTGTCCCTGAAGGCCTATGCAGGTTAACAGGCCACCAGCAGATATTCCCTACCGTCACACACAGACAGGTGGTATACACAGCAGAGTCAGTAAAGCAGATAAAAAGCAAACGCAGTGGAGAGTGAGGGACTACTTCATCGCATCTTATCACCTGCATCCAAGGTAAGAACGTTCTCTCCACTGCAGGTTCTAATAAAGTGGCCAGTGAGATTAGGTTTATTTCTATTCATTTTCTTCTCTACATTCTAGTCCAGAATGTCCCAAGTGGAGGCCTTAGCAGAACCCGAGCTGCGCTCCCAGCTGAAAGCATGCAGAACTGAGATCGCCATGGCAATCCACGATGCGTTCCCTCTGCTTTATGGGCTGGCAGACCATGACATCATCTCTGAACAGCTCCTCAGGGTGAGAATGAACAGTTGAACAGTACTAAACAGTTCTGAACATTATTTAACACTACTGAATATTCTGAACAATGTGCATCATATTGAACAGAACTGAGCATTATAGAACAGTATTGAAGAGTAATGGGCATTAATAATCAGTATTACTGAACAGTACTGAATACTACTGAACAGTTCTGAAGAGTAATGAACAGCATTAAGCATTATGGAACAGTACTGAACAGTACTGAGTATTATTAAACAGTATTGAACAGTACTAAGTATTACTGAACAGTACTGAATAGTACAGAAACATTATTGAACACTACTGGACAATACTAAATACTACTGAACTTTATTGAACAGTGCTGAACAGTATTGAACAGCACTGAATGGTCTTCTGTAACGTTGTGGTTCTAGATGCCTCAGGACAACTTCAGAAGTCTTGAGGTTTTAATGATATGGCTGATTACTGTACACTGTTTTGTGGTTCATGTGCTCATTAGGAAACTCTGGAGAGGAAGAAGAAGGATGGGATCCATAAAGCTGTGTATTCTCTTCTAACGTGGCTTTTGGAGCAGGACACCTCAGTTCTTCAGGCTTTCTGGGACAATCTATCCAAGGAGTATAACCAGGAGAGTTATCCCAAACTGAAGAACGTGTTTGCTAATTTACCCAAAGGTACAGTGATGCACACTCCACTGAGAAACATCTAACTTATAGTTAGGTTCAGGGTGTATGAGGTGTATGAGGTCTGAGTGGCTCTTCTGAGTGTTTAATGCTGACTGTGTGTGACAGAAATCAGACTTGAGGCCAGGACAACCAGGAGCCCCAGATTTGAACTGCAGATTCGGACACAGCCAGGCAAGAAGAGAGGGCTTGGGGAGAAGCAGATGACCCATCGGCAACACCATTACTCAAAGAAAGCACTGCAGCCCAGCACAGGTACCAACAACAGCCTGGCTTTACCTCATCCTCCTTATCATCACAGTGTAGGCATGATCACCTTAAACTTTGAAATGTCTCCAGCAGATCCAGGCTTCTACTACCCACTTCTATAATTTATATACCCCACTGATAAGTCATAATATTAAGACCACCTCTCTAATATAGAGTAGGTCCCCCTCGTGACAACAAAACTCCTGAACATGGACTCCACAAGACCCCTGAAGATGCCCTGTGGTATCCGGAACCAAGGCTAATGTTATAACAGATCCTTTGTGTCCTGTCAGTTGTGAGTTGGGACCTCCATGAGCATCAGTATGCTTTGGGCCCCATGACCTTGAGACAGGTTCCCTGGATGCCCTTCCTTGGAACACTTTTTGTAGGTACTGAACACTGCATATCGGTAACACCACACAAGACCTGCCAGATGTTTTAGGAATGTTCTGACCAGGTCATCTAGAAGATCAAAGTTTGGTTCTTCTCAGAGTGTCCCAAATTCTTACTCTAGTCCATTTTTCTTGACTCTAATATATCCACCCCTTGACAGGAGCCACTGGAACCAGATCATCAATGTTCTTCCCTTCATCTTGCAGTGGTTTACATTATTGTATTGAGAAAAGATTAGACATATCTAATTACCTGATACTCTGTCCGGCAATGTACTAGGAGGCAAAGGAAAGCCTGTGAGGAAGACAGACGGTGCTTCTCTCTCGCAGGTTTCAGTGAGCAGTGGTAAGCAGGTTCTATTTTGTTGCTGCTTGTTTGTTTGTTTGCAGTGAAAGTAGTGATTGTGTTGCTTTGTGAATATAAAGTAAATGTATGTAGGTGGATAGTGGACCCATATAGAAATTTGATATATGATCATATATGCATATTTATTATTTAAGATAAGGCATCTTAGGGGGCGGTATGCTAGTGGTTCCAGATGGATGGGACTTTCCATTTGCAGACATTTAATGTTCCTCAATCCATGGTGTCACATGTAACCATTTGCAGCCCTTCATGGAGATCATGGACCCCCACAAGGATGGGATCTTGGGATATAGCAGGATAATGCACCATGCCTTTGGCACAAGTTGTCCAGAAAAAGTTCTCCGACATGTTCCTGGTACACATGGGACACTGTGAGGAATATAAAATATCTGCAAAACTTCAGAAATGGAAAGTCCCATCCATCTGCCACCCACTGTCACCCCTCGCTCCAACTCTGATAATTAATGTCTCCTTGCCATGATCACGCTGGCCAGTGTTCGACCTCACTCAAAGATAAAACCTCACTACTTATACAAGTTGTCCCCTGAGGGACGCCCCTTCAAAATCACTTTAAATACTGCTTGAACACCTGGACACCTGTTACTATTACCTGTGGTAAAAAGAATATGTCTGTTCTGAGAGTGTAAATAAAGTGTATTTGGACTGTTACGGTTCTGAGTGCTGTCTGTTTGTGCAGGGGTGCAATCTGTGTCCGCCTCAGTTCAGCGAGCTGTCACTCTGACTGCTGGAGAACTTCCTGCAGGCTGTGGGAAGGTGGAGGAGATTCTAATTCAGCAGGTCATAGAGTCTGGTGAGATCAATGGATCATCGTAATTATCATTATTACCAGCTGTGTGCAAATATTTGGACACCCGTGGCAAAATGGTGAATGAGGATTCAAACTTATACACACTAATTAAGCAGTAATCCAATACCAGCCTTTACACACTAAAAGTGCTGGGTTAAAAGATAGCAACTACTATGGTAACCACCTGGAACACCATAACAACCACATAGGATACCACAGCAACCACAGGGACATCATGGCAACCCTTTAGCAGCCACCTATCAACAAAAAGCAACCACATATGATAAAATACCAACAACCCAGGATACCATAGCAACTGCATTGAATAATATAGCATCCACCTAGGATACCATAGCAACACGATAGCAACAACAGAGTATAATATAGCAACCACCTAGAACACCATTGCAACTATTTAGCAGCCACCTAGCAACACTGTAGCAATCACAAAGCAACCATATAATAGCAACTATCCAAGACACCATAACTAGCAACCATTTAGCAAACACCTAGCAACACTATAGTAATCACATAGGTTAATATAGTAACTACCTAGGATACCATAGCAATCCCCTGGGACAGCATAGCAACCATTTAGTAACCATCTAGCAACACTATTGCAACCACAGAGGATAATATAGCAACCACCTTGGACACCATAGCAACCACATACCAACCAGATAGAATACCATAGCAACTACCTTAGATGTCATACCAACTATTTAGCAACCACATTGGACACCCTAGCAACCATTTATCAATCACCTAGCACCACAGTCTGGTCTGGTATCTTAGGTGGTTGCTATGATGTTGTTACGTGGCTGCTGTGGTGGTTGTTCTGGTATCCCAAGTTGTTGATTTAAAATTGCTAATTGGGTGTGAGGTTGTTGCTATGGTATCCAGGTGGTTTTGTAATGCAGAATCATAATCAAAACACATCCCAGACACTGGTTAAATCAGCAGTGTAGTTTAGGTTAAATGACCAACCCAAGATGCTGGGTCAGAAAAATGACCCAGTGATGTGTTTGTCCAGTTCTGAGTCAGATTTAGTTCTGGCTGTGTGTCTTTGAGTTAAATTCAGTCTGTCGGGGTCTGTCGACCCACGGAAAACTAAAGTGGCATTTCTGTTACAGGAGGAGCCAAGAAGTGCATTAAAGTCGGAGGAGAGTTTTATTCCTCTGCGAAGTTGGACGACACAGCCAGCTCTCACATGGCACAAAGTGCACAGAGTGAAGGTCACCAGCAGGGGGAGCCAAGCACCAGAGCAATGGATGTGTGTAGAGCAGGATGAGTTCATAGTCCATTATTCAGATGAAATGAAAGCACTGAGTAGTGGTATAGGTCAGAAGGCATTGGATTCAAATCCCAGACCTGGTTCATGGATTTTAAATCCCAGTACTGATTCCTGGGTTCAGTTTAAGACCTGGTTCATAGGTTCAGTTTTCAGACCTGATTCATTGATTCAAATCCCTGCCTTGATTTATGGGATCAAATCCCTGCCTTGATTCATGGGATCAAATCCCTGCCTTGATTCATGGGATCAAATCCCTGCCTTAATTAATTCCCTCAAATCCCTCATGGGTTCAACTCCAAATCTTGATTCATAGGTTCAAAACCCAATTCTTACTCATTGGCTCAAATCCCAGACCTGGTTCATAGGTTCATGTCCCAATCCCGATTCCTGAATTACAGTACGTGAAACAAGACCAATAAACACAGGCCTCATACAAAATTTACAAACAAGTCTGCCAGTGATTCTTGATGGGTATATATCAAAACTGCATTGTGTGTGTGTGTGTGTGTGTGTGTGTGTGTGTGTGTGTGTTCAGGTAGAGCGTAATGATGATGAGTGTGCTGTGTGTAAGGATGGAGGAGAGTTGATTTGCTGTGATGGATGTCCTCGGGCCTTCCACCTCACCTGCCTGGTGCCTCCACTCACCTCTATCCCCAGGTGTGTGTCCAGCACAGACACCTGTCACACACCTTCATAATGTAGACCGTGGAGGTCAAACCGGGTTAGAAACGGGCTGATGTGGCTCGTCAGGCAGGGATACACGCTGCAGAGTGTAATATGCCAAAAAATAGTCCCTGAAGAATGATGTTTACAGTGACTCTTCTGTTTTTAGTGGTACTTGGCGCTGTAAATTCTGTAGTGGCAGCAGAGCGATGGTAGACAATACATACACATCTCTGCAGGTATGTTTACAAGAAAACACTCATTTACTAAAAAACTGTACATTATGTGTTTTAATTTAATTATAATTATATATATGCATCACATTACATCCATATTATCAGTACAGCAAGTGTATAACTGAGCTGTTCAAGCTTCCCTCACAAGCATGTTAATAACTCTAAATGTAAGTATTGTGATATACACTGAGGAGGAGGAGCTACAGTCTCTCATTAGGGTGAATATTAATAACTCTAAATGTAGGTATTGTGATATACACTGAGGGGGAGGAGCTACAGTCTCTCATTAGGGTGAATATTAATAACTCTAAATGTAGGTACTGTGATATACACTGAGGGGGAGGAGCTACAGTCTCTCATTTGGGTGAATATTAATAACTCTAAATGTAGGTATTGTGATATACACTGAGGAGGAGGAGCTACAGTCTCTCGTGAATATTAATAATGCTCTAAGGTAGGTATTGAAGGTATTGTGATATAAAGGTGGTGATACCTTCTCATTAGGTTTACAGAACAAGCAGAGTGATCATGCTGTTATTATTCCATAGCCTCCTATTTACCCTCCCTTGATGGAGAGCAACTCCAGCTCCACAGTGGACTTCTCTTTTTATTCCTCTACCTCTCTATCTGCAGTCACCGGCAGCAAAAGCACCCACCCTTCAGGGTTCCAGGTAGTGTGTGTTCTAACATTAAAGAAAGCCTCAGTATTACACTAACGGTGTGTATATATTGGATATGTATACACTACAGTTTGGGGACAGTTTGTTTTAATGTTATGGCTGATTGGTGTGACACCTTTGGAGCATATGAATGAGACTGATATTGTTTCCAGGCTGCTGACCCCCCTGAGCTGGTGTCCAACAGGACACCCTGTGGGATCTGCCATCTAACCCGTGGGGAGGTGCTCACCTGCCCACAGTGCCTGCAGAGCTACCATCAACACTGCAACTTCCCACTGTAAGATTCACGATTCTCCATCAACATCAATTTATTATTTAGTGCACTATAGGACTACTTCTTGATGTTCTTCAGGCTGGAAAAGGTTACAGAACCATATTTAAAGAGTTTGAACTCCACTGATCCACACTCAGACCGATTGTGTACAAATAGAAGAGATTCAACACCATTATTACCCTCCCCAGGAGTGCTCCACCAACAAAGATCACACCAAGGACAAGGTGTGTAATGGTCCTCCAGCTCACAAAGGAACCCAAGGCAACTTCTAAGCAACTAAAGGTCTCACATTGGCTAATGTTAAAGTTCATGAGTCCACCATTAGGAGAACACTGAACAACGTGGCAGGGTTACAAGGAGAAGCTGCTGCTCTCCAAAAAGAACATTGCTGCCCATCTGCAGTGTGATGAAGATCACATGGACAAGCCAGACGACTCTTGGAACAATGTTTTGTGGATGAATGAGACCAAAAGATATGAATGAATATCAATGAATCCTGAATTATCCCTGCAAATTCTAAAGGAAAATGACGATATCTGTTGAGCTGAATCTCAAGAGAATGTGGGTCCTGCAGCAAGACAACGACTCTAAGCACACAAGTTGTTCTACCAAAAACAATGGTAAAGTTAATAGAATGTAAAACTTTTTCCACTCATATATATGAAATGTGTTTTTTCACAGTGGGAGAGGGAGGTGTAGGACCTGCTCCAGGACCTGGGGGTCAACAGAGAGTGAGATACCTCCCAGGACTGTACAGGTACACACATCATATTGCAAAAACAGAAAAGTGTGGAGTACACACACATTCCTCTGAAACATCATGTTTCAGGGTTCTCTGTTTGTGCTGTGTTTGCAGGTTCCTCAGCGTTCTGGTGATCAGGCTTTGGCTCACCCTGACCAGCAGATCCTCAGCAAAGAGGAGTTGGACTCCTTTATGGGGGAGGTAGGTGCGCACACACACACGCACACACGCACACACACACACACACACACACGCACGCACGCACGCACACACACACACTTTACTAACATCCACGTGTGTGTGTGTGTGTGTGTGTGTGTGTGTGTGTGTGTGTGTGTGTGTGTGTGTGTGTATTCTGGCAGAGCTCGATTGATGGGATCCTGCAGTGGGCCTTTCAAAATATCTCCCGTCCACTCTCCGAGTCTCAGGGATACTTCCAGTGAGCCAAAGGATCATCCATGCTACACCATAACAACCACCTAGCAACAATTTAGCATCCCCCTAGCAACACCATAAAAATTACATTACATAACTACATAAGAATACAATAACAATCACATGGGATACCATAGCAACATCCGAGCAGGCACTGAGCAATTCCATACCAACTTCCTAGCAATAATATAGCATGTATCTTGCATCACCATAGCAACCACCTAGCAACAATCTAGCATACCCTTAGAACCATCATAGCAACCTCCTAGCAACAACCAAGCAATCCCCTAGTAACATAACAATCATCTGGGATACCATAGCTACTTCCTACAATGGAGTACCTAACTGGCCTCCCCCTAGCAACACAATAGCAACCACCTAGCAACACTACAACAACTAACTAACATCCCTCTAGCAACACCATAACAACCACTTAGCAAATTCATACTAACTTCCTGTTATACATTTCTTATTTATCTCTGTAATCTCAACAATCAGTTAGTCGGTATATACAGTATTTTATATGATAATAAATGATTGTGTCTGTATTACACAACAATGTCTATCTTTTACAATAAAATTATGAAATTAAATTGCCAACAATATACACTATATGTCCAAACGTTTGTGGACACCCCTTTTAATAAACGCTTTCAGCTACTTTAAGCTCCGCCCATTGTTGACACTAATGTGCAAATGAACACACAGCTGGTCTAGTCCCTGTAGAGAAGTACTGCCAATAGAATAGGACCCTCTGGAGCAGATAAACATGACTCTATTGTCTCCATGTCTAAAAGCAGGTGTGGACTAGAGGGTACAAAGACCCCCAGCATTGAGCTGTGGAGCAGTGGGGCTGTGTTCTCTGGAATGATGGAGCTCCATCCAGTTCTTTTGGGATGAGGTGGAGTGGAGTGGTGATCCACCAACATCCTGACCCCATTAACGCTTGTTACTGAATGCAACCAGATTCTCCCAGAAATGTTTGAAAAACTAGTAGAAAGTCTTCCCTGGACAGTAGAGACAGTTACTCCAACAAAAGCAGGATCAACTCTTTTTAATACCCTTGAATTCAGAAGAAACAGTGAATGAGCAGGTGTCCTAATAGTTTTTTTACAAATAAACCATAACATTATGACCACTGTCTATCCTATCAGCTCCTCTGATCACACAGGAGTTCTTTGTGGTTCTATAATTCCAGACGTTATTCTCCTCCTTTCACCCTGATCTTCAATGATCAGGACCCCACAGGACCACCACAGAGCAGATATTATGTGGGTGGTGGGTCATGACATGGTGGTGGTGTGTCAGTGTGTGTTGTTCTGGTACAAGTGGATCAGACACAGCAGAACTGAGAACAGTCCACCAACCAGAAATGTCCAGCCGACAGCGTCCTGTGAGCAGCGTCCTGTGAGCACTGATGAAGGACTAGAGGACGACCAACACAAACTGTGCAGAAACAGATGAGCTTCTGTCTCTGACTTTACATCTACAAGGTGGTGACACTCGGTAGGAGTGTCTGATAGAGTGGACGGTGAGTGGACACAGTGTTTAAACACTCCAGCAGCACTGCTGTGTCTGATCCACTCGTACCAGCAACACACACTAACACACCACCACCATGTCAGTGTGACTGCAGTGCTGAGAATGACCCACCACCCACATCATAGCTGCTCTGTGGTGGTCCTGTGGGGTCCTGACCGTTGAAGATCAGGGTGAAAGGAGGAGAATAAAGTCTGCAGAGAAAAGGATGAACTACAGAGGAGATGATGGAGTAGACAGTGGTCATAATGTTATGGTTGACATAGAGAGAGAGAGAGAGAGAGAGAGAGAGAGAGAGAGAGAGAGAGAGAGGAATGTTAATGATAACCATGTGTGTGCGTGTGTGTGTGTGTGTGTGTGTGTGTGTGTGTGTATGTGTGTGTGTGAGTGTTGTGAATATTGTGTTTCCATGCTCGGAGTGTGATGCAGAATGTCAGGGAACAAATATTCCCATTTGCTTTGATGGGATTTTTGGATGAAGTCTATATGGATCTCTGTGGGAAATCAGTGAACTCTCCACCTGTCCGGTGATGTTCTGTCTGTTTGTATCGGTCAGGAGTTTGGAGGATTCTCTCTCACACTGGCGAGGTGTTGTGTCAGGCAGGGGGCCAGGCATTTCTGGAATGGTTAACCGTCACTATGGTTACATTTCGCTTTAAGCCCCAACAAATGAAGAGTGAGGAATGCTGCGCTCACTTTCAACAGAGCATGAAGGAAAATGTTTTCATGTGATGAGAGGTTCTGGGCAGAGCTGGAGGCACAAGAACAGCTTTGAAGAACCTGTACTCAAAACAACAAAACAAGGGCAATTAAATATACATCGGTTAATTATCCCCCCAGGACTAACGAATCTGAACCAGCTAAGCTGAGCGAGAGTTTGGTCTTAAATGCTGTGTCCTCAGGCGGGATTATGGAGCTTCACCCAGAACTTCTGAGATGAGTCAGAGAACTAATCCAGTACCTGACTCCACTAGTGCACTTGCTCTTTTTGAGGTGGTTTGTTTGGCATTACTGCTACTTAGTACTGATTGGTTGGCATTAATGCTACTTAGTACTTAGTTGGCATTACCGCTACTTAGTACTGATTAGTTGGCATTACTGCTATTTAGTACTGATTGGCTGGCATTACCGCTACTTAGTACTTAGTTGGCATTACCGCTACTTAGTACTGATTGGTTGGCATTACCGCTACTTAGTACTGATTAGTTGGCATTACAGATGCCGGTCCCAAGCCCGGATAAACGGTGAGGGTTGCGTCAAGAAGGGCGTCCGGCGTAAACTTGTGCCAAAACTATAATGCGGATCATCAATATGATGATATGATGATCAATGTGATGATCCGCTGTGGCGACACCCGAAGGGAGCAGCCCAAAGTAGAAGATTGGTTGACATTACTGAAAGTCCTAACTGGAGAAGAATGTTTTTTTCATGAGAGCTGAAATGTTTTATTCTGTATTCTTTTATACATTATTCATTTATAATTTATTAAACGTCCATCCTGTAGAATCTGACCAACCTGCTTAGGGCTTATATGTGGCAGCTTTCCACAGCATGAATTCACCGGTAAACCAAAGTACACCACTGAAACCACCCGGAGGCCTGTCCTGCACACCTTCATCCCTGTCCTCGACGAACAAAAAGAAGGAATAAAAACACTTGTATTTGCTATCACTTTTGGTTTGAGTTGGGTCTCCTGAGAGGGGTCAAGGTTGAGAAGACTCCATGTCCTTTTCATAACAATAGAAGCTGGTCAGAAGGTCAGTGTGGGGTCAGTTTAGTTCTGACTCATGCTCAGATACCTCCTGAAACCTGCTGGGAACGTTCTGCACAGGCGTGTTGTCAACGCTGAGCGTGGGAACAAGTGGAGGAATGTGAAGGACATGGCTGAGAACTGACCGCAGGAAGCCCACTGAGAATAGGGGTGAACCTGAAGGCAACCAAAACATTCATGATCATTCACAAAGTATTTGAGAGGAGATGCCTGAAGGAGGGGTCAGCACTGATGGAACTAATCTCTGCTGACCTAACGTATTTAGGCATCAGCCTAAAACTCCCGTGAAGCGTTTCATTGATGTTCCAGAAGAGGCTCTTGCCGATGTGTACCTTAGAAACGAGAGCGAGGGGTCAGTGATGCTACGTTATATCTGCATACAATCACAATGGATGTGTGTTCCTGTGCAAACTTTGTTCGGTTCTTCTTTGGATGAAGGGCAGCGTTCCCAGTTCCAGTCCAACTCGTTAATCTTATCAGAACAAATCAACAAAACATGGGGTATATCACAAGAACCAGAATTGTGATGTTCTAGATAAATGTGTCAGAACATCTCCAGAACATCAGGCAGGTCTTGTGAGCTGTTCCTGGTATGCAGTGGTCAGTACCCATCAAAAGTGCTCCAAGGAAGGGTAATGGTTGTCTGTTGCTCACTGAGGCTTCATGTCTCAATTTAGGCCCCGCCCACAAATATCCAGATATTTTTGAAAATTCCCATTTAGTTTGGTTTGCACTTGATTGATATGAGTGGGATCACCATGGTGAAATCCAAAGAGCTCTCTGAAGCCTGAAAGAATTCCACATGGAGGAGTGGGAAGTTTGTTCTTCTAGTTGATGGTAGACAGTTATAAGAAACATCTAATTGACTATTTCAGGCAAAGACGGAAAAACCAGGTATTAGGACATAGTGTGTCCTAATTTGGGATTAAACCTATGTTCTCTTCCTTTTTCATGGTGCTTTGATGTCTCTCTTTATGAAGTACTATCACCCCTACAGGGCCAGCATGCTCATAGAAGCATTTTTGTCTCTGTGTGGACAAGAAGGAAATCTCTTTTAAAAATATCTTGATTCAAAACCTTAGAAGACTTAAAGTCTGTCATATCATCTTGATGATCATGATGTTCCAGATCCTGCAGGACACCTTCAGAGGTCTTGTGAAGTCAATGGAATTTGAAAGCTCATCACAGGTTACCACACACAGCCATATTCACATATTCATACCTAGGAGCACCAGCCCCGCCCCCTCTCTCTGATCAGTCAGAGTTTGTATGCAGGTTGAGCATTAACCCCGCCCCCTCTCTCTGATCAGTCAGAGTCTGTATGCAGGTTGAGCATTAACCCCGCCCCCTCTCTCTGATCAGTCAGAGTCTGTGTGCAGGTTGATCATGTTCACGTGGACAGAGCAGTAAACATGCACTGGAAGCTCCTTTGAAAATTAAACTGGGATTTAATTCAGTTGGAATTGAGTGAATTTGAGCTGTTTTACGAGCCAAATTACTTCATCACACAATGATGAGACCATGGTTGGATAGTTTAGTCTGTAGTTTGTTATGAAATGTGTATCATATCTGTAGATTAATCTGATCCTGAGATGTGAAGCCTAGAATACAGCATGTAACTGCCTGCAGATCTCAGGTTCTAAGAGTTGAGCTACTTTGCGAAATCATTAAAAGAAAAAAAAAAAGTAAATGATGGATTGAAAGAATGAGCAGGAATGTTTATAGGATGGAACATGTGGTCTGAATTTGGTCTGAACTGCTGGAGCCTAATTGGAAGTGTGTGTGAGGATCAGTTACAGTGGGCGATGTAAGATAACCTCGGTGTAAAAGACTTTATTATGCACCACGTGGATGTTTCACAAGGTCCTGTGGAATGCAGATAGCTCTATAAAAAGCCGGAGCGGAGGAAGTTGCATACCTGTAGCTGAACGGCGCTGCGACCGTGCCAAAACAAACACAGCAAATCATCGAGAACCTCACGCTTGTCATTTCAGCGATGTTTGTTTAAGATAAGGTGAGATTAGGCCTCAAAAAACTTACGCAACTCAGTTTATTCACAAACGGTTCTTCTTGTTTTCCACTTGTCGGCCAGAACCACAGTATAGTGTTTATTCCTGGACACATAGAGAACATTTAGGAATGCTGGATGGAACCTGTTATATGACTGAACATTCAGTATATACAACCAATCAGTCATAACATTAAAACCACCGACTCCACAAGACCCCTCAGTGTCACTGCTGGACCGAGAACAGTCCACCAACCAGAAACGTGCAGCCGACAGCGTCCTGTGGGCAGCGTCCTGTGAGCACTGATGAAGGACTAGAGGACGACCAACACAAACTGTGCAGAAACAGATGAGCTTCTGTCTCTGACTTTACATCTACAAGGTGGAGACACTTGGTAGGAGTGTCTAATAGAGTGGACAGTGAGTGGACGCAGTGCTTAAGCACTCCAGCAGCACTGCTGTGTCTGATCCACTCATACCAGCACGACACACTAACACACCACCACCATGTCAGTGTGACCGCAGTGCTGAGAATGACCCATATATACCCAATATGTCCAAAACTCTGTATCGGTCAAACAGAAGTACTGTAATGAACGAGGGAAAACTAGAAAAGGAAATTCCATTGCTGACGTGCTTAAATGGACAAAGTGTGTAGAGACAAAGTCTTAATGTTATGGCTGATCAGTGGTAGGTGCCATTGGAACCAGGTTATCAATGCCATTCACTTCATTTCTGAGTGGTTTTAATGTTATGGCTGTTTATTGTCAGTTTGTTATGTACCGACATAATTATTCGTGGGTGGGTGGGTGCGTGGGTGGGTGGGTGCGTGGGTAATCCAGGTCCACCACTTTCATATTAGGTGTTTAAAATAATAGCAGCTCTTACTCCACCTTGGGTTCAGGTAGATAACAATGGCTTCGCAGGCTGAGCCGCAGAAGAGCCGCTAAGTCAGTCTCAGCAACATCCGGGGGTGGACTTTGACCTGCTGGACCTGAAAGCCCCTCTTCTGGTATTCACTCAGTGTGAGCAATAATTCATATTACATTACAGCCTGACTTTACTGTGGTTAGGCAGAAGGTTAAAGGTCTTGCTGCTTCCTTAAAGCTCTGTGGAGCTCCATGCCAGCCTCCCTGTCCGCAGTGTGACCTCTCTTATGTAACAGCGCACTGATATCAATACCGACTCCTGTGAAATGTCATTAAATTGTGTTCATTCCACCGTGAGTAACAGGACACAGGGGACAAGAACCACACTGGTACAGTTCTTACAAACAAAGCTGGAGCCAAATCTACACAGGCTTGTTTTCTGACACTGTGAGGACACTGGGTTCATATGATCGCATATAAGAATCAGTAAGTATCTGTATATAAAAATAAGATTTTACAATGCAGTTAAAAAAGCATTGGCCTTTTTTTTGCATGTAAACGTAAGATAAGAGTCGTCTTTCTTATTCTGATGCTGATTCCAACTCATAACCACATCGATATTATATACGCAAAGCAGTCCAGAGGAATCCATATACAGGGGTTGGACAATGAAACTGAAACACTGTCATTGTAGTGGGAGGTTTCATGGCTAAACTGGAGCAGTCTGGTGGTCAATCTTCATTAACCGCACCAGTAAGAGCAGAGTGTGAAGGTTCAATCAGCAGGTAAGAGCACAGTTTTGATCAAAATACTGCAATGAACACAACATTATGGGGGACATACCAGAGTTCAAAAGAGGACACATTGTTGGTGCACGTCTTGCTGGCGCATCTGTGACCAAGACAGCAAGTCTTTGTGATGTATCAAGAGCCACGGTATCCAGGGTAACGTCAGCACCACCAAGAAGGACCAACCACATCCAACAGGATTAACGGTGGACGCGAGAGGAAGCTGTCTGAAAGGGATGTTGGGGTGTTAACCCGGATTGTATCCAAAAAATGTCCTTCACAAGACGAATTGACGCTGTATTGGCTGCAAAAGGAGGCACTAGAACACCATAATAATCAATTACTGTGGTCTAAAACCAGGTGTTTCAGTTTCATTGTCCAACCCCTGTTTGCTGCCAGTGGAACAGTTAGCCACCAGAGGTGGTTGTAGAATGGATAAAGTAGGCTAACATTAAGCTTTTAGAATGGCCTTCACAAAGTGCTGACCTCAACCCATTGAGAATAGATGGACTGTGCTTAAACGGGGGATCTGAGCAAGAAAAATACCACATTTAATTGAAATCGACCCATTTTTCCACCAAGAATCAAACATTGAACCAGATTTGTTGATGGCTACTAAAAGCATCTGGTGAGGGTGCTATTAAAGGACATTTAAGGGACATTAGACCTAAAATCAGGCATGTTGTATAATCCTGAGCCTGTGTGTGTGTGTGTGTGTGTGTGTGTGTGTGTGTGTGTGTGTGTGTGTGTGTGTGTGTGGACAGTATGTGGACATCAATAGGGAGGACGGGGTAGCTGCTCTTTAGGACACTTGTGGAAGGCAGGAATGTGAAGTTAGGGGATGAAGAGCAATCAGAAATGACCCAGAGATACACTGTATGTCCAAATAATTAATGCGTTCAGCTACACAGATGCAGACACAGATGTGCAAATGCACACATGGCTCGTCTACTCCTTGGCACCATGCTTAATGCCAGGTGTGGGCTAAAGGGGTATAAATGCTGGGGGGCATTGAACTGTGGAACAGTGGGTTTATTTGGGGAGTTGGGGGTGAGGTGGAGTGTTGATCCTCACTGAATGCAACCACAGTCAAATAGCAAGCTTTAGTTACTCCAACAAAAGCAGGAATGAGCAGGTGTCCCAATACTTTTGCCTATATCGCGTAGTTTTAGAGTAGTGCTATTATAGAGTAGTCAAAATGGGTTTTACGGTAAATGTACAAAAACAAGCACACACACACACACACACACACACACACACACACACAGACACACACACACACACACACAAACACACACACACGCTTGCTCCCCTTGAGGACTTTTGCTTATATGGAAAGAAACTGAGAGCTCAACTGGACGTTCTGGCCAAACATCAGTGACAGTAATGTGTATTGAAAACAGATTTCTGGCCCTGAATCCCAAAAGTAATTTACCGTCGTCATCACTGCCAGGTACCCAATGTTCAAATGTGTATTTTAAACTGTGATCAATCAATCTTGCTTTATTTATTCACATGTAGATAATAAAACACAACACCGAGAGGCCAGTAAGTGCTGGGTGAGAGCGGTGGGGCTTGTGGTGGAGAATAATGGCCCACAGCTCCTAAAAGCGTGTTTAATGCTTGTTCAGAAATGTTCCAAGTCCAGCTCATTATCATTAGACTCTGGATTCTGCCAGGAATCCGCTGAAATAGTCCCTCTATTGAAGGAAATTCCTTCACAGTGGTAAAAATAGCCGAGTGCTGTGAGCACACAATAGCTCTCTTTAGCTGAGTGTGATAAAGGCCTGTTTGGGTTCGCTCAGCTGACTGTGGTTCAGCTTTAAAATACTCCAGCAATTAACCTTCAACATCTCAACATCTCACTCAAAATAGACCACTACACACTTCAGAACTCAGAGCCCGAAAATAACATCATATTCATACTGGATATTAATGTTATTAGAGATTCATTCTGGATATTAATGTTATTAGAGATTCATTCTGATATTAATATTAGAGATTTATTCTGGATATTAATGTTATTAGTGATTCATTCTGGATATTAATGATATTAGAGATTCATTCTGGATATTAATGATATTAGAGATTCATTCTGGATATTAATGATATTAGAGATTCATTCTGATATTAATGATATTAGAGATTCATACTGGATATTAATGATATTAGAGATTCATTCTGATATTAATGATATTAGAGATTCATTCTGGATATTAATGATATTAGAGATTCATTCTGGATATTAATGTTATTAGAGATTCATTCTGGATATTAATGTTATTATCATCCAGTAGTTGTACATTGTTGGAGCTTTCTACTGATGATCTGAACATGGTGGTAGATCTACAGCAGGTCTACAGTTTCTGGTCTGGAAAGGTGATAAGTGTGTCACGCTGGGTTCTGATGTAATGCTGGATCACTCTTCTGTGTCCTTGTTCATCAACTACTAACTGTGTCACTGAGAGTAAACAGGCCGTTCTCTGTGACCCTCACTCTGACTGGGCTTATGTTCACGACATTAGAACCAGGTCTGTACTGGTTGGCAGTGTGTGGGTGGAATGGACAGTTCTGGTACCTCTTCATGACAATAAACCTCCAAAGAACCTCCAAAACATCAATCAATGAATCTGTTTGTGTTATATTATTATTGTTTTATCATAAATATCCACATTTCAGCTTCTCTATAAATCACCTACAACACATCAGGTAGATCAGCCATAACATGAAGTGAATAACGAATCCATGAAATGGATATATTAGTCAGTAAGTGTAGCATATAAGACACAAGAACCAAACTGCGATGTTCTACATCTCCAAAACATCAGGCAGGTCTTGTGTGGTGTTCCTAGTATGCAGTGGACAGTACCTAACGAAAGGGCTCAAAGAAAGGACAACCGTGGGTGTCCAATGGAGTGCTCATGGAAGTCTCTCCTCATAACTTACAGGACTTTAATGATCTGCTGCCACATACCACAGGTCATCTTCAGAGGTCTTGTGGAGACCATCAGAGCCAGGTCAGAGCAGGGCTTATGCAACATCAGGCAGGTTTTACTGTTTTTTTTTCTGATCTGTCTGAAAGGGGTTATGTAGATAGATGATTATGTGATTATTGATTTGCTTTGAAGCTGTTCCTTAATTATACCTTTTATCATCTCAGAAGCTTACTGGATCTTTTAGCCCCAGACAGAAGAAGCCTGGGGCCACTGGGGTCATTAAACAACTTGGCTCTTTGTCTGGTGTCCCAATGAACTGCACTTCAATGTGAATCTTAAATCACACAAATGGCATGAAAGTATGCAACTAATAAAAGCAGAATTGTGGTGAGAATAAAGAGCGCTGTTCTGCCCCCAGCTAAGGGTTGCGCTGGTTTGGGGAATTTGCTTTGAACGACCCAGTTTAACCACAGTTAATCCCTACTGGACTGGAGGCTCCTTCTCCGCAGCTGTTTGGCCGTTCTGGGTTTGATCTTGTGATTCCCCTAAGAAGGCCCTGATCTGATCTGCCAGCAGGACAGAAACGACTGAAGGAATGGAGGCATTCCAGTTCAGCCAGTATAGAGAGGCGTGAGAGAGGTTTATAGTGGATGATGAGCTCATCCACTCAACCACATTACAGCTCTAATCTTCAGTGGAAGCTTGAACTGATGATCATTCCAATCTGGTGCTGTGCTGTGATATCAGAAGTGTGTGGAGAACGTTTAAGAATAAAACAGAAGGAGGAAACATAAATTACGCATTGGAGGAAAATGATCCAATATTCCAGATCTGTGAGGACAACAGTATGAGAACCTTTAGGATCAGCAGATCATCTGAAGGTGAAATTAGAATCAGGTGTGAACAAAGGAGGTTTCAGAAGAAGAGTTGATGCTCATCAGGCAGGAAAAGGATACAGGACCATCTCTAAAGAGTTTGGACTCCACCGATCCACAGTCAGACTGACTGTGTACAAATGGAGGAGATTCAAGACCATTACTACCCTCTCAGGAGTGCTCCACCAACAAAGATCACACCAAGAGCACGTGTGGACTAGTCCACCAGCTCACAAACGGAACCCAAAGAAACTTCTAAGCAATTAAAGGCCTTTCTCACTTTAGCTAATGTTCATGTTCATGAGGAGAACCCTGAAGAACAATGGTGAGCATGGCAGGGTTACAAGGAGAAGCTGCTGCTCTCCAAAAAGAACATTGCTGCCCATCTGTAGTTTGATAAAGATCACATGGACAAGCCAGAATATACTGGAATACTGTTTTGAGATCAAAATAGATTTATGGTTTAAATGAAAAGGGTTATGTTTAACACTGCACTGCAAAGACCATAAGCCATCTGTGAAACATGGTGGTGGATGTATCCTGGTTGTAGCCTGATTTGCTGCACCTTGTCCAGGATGGTTTACCATCATTGATGGAACAATGAATTCTGAATTATAACAACAAATTTTTCTAAAGGAAAATATCAGAACATCTGTCTGTGAGCTGTAACTTAAGTGAATGTGGATCAAACAACAAGACAATGACCCTCAGCACATTGAATGTTTCAAGAAGAATAAATTAATGGTTTGGAATGGTCCAGTCAAAGTCCTGACCTTAGCAGGAAATCCACCAACATAACAGAGTTGATCTCTGAACTGCGGCCGAAGGTATCCTGCGTTTATGGACACCCTTGTGTTTGAACATGGTATTGAACATGGAACCCAGTAACAAAACACCACTTGGGGTCAGATCAGAGAGGATTTCCTCCCAATCACACCCTTTCAGGTCTAACTGTTCTTGTTCATTTCTGCAGCAGAAGAATGTACGGGCACTTTCCAGTACCCCCTTCGGGAACTCTAAGAAGGATGGGTACTCCGAACTGCCAATGGTCAGAGTCCAGTCCCCAGCCCGATGGGATAGGGAAGTAACCTTCTCGTCTACTGGAGAAAACTCCTATGTCCAGGCTGGGACCCAGTGACCTATAAGTAAGCCCTCTCCTGCCCTACGCCTCTTTACACGGGCAACTCCATCCCCTCTCAAGGAGATCTAGTTGGTACCTCTCAACCTTATGCACCAGTTCGGGTTCCTATGTCATCAATCTCTGCTTTGTTTGCATCACACAGAGAGTGAGAAGTGCTTTCTAGATGAGCAGGAAGTAGTTTCCACTTTTCACACGTGGTTTACAGGAGTGTATTTGAGGATACTCTGCATTTGTACAGACTTGCCAATGACCGGCATTCTTTACTCACACCTGCAGCAGTGCAGGTATGTGTGGTTTTTCCCACTGAGTCACTCAGTGTTTCAGCCAAGGCTGGAAATACCCCACCATCAATCTGGAACATCTGGACTGAAGATAATCCGCACACACACTTCCTAACACTCTGCACAGTGTCAGAAATGAAGCGGATCAGCCAAGAGATGTTTTGGCTCTGTAGTCAGGATGGTCGATACCATTGATTCTGCTTTTGATCCGATACCAATTAATACAAAATCTAATTTACAACACAGATACAAATAAGGCTGTGAAAGGCTGTGGCATCTTCACAGCATGATGAAAACCTTGCAGAGCTTTAGGAACAGAACTACAATGGCAGCAGAAAGCTGAAGGGTGAAGGCATGCAGAGTCAGGGGGAAAGGGGGATGAGGGATCTTATAGACTGATAGAAGGTGAGATTTTACAGGCTTCACATAATAGAATACACAGAAGAGTCTGCTCGTGAAAAGGACAGGACTCTAACAGGGCTGTTAAGACTTTTCTCCAGTGTGATGCCGTCATGTCAAACCTGAGAGACACGGTGCTCCTATATCTTAAAGTCTACATCGATTGTCTCTAATTTACAGCAGATTTTCTCAAAGCTGCTCCTGGAGCTGGTCCCCTGACCCGCACATTTTAGTGGATTTTAACTCTTAGAACCCAAGATCCACACTCTGCAGTTTTCTAGGCTTCAGAACTCAGGATCAGAGTAACCTACAGACATGATACACACATCATAACAAACTACAGACTTTCCCAGTGAACTGTGTGATGAATTGTTAGTAATCCAGTTCAGAAAACAGCTAAAATTCAATTGTTCAATTGTTCAGAATAAAAGTCCAGAGAAGGGATGACACTGATTCACACATAAATAATAAAATAATTGACCATTGACATCCACTCTCAAATATTTTGAAGAAGTTATTATAAATATCCTGGTCAGTGTAATAATTACAAAATATTTATTACAATTATTGCATGTTCAGCTCAGACACACTCTGCATGATCAATTCCCAACAGGATTTCTGAGATGTAAAGTATTTTGTAGTTGAGCTCTGGGTGTCTGTCTGTGTGAAATGGTTGTGTTCTGATCAAAGGGAAACACTTCAGCTGTTCATATCTGCTCTCTTAAGGAAACACCACTTTAAAGGGACTAGAAAGTGAAGAACCTTAAAGTGAGTCAGTCAGTTGATGTGAATGAATGACTGAATCAGTAATAATGAAGAATAACATAATGAGCTGCAAATGAGCAGGAACACGTTTATCACAAAGTCTGAACTCATAACGTAAACAAAGGCCGCAGTAGCCCCGCCCCCTTCGGCTTTGATCACGGACGCGCGCATTCCATTCCAAACATTCCTGCGAATCGATTCACCGAATCATTTACTAATGTTTTCCTCTCTTTCACAGACAACGAGGCTTTCAATGGAGATGTTGGGTTGAACCCGCAGTCTTCAGAACACAGAGCGGTTCTGCGCGCAGAGGAACCCAGCAGAACCCAAGAGAACGAATCGATTCAGTCGGACTCGAGGAACCGATTCAGTGAAGTGACGCGGTTGAAAAGAAGCGATTCGCTGAGGCGGCTCTCAGTGGAGCCGGAGCTGCAGAGCGGAGCGGTCAGCGCGGGCAGAGCGATCAGAGCGGCCAGAGCCACGCGCACACACAACTATGAAATAAAACCACGTTCACACACAGAGAGCAAAAGCACCAGGCCGAGGAGAAAGAGTCGGTTCGGTAAGTTTCAGCGTTTCTGAAATAAATCCCATTTGGTTCCTGAGCTCTATCTCGATAATTACATCATCGGTTTATCGGACGATAAACACACACAATCGTATTTTTTATTATCTCGATACCAAACATCATGTTTTTATATTTTCTCAGCAAAAGAGACCTTTAAACTTAAAAAATATATATAATATAATTTCATTATTTTAAAATGTAATTTTACAAACAAAATGTTTGTTGCTCTTTAGAAGGGTGCAATTGCATTATTAAACTATAATATTTTATCAATGACATAAAATTAATCTTAAAATCACAATAAAAATAAATTATCACAATGATCACTGTTATCATGCACATTCATATATACTAGTGCATCTCAAAACATGGGAATATTCGGGTAAATGTTTTTGTTTGATAGTTGATGCTGTGATTAAATTGGAATTAAAAGTTTAGAAATATTGGAAATCCTGGATTTGTGGTTTTCGTGATCTATAAGCCAACCTGAGCAATGGTAAAACAGAAAAAAGGCTTGAAATGTCACTTTATGTGTAATTAATATATTTACCTTTTTGAATGAAATTGTGATCATGAGCTTTTTAACCATATTCTAGTTATAGTTCATATGTGGAATACATGTATGATTGAAATATTTGTCCCATATTGGAAAATGTCCAGTTTCAAATATGTTGGCATATATATATATATGACATAAACCCAATATGGAAAGTAATAAAAAATGGGGCTGTATATATGCTGGAGTGTTTAAACATTGTGTCCACTCACTGTCCACTCTATTAGACACTCCTACGGAGTGTCTCCACCTTGTAGATGTAAAGTCATAGACAGAAGCTCATCTGTTTCTGCACAGTTTGTGTTGGTCGTCCTCTAGTCCTTCATCAGTGCTCACAGGACGCTGCCCACAGGACGCTGTCGGCTGGACATTTCTGGTTGGTGGACCAGATCCACTCATACCAGCACACATACCAGGTTCTTTCAGCCTTTGAACGGTTCCTCAAACTAAAACACTCATTTACAAAATGGGATTGTTAAAGAACCCTTCAATGAAATGCATTTTATGGAACCAAAAGTGGTTATTTTATTGAATGGAATCAATTTTGGCATCTTTATGTCCACATTAATGTATTTACACTGTCTCTATGTCTCTGACCTTTCAGATCTTCTCTTGAAGTCAACCTACATCTTCATAAAGCAAAATGAGAACCGAGGAGGCTTCAGGAACGGTTCTTCATCGATTGATCCAGGAACAGCTTCGCTATGGGAACCCCACAGATGCTCGCACCCTCCTGGCCATCCAGCAGCAGGCTCTGCAGAGAGGTGGCAGCGGAGGTGGAGCTGGGGGTGCTGGATCTTCTCAGTCATCTTCTGAAAGTCTTTCCCAGGAGGAGCCTCAGTCTCCAAAGCTTTCTGCCAGACAAGAGCCTCAGGGCCAGGAGCACCAGACTGATTACCAGCATTTGGAAAGCTACCAGTTGTACTCCCACCACCATGAGCAGCTGCCCACCTATGAGCAGGCCAAGGTGCAGTCCCAGTATCTAGCATCTCAGTGGTACCGAAATGCACAGCCCAGCAAAGACAACCTGTTTGAGAACAGATTGGGTGCTCTGCAGCCCTGTGAAGATGACAGGTGGGATGCCAAGCGTGGCCATGCCAGGTCACTTAGTGAGCGGTTAATGCAGCTGTCACTCCAGCGCAAAGCTGTGGATGCTGTTCCGAATGCCATCAGCTCCTCCAGCAGTTACCCGCAGATAGGCAGTTTCCAGGGACCCAAGGATAAGCACAGCCCAGGGCCGGAGTATCTGTTTCCCCATCAGCCCCAGGCAGGAACACTAAACCACGCACAGGATTACGAGCGTTTCTACACTGCACCTCCACCACCGTTCCACACTCAACACAACAGGTATGCAATATGTGGACAACTTATAGGGAAAGTTTGCTGACAGTTTAATTAGGACTGAGGTGAAATATCTATATCGGGATATAAACAGAGCAGGATACGGGCTGAGCGATATATCGATATTTATATCTATATCTGGATATAAACAGAGGCCGAGCGATATATCGATATTTATATCTATATCGGGATATAAACGGAGCGGGATACGGGCCGAGCGATATATCGGTTTTAATATCTATATCGGGATATAAACAGAGCGATGGGATCGTATCCGTCTCTTCCAGCCCTCCACGTGCCTCAACAGATTCTTTAACTTTGAGCTGAAGCTGAATTTGACGTAGTCCGACTGTTTACTATCCGTAGTGTTCACTCCCGCCTTGACGCAGTGCCTTAAATGTGTCATAGGGACTAATTAGTGGGTGGACTGTGGGAGTCAGAGAGTGAGCAGCCGTGAGTGAATTCCTGCTGAGCGTGTGTTGTTTACATGATTCCGGTGGTTGGGAATAGTTGTCTGCTGAGGGTAACAGATAGAGATGTCATATCAGTATGTGTGAGTACTGATAAATACCGATGAGTAATGAAGTGGGAGGACAGTGTTGGGTCAGTGTGGGTTTGAATGGGTTCTGGTGGGTTCGGGTGGGTACTGAGCGGGTTTAGAATGGAATGAATGGTTATGAGTTCGTTTGGGTGAGAATGGATGTTTATGGGTGAACATGATTGAATGTGGGTATGGATGGTTATTGGTGGGTATAGATGGGTATGGGTGAGTATGGATGGTTATTGGTGGCATAGATGCAGTATGGGTGAGTATATGGTTATTGGTGGGAGATGGGTATGGGTAAGTATGGATGATGGATATGTGTAGATGGGTATGGGGTATATGGATGGTTGGTTGGTGGGAAGTAGATGGGTATGGGTGAGTATGGATGGTTATTATGGGTATAGATGGGTATATGATATGGATGGTTATTGGTGGGTATAGATGGGTATGGGTGAGTATGGATGGTTATTGGTGGGTATAGATGGGTATGGGTGAGTATGGGTGGTTATTGGTGGGTATAGATGGGTATGGGTGAGTATGGATAGGTATTGGTGGGTATAGATGGGTATGGGTGAGTATGGATAGGTATTGGTGGGTATAGATGGGTGTGGGTGAGTATGGTTGGGGTATGGATGGTTATTGGTGGGTATGATGGTTATTGGTGGGTAAGGGTGAGTATATGATTAGGGGTATGGGTGGGTATGGATGGTTATTGATGGGTATGGGTGAGTATGGATAGGTATTGGTGGGTATAGATGGGTGTGGGTGAGTATGGTTGTGGGTATGGATGGTTATTGGTGGGTATGGATGGTTATTGGTGGGTATGGGTGAGTATGGTTAGGGTATGGGTAGGTATGGATGGTTATTGGTGGGTATGGTTGGTTATGGTTGAGTATGATTAGGGGTATGGGTGGGTATGGATGGTTATAGTGGGTATGGATGGTTGTGTGTTGGTATGGATGGTTATTGGTGGGTATAGATGGGTATGGGTGAGTATGGTTAGGGGTATGGGTGGGTATGGATGCTTATTGGTGGGTATGGGTGAGTAGTATGGTTAGGGGTATGGGTGGGTATGGATGGTTCTGGGTGAGTATGGTTGGGTGTGGGCAGATATGGGTGGGTATGGGTTGGTATGGTTTGGTAAGGTCGGTATGACCATTTGTCGTTTACTGTAGAACACCAGTATACTAACCAACTCCACTTCCCATTTAGGTACGTTCCACCAGTGCAGTTTCCAGAAGCACGTCATGTGTTCTCTAACGCGCCCCCTGCAGGCAGGGAGGTGTTCGCACCCAGCTGCATCCAGATGGAGCTGCTGATGAAGGAGAATGTGAGACTGAAGCAGGAGCTGGAGGGCCATGTGGAGAAGACCTTCAGGATTCAGAAGGTAAATTGTTCTCCAGCGTACCCTACTTTCAACAAATGTATATGGTTCTTTAAAGAGCTACTGTGATGTTTGAGAGTTTATATATGATAAAATTAGATTAAAAATCTATATTTAATATAGAAAACACCAACAAGAACGAAGCAGAGGTTAAACCGATGAGGTCACTTGAATAACTGCAGCTGGACTGACCGAGAGCCGGTCAGTTTTAGCTGAAGGATTCTGCAGCTCAGCTGAAAACGGTTAGAAACACGTTCCAGGGGTTACGTCAGCGCAGCTTAACGTTCTCTCACTCTGAAGGAATGATAATTGCAGAGGTGTGTCTCGCGTAAATTCGATTGAGTTGAATCACAGTGTGTCATGGTTTCCATATATCTGCTCACACACCTCTACACTCCAAACCCTAGACAGGTGTGGAGGTGAAGGATGTTTGCCAGACGTATAGCTCAGCCGTAACATTATGACCACCTCCTTGCTTCTACGCTTACTGTCTGTCCGTTCTATCAGCTCCTCTCTTCTATAATCACAGACTGTAATTCATCTGTTTCTCTGGACTTTATTCTCCTCCTTTCACCCTGATCTTCAATGATCAGGACCCCACAGGACCACCACAGACATGGCGGGAGTGTGTTGTGCTGGAACAAGTTGATCAGACACAGCAGTGCTGCTGGATTCTTTAAACACATTAGACATTAGAGTCCTAATGTTATGGCTGTTCAGTGTATACCCTCCAGTCTTATAGTCATGCCAATCCCACAGTATTGACCCTCCATCTCTGCTTCTGTACCTCTGTGGCAGCTGGAGCAGGAGATCCAGCGGATTTCGGAAGCCTATGAGACGCTGATGCAGGGCTGCGTGAAGAGGGAGGCGCTGGAGCAGACGCTGAGGAGCAGGCTGATGGCTGAAGTTAAGAGGCTGCAGGAACTCAACTCTGAGCTCAGAGGTACACATGGAAAATACAAGCCTTTGAATGTCCCCTAAATCCTATTCGCCCTTATTGGGCCTGTATGGGTAGTCAGACTGGGAACCAGTCCACATGTGGATGCCCACCAGGGGCAGTGATGGGACCAGGAGCAGTTAACAAGAAGTCCAATTTGGTTTGTGCATTGAGATTAAGGTGGGCTGTAGCAGTTCAGCTCATCTGGGGGTTGGATCCCAGTAACAGGTACAGCCCGTGCCCTCCTGGAACCCACCTGGAACCCCCCTAGCCCATGTTCTACCAAAGCAAGTCCCACAAGAGCACGATGGCTGGCCCGATTTCCAGTTCTGCAGTTAAATCTAACTCTCCATTAATAATCCGTAATAAAAACGATCAAACGAAGGCCCCGATGTTTGTGTTTACGCTGTTTGTGTCGTAAACTCCAGAAACACGCGAATCAGAATATTAATCCACGAGTTTATAAAACAACAATGTGAAGAGCTCACCCATCCAGACGGTGCTGTGAAGGGGGGCGAACAGTGCGTCCAACAAGAATAACAGTCACCTAAAAGTAAAAGTACAAGCGCGCTTTGCGCCGACTGATGTTGGTGGAGTGTAGTACGTAACACCACTTTCACCATTGCACACTCTACACCGGACCTGAATGCAGTCAATTCCTCACAGCAATCTAGTAAAAAAGAAAGTAGTATAAGGACCTTGTTTGCGATCCAGAACCATTGATATTTAGAGACTGTACAGATGTGGTACAAGTACAGGAGTTTTCAGGGGTGTTGTTTGATTGTCACTGTTACAGACAGCCTGGATAACACCAGCACTCAGGCAGCCAAAGACATGGAGGCTGCTGACCATAACCAGCACGTCATTTCCAAGCTCCTGATGCAGAGTGAGTATGATTATTAAACATTATTAGACATTATTAAACATTATTAGACATTATTAGACATTATTAAACATTATTAAACATTATTAGACATTATTAGACATTATTATACAAACAGACGCTGACTGATCAGTGAAGGGGGCGGGGCTAATAATGCCACTGACTCACATATTTGGTTATAGAGGGAAATGAGAAAGGAGGGGCTGTCCGCTGTCTTTCTTTGCTTTCAAACTGTTCAAATTTCAGAATAAAAGTCACGTGAAGGGATACGCCTGATAAATAAATACAAAACAAAAATAATACAGGATATTCAGTTTTTTTTTTTTTTGGGCCACTGATCAAAATTATTGCTTTTTCAGCTCAAAAACACTCCATTTCCGACAATATTTCTGAGATATAAAATGTTTTTTTAGTGCTTAAAAGTAAAAAACAGCCTAAGATCTCCTGGAAATATCAGTGTCTGGTATGGATGACGGTCTCCTATGAATACTTTTATAATGTTTAGGTGAATAAAGTACGTAAAACTATGAAAACACCCTGCAAAATTAGACCTTTGTAAGTTTAGGTTAGATTTAGGTTAGATTTAGGTTAGATTTAGGTTTAGATGCATCCAAGTCTATTCGTGCCAGATCATTTGTAGGCCGGTTTATAGACCACAGAAGACGTATCGTTGTTAAAATGGTCAAAAATAGAAGAGTATGACCACGACTACTGTTTGACATACTTTTGCCCATTTGTAACTGATTACGGCTGACCTGCATACCGTCTGGAAGAGTTCCTGACCTCGATAGAGAGCTGCTTTTCTGTTGAGTCACTCGACTGAAACAGGAAGTGTGTATATTTTTTAACTCAGGAATCTGAGTCTCGGTACACCAGGGCGGTCAGACAGATGATCTGACACCATGCCTGACCTTTTGTGCAGAAAGAAAAATGCAGAGGGACAGTCCACCACTGTCCTGGCGACCCTCTGGTCTCCGGGTCTCGACTTTAAGGGAACAGATCGGACATTGTTCTCCTGGGCTCGTCTTTCCTCTGTTGCGGGGACTCTTCGGGCGAGATTTGGGTTAACGGTGGGAAACAGATGAAGGAATGTTAGGCTTTGAGGATGTGGGTCAGAGGGAGGGTGACTCACCCCTTTTCTCTTCCTCTCCCCTCCGTCTCTTCACATTCCTCAGGCTCTTGCGTAAAGGGGGCATTCTAGATTTGCGGCCGCATTCTTCAACAGTGAGGACGTGAAAGAGATCAAAACACAAACACTCTGCTCAGCTTTTCTGACGGAAAGACTCGGTTTTCCATCCTATTGATCACGGCCTTAAAAAAGGTCCTACAAAGCGATGTTTGACTGATGAGACGAAGGAAATATTGTTGTAATAATTCAAATTTGTGTCTGCAATGTAATGTTTACATGAAAACAGCAGTGCTGCTGGAGTGTTTAAACCCCTCAGTGTCTCTGCTGGACTGAGAACAGTCCACCAACCAGAAATGTCCAGCCAAGAGCGTCCTCTGGGCAGCGTCCTGTGAGCACTGATGAAGGACTAGAGGACGACCAACACAAACTGTGCAGAAACAGATGAGCTTCTGTCTCTGACTTCACATCTACAAGGTGGAGACACTCGGTAGGAGTGTCTGATAGAGTGGACAGTGAGTGGACACAGGGTTTAAACACTCCAGCAGCACTGCTGCAATCTGTCATATTTTATGTATTGTTTAAAAAAAAAGAGACATTTATCAAGTCCAGTAAGTTTTCTAATCGATTATTCTGTCCCTGTCTGTCAGTGGAGGAGCAGAAGCTGCAGAACGTGAGGGTGGAGCGTGAGGTGGAGGCTCAGCGAAGGCGGGTGGAGGCACTGGACCTGGAGCTGAGCTCAGCACGCAGACACAGCCGGCAGCTGCAGACGGAGCTGCAGATGAAGAGTGCGTATGTGGAGCGAGTGGAGCGTCTGCAGGGGGCTCTGGCTCAGCTGCAGGCCACCTGCGAAAAGAGGGAGGGGCTAGAGCTGAGGCTGCGAACGCGACTGGAGCAGGAGCTCCGTACGCTTCGAAACCAGCAGGTACACACACATGCACACACACACAGTTGCTATGGTGTTGCTAGGTGGCACCTATAACATTTCAGGTGATCACTATGGCATTATAAGTGGTCGCTCGGCTGTTGATAGATGGTCACTTGCATGTAACTGTTGTTATGGTATCCCAAATGGTTGTTCTATTTGCCCAAGTGGTTGCTACAGTGTTTCTAAGTGGTTGCTATGGTATTCAAGTTTATTTGTATAGCACCTTTCATACACAAATTCAAAGTGCAGCTCAGTCACTAAAAGCATGATTTTGCTTGGTGGTTGTTATGGTGTTGCTATATGGTATTATGGTCATTCATGTGCTAGGTGGCTGCGTATTTCAAGTGGTTGCTCCACTGCTCATACGTGGTCACTAGCGTATAACTGTTGCTATGGTAACCCACATAGCTGTTATAGTGTCCGAAGTGGACGGGCTATGATGTTGCGAAGTGGTTGCTATGGTGTTTAAAGGCAGTTCTAGGCATAATTATGTTTATGAAAGGAGACTGTTACTGATATTCCTCTCTCCTATAAAGAGGCAGAACCAGACGAGTCAAATCAGTGGCCCAGCATCCTCAGTGAGTGTCGCCGCCCTGCTGGAGCGCCTGAGAGAGCGTGAAGAGCGGATTTTGGCCCTGGAGGCTGACATGATGCGCTGGGAGCAGAAATACCTGGAGGAAAGCACCATGAGGGAGTTTGCCATGGACGCTGCGGCCACCGCTGCGGCTCAGAGGTGTGTATTACACACACCACCGCAAATAGAGTGTGTTACATATTGAGGCTGTTTCTGATCAGTTTTCTTTTACAGAGACACCACCGTCATTAACCACTCGCCCTGCCATTCCACCAAGAACAGTTTCAGTGAGGATTCGTCCCACGCTGAGCTCAGGAACCAGGAGGTGGAGAACAGGTAGGAGCCCTTCGTTTGTTATGAAATACCTACAATGTAACAGAATTTCCTACATAAGTGTAAACGTTCCTGTTTGTGTGTAATTCCGTAGGATTCGGACTCTGTACGGCCAAATTCTGGAGAAGGATGCTGTGATCAGCATTCTCCAGAAGCGATTCCAGCAGGAACACGAGAAGGACGAAGTGGGAGAGGGTGTGTCCCCTGTTAGCCACACCCCATCATCTGACACATGCCCTGCCCAGAGCACAGGTGAGCACTCAGAGCTTAACATTAGATTAATAGCGTCCTCATGGACCAAGTTTTGTGGAGACGCCTTTCTACACTCAAAAGTAGCTGCACCTAGAAGGAGTCAACCGACTGCAATGGTGTCGGACCAGACTGTCACGGAGTCTCTCAGAATGGCAGCTTCCGTCTCGGTGGAGACGACCAACGAACCAAGATCAACGGCTTGTTGTCACACGTCCAGAAGGCCTGGTGTCGTGGTGTGGATACATTTAATGAGGTTCTGCATCCAGTGGTTCTACCTTTTCAGAACACACACTCCGGTGCTCTACTCCAACAGGACAATGCTCGTCCACACACTGCTGCCGTCTCAAGATCTCGTCTTGAAGACACAGATACTACGCCGTGGTCGGTCTCATCTCCAGATCTGTCCCTGATTGAAAATGTGTGGATGCTATTGGACGCTCTATCAACGCTCCACCCCTACCACACCATCTGCAGAACTGAGTGAGAACATTCAAGCTGCATAGGATGGATCATCACAGGACACCATTAGGAACCTCTACACCTCCATGCAGAGACGTCTTTCTTCTGGGACAGCTCTTTGTTTGACGATGTGTGTACCATAGAGTTATAGAGCAGTGGGATAACTGCTGTTATTGTGTTTGTTTTGCAGGGAAGAGCCGCGCAGATGGTCAGACAGCTGGTGTGCCGCGACTTTGCAGTGTGTCGGCTGCGGCGTGTAAGTCCAGGAGCCAGGCTGATCCAGTGACCACCACCCCGGTCACAGAGAAGAGCTCAAGCACAGAGCCCAGTCACGGTCAGTACACACCATCCTTATCCTTATTACACAACACCGTGAACTGTGGATGATTACACAGACTGCCGGACAGGGATTCCGAGCTTCCTAATGGCTTCCCAGCAGCCTTTTCCAGAGTGTGTATTGATTGGACTTCCTGTAACTCAGACACTCCAATGGTCATTGATTCACTCTGGCGTTTGTGAACAGAGCAAAGGGAGTGTCATCAATGAAGGGGTCAGTGACACATCGTATGTCCAGAAGTTTGTGGACACCGCTTCTAATGAATGCATTCAGCTACTAAGATGAACCCATTGCTGACACTGATGTGCAAATGCACAAACAGCTTGTCTAGTCCATGTAGAGAAGTGTGGCCAATAGAATAGGGTTAGCAGGAGCAGCCAACATAACCCTACTGGCACCATTCCAGGAGTGGGCTTGAGGGGAATAAAGCCCCCCAGCATCCTTCTCTGGAAGGATGAATGGAGCTCCCTCCAGTATTTTGGGATGAGTTTTGCTGACTATTGCTCTGGAAAATAGATGATATAATACCACTGGCTTCGTTTCAATGCACTGTTTTAACACTGTAAAACCTTCTCCTGCCACCATCACCCTTGGCTTGGTCTTCAGTGACTGTTGTAGAAAGAGCTGGACAATTAAATCGTTCTCCTTATTTTTCACAGAATCCATCCCGCTGCAGCCCCCCCAGCCTGCGGACCCCTTCAAAGGCCTGGACAGCGTGGAGGCTGAGGCAGTAGAAATCTTCATATGAGCTCAATCAGTCTTCCTTTCATGATCCAGAGCTTGCAGGGACAGTGGCGCCACAGGAATGGCAGCTGACCCCTCTGCAGAGGGCAGGAATGCAGCAGTTTCGGATGACAGAGCCGTCTGGAGGACTCAAAGCTGAGCTTTTGTGGACAGCTCTCTAAATGAATGTGAAGCTCAAGCTGGTCTTTGGGTCTTTGGACGATTGTGGAGCTGTGCTTCTTGGGTGCTTGTGAAGGGTTTGTGGATAGAGACTCGGGTGGGTGTGGGGTGCTTCTGACTGTTTCGTTGCTGCTAGAGTCAAAACGAACCCTGTTATATAGAGATTAACGTTCCCCAGTGTTCCCATACACACTGGACGCCAAGAACACATGACCTGCGCTAAACAAATATGCCAGCATTCAATACAATAATCATGTTATTTGAATTTTTTAGCCAAGCAATGTAGTTTGTTAACAGTAGGCAACGGCTGCTAAGCAACAAAACGGTCAAAGATGATTCCATAAGCAGTTATGTCTTGCGTCAATGTCCTGTGGGTGAAAACGTCGCCGAATACTGTACATTGTGCAGTTGTATATCACCCTGTGTAGGGTGTTACTTTTATAACACGTCTGCAAAACACAATTTAATCAAATAAGACAACTGTCAGTAGTCGCAAAGCAACGTGCAACTATAGTGATTTTTGATTTATATTTAATTATTATTAATTATTAATATTTTTTTTCTTTCCTGAAATAGCTTAGCAGTCTCCTAGCTGCTACTTTGCAATAACATCCCAAACTATGGAGATACCATAGTAACTTAGCAACAATAAAGCAGTCAGCTAGCAACACAATAGCAACCACTTAGCAACTACTTAACACTACGTCGACCACCTAGCAACCACTTTAGCTGTGCAACTATTCTGCACTTTTCTTGTAATTATTGATATTGTTTATTAAATTTGCTAGATACAGCTTCTACCAAGCAAGTCTATTAACAGTAGGCAGTAGCTGCTTAGCAACACAAGGGTCAAAGATAACTCCATAAGCAGCTTTTAATGTTTACTTGATGTTTGTTCGTAGGTGTTTGTATGTTAAGTAAATGACAGCTTTGAACGTTTTAAAATAAAACCGTAAATATGTGGTAAAATAGGGTAAACGAATTCGACATAACAGGGACGGATGAACTCTCCAAATTCTCCAACTTAGATTAGTTCACATTTTCCCATCTTCTTCTTCTTCTTTCCATTATGTCCTTCGTTCCTCTGTTAAAAAGTCTGCCGATCCGCTCTTCCTCCTCTCACGCTGCGGAACGGCTGATCTCACCACATTCCTATCCTATTGAATTTCTCCTGGAGGCTCAGGTTGATCTGGGTGGTTTTACAGCTCCACCTTTACTGTGGGTTGTAAATGGTGAGCATTCCTGTCCTCGGCTGGGCAAACAAATTCTCTCATGTTTCTTTCTGTGGAATCAGGAAGGCTTTACCTGTTATTGTCTAAAGGAACGGCTGTTCAGTTTGCAAATACAACATATTAGCAAGTATCTCGTCCAAGTATCTACTCTTATTTTGAGTTTTTTGGGGGATTATAGTAGTAAAAAGTTTTAATTCAACACTTGATTTTTTAGACAAATGATTTTATGTACTTTAAGTGTCATATTCTTTTGGCAGATTTGGCAGCTATTGTCCATAAATGCCAAATGGAACATGAAGGATCGTTTAAAACACTTTCTGTAGAGAAAATGATTCAGAACAAGTAAAAATAAGTTAGAAATAATGCGAATGTCCCCAATTTTAGCCAAAAATCTTAAAATAAGAAATTTCTGATCTTTAGATTTAAAAGCAAGAACAATCCTCAAACACCATTGACTATTAAATATAAACATGTGGACATGTGATCTTCATTTGAACTATATTGAGGAATGGAGGTGATCGAACGAAACACAGACAACTTTTTAAAAACCTAATTATTAGAAATGGAATTTTCTTGTGCCCTAATAGCTGGTATCTCCTCCTTTGGCTGAAATAATGGCAGTTAGATGATTCCTATAACCATCTACCATCTCTGACATCGACTCCTCCATACGGAATGCGATGTTTCAGTGTCATTCTTTGTACAGATGGTCTTACTAGGGCCTGTGATTGGATCTTCTTTACACATCCTTTGGTTCTGCTCTTGGGCTGAACCTGTAGGATGGTCTGATCTGGTCATGTGGGTACTTGTTCTAAATGTTCTCCACTTGTAAACGATGTTCCGGCTGATTTCTTATTGTTCTGAGATCTTTTTAAATCCCTTCTCAGACTCAGTTGCATCTACAATCTTCTTTCTAAAGGCCTCAGAGAGCTCTTTGGACCTTGTATGTTGAGTTATATCACCTCCACCTCAAAGTATATATAGTTGCATATATATTAAGTTATTGTGCCCTTTATTTTGTCCTTTATTTTGTCCCTTATTTTGTCCCTTATTTTGTTCATGAATATACGTTTTCTTCTGTAGTGCATCTGCTGGACAGTGCTCTGTCTGGAGAAGCGTGTTAAGCTACGTACTCATGTTTACAGTTACTCTGTTTGTAAAGTGTTTTAATATATTTGATCAGAATTAAAGTCTGAATGTTGTTGGAACGTAGTGCCAAGAAGGACCGGACGCCTGCCGCCAAAGACCTTTCAGCATTTCATTGAAGTGATACTTTATGTTCTTTCCAAACCATGGCTTTGTATGTTAACCAAGGGTTGAGCTCGTTAATGCGTAAAAGATGTGAACGTTCTGGAACATTTCACAAATGCGTACAGAAAAATAAAGGTATTAATATATAGAACAAACTGTCTCCTGAAATGCTAGCGCTGTCCCATTGGTCTCACGGTTTCCTCGTTTTTGGGTTTGGGTTCAAGGTGTGACAAAAGCAGTATTTTGTGCTCCACCAAAAACGACTGTTAATCGTCCATGTAGTGAAACAAATTCATACACTAGGGGGCAGTGAGCATACATGCCCGGAGCGGTGGGCAGCCCTATCCACGGTGCCCAGGGAGCAGCTGGGGAGTTCAGGGAAGCTCAAGGGCACTTCAGCCATGTGCTGCCAGTTCAGGGAATTGAACGGTAGTCTGGCTTTCATGTAGTGCTGTATAAACATTTATGGTCTTAATTTTCAATATTTGTTCTTTACATCTAAAAAAATTAGAAACTGGTCAAAAAGCTCCTTCGTGATCACAATTTCAATTAAAAAGGTAAACCATTATATTTTTAATTCATTACTCAAAGTGAGTTTCAAGCTTGTTTCGTTTGTTTTACTGTTGATCAGTTTGGTTTATAGTTCATAAAACAAATCTAGAATCTTAACTGGTTAAAATAACTTTAACTGAATTTGAATTGATTCATCGCTGTATCAACTTTAAAACAAAAAATCACTTTAAATGTAATGAATATAAAAATTTGACGTGTAATTTCTTAAATTAAATGATCAAAATCAATCCATTTCCATTCCATATTCAATGGATTCCATTTTCCTGAGATGCACTTTAATTATATACATTTTAATTCTTTTATTTGCTCACTTAATTTTTTTGATTTTATTTATTGTAAAATCAGTTTGAGGAGCAGGTTGATGTGAAGGTCACTCATAGACCACACAGCGGTCGCACCACAGCAAGCCTGGCAACCGTGTGTGTGTTCTGCCACAGCAACACTGTTGGGTGTGTGTATGTGTGTGTGTGTGTAGGCATCCACTGGCTGGGCTGCTCCCACTGCAAGACCTCATTACAGAACAATTACGAGGAATGTGCCGGTGTCATCTGAGCTGTGGACAAAGAGCGCTCACGTGCACGGCTCTCGTTGCTTTATAGATGTTATGACTTAGGGCCAGAGTAACATCAAGACTGTGTGAACTTCACACACCTCTAAGATGGGTTAGAAAGTAAATTTGATTGATACTGGAGTCAGTTATTATACACCTCTGTGGACCCTCATTTGGACCCATAGAGTTTAATGGGACCAGTACCTTTGGGGTACAACATGAATCAAAGATAGATCTTTCCACAAGTCCAAGCTCCAAGGCCAAACATCCATTGATATCTGGGCTGGAGGACAAAAATGTCTTGCCTAAATCTCCAGCTGAGAAGCCAACCAGTATGAATCAGTTTGACACTCACAGACCCTTATAGAATATATGCTGGTCAAGCTTGCCTTCCAGTTTAGGGGACATTTTCCCCTAGTTGACCAGCTTTTAAACCACCATCAAAGACTGTCCGAAATCAGCCCAAACTGGTCTTGCTCTGGATTTTTCAGCAGGGTTGTTAGAACGTTGGGTGGACTGTGGGATACTGCAGATGGAATCTGAAGCATTCAGCTCACTCTGGCGTCAGGGAGTCATTAGAAACCTGAACAATGGAGGACAGAATGACAAGCATTTGCTGCAATACCACAAACAAGCAGACGACACAAGGAAGCAGAGCGATGGATGAGGCAAGAACATTTCATCACCGGCCAGCGGCCTGATTACACAGAGAGCTGAACAGGAGGGTGTTTTCAAACCTTTCTCCCAGTTCTATTTCATTCATTAATATTCATCTCTTACTGGTCTTATCTTGGGTGGAGTCGGTTGTGTTGGACCCAGAAACTCCACTACAGTTCTAGAAGTTACACTACATGGTCAAAAGTACTGGGACACATTGAATTTCACCACCACCAAAACTCATCCCTCTCAAAATTATTGGATGCAGCTCCATCATTTCAAGATAATATTTTGGTGCAAAACCTGTTTTGGTCTGTCAGTGATCTGAGCCTGAGACGGGGACCTGTGAACCAAGTCATGAATCCAATCCAATAGATCAGGGTTTCTCAACCTGTCGGACTGGGACCACCAGTGGGCCATAAAGCAGGCACTAGTGGTCTGCAGGCCCATCCAGACGGGGAAGCAGTAGACCCACCAAGAGGTTTTGGGGGGCACAGCAGATACTGAAAGCAGAGGCACATACTTTTGAAGTTGATGTTGAAACATAAAAAATGGACGAATGTAAGAAACTGAGAATCTTTGACAAGAACCGAGCCGTGATGTTCTAGATGAAGAACCCCAAAACATCAGCCAGGTCTTGTGGGGTGTTCCTAGTATGCAGCGGTCACTACCTACCGACAGTGCTCCAAGAAAGGACAGTCTCATTGGTGCTCACGGAGATCCCGCCTCACAGCTTGCAGGGCTTAAAGGATCTGCTGAAATGTTCGTGTTGGTAACAGATACCACAGAACACCTTCAGAATCGTTTTGACTGGTTTGATTTTAGGGTTCACAAATGTTCAAGCCCAGGGTAAAAGCTGCTCAGTCACACGGGGGAATGAAGTCCACATATTCGATAGCGGCTACTATGTTTACACTTTTACACTTTAACAGGTATATTCAACAAGGAGCTACTCCACAAAAACTCTGACCCAGGTCAAATTGAAACTTGGCACAGGCCAAACTTATGTAAGTGGAGAAAATCCTCTTGGTTGGACTGAAAAGATTTAGTGCCGTATTCATGGCTACAGCCTGTACGGGACCCAACGAAGCAGCTACACAGCAATTAATCTCATTTGAGTGCAGGCCTCACATTCTCTGCGCTCACACACACTCACATAAATCTGAGTGTGTGCCAACATTCCTCAGTGGTTCGAAAAGCACTTTGGCATGTCTTGACTTTCTTCTTGAGCACGTACGAAATGGGGGAAAGTACACACTGTGAAAGGCTTCGGAGCTGATTTAAGAAGCCGAAGAGTAAGAACATCAACAAACATTCATTTCAAACTTGGATTATTCTCTGATTTCTCCACCCCCTGTCCACCCCATCAGCTCCTCGGATCATACAGGAGCACTTTGTGGTTCTATAGTTCCAGACTGTAGTTCATCTGTTTCTCTGCAGACTTTATTCTCCTCCTTTCACCCTGATCTTCAATGATCAGGACCCCACAGGACCACCACAGAGCAGATATGATGTGGGTGGTGGGTCATTCTCAGCACTGCAGTCACACTGACATGGTGGTGGTGTGTTAGTGTGTGTTGCTGGTACGAGTGGATCAGACACAGCAGTGCTGCTGGAGTGTTTAAACACTGTGTCCACTCACCGTCCACTCTATCAGACTCTCCTACCAAGTGTCTCCACCTTGCCGATGTGCTCTTCCTAAATCAGCTTTTCTAAGGTAAGGTGCACATAGACCCACTGTGCCTCCACCTTTAACCCATCCGTACAGTTAAACACACACATGCTCGGAGGTCACCGTCACGTTTCTCAGTTACAATGTTTCCATGCGTTGTTGCAACCCAGTTAATTCCCATCGAAACCAACGTGTTCTGCATAAATCTCTCCAGCTCAGCCCGTCAACACTGCAAACATGAAACGACAGAATGTAAAATCTTCCTCCGTCCTGGTGACAGAGTGGAGCAGAGTGTGCTCATTGATTGCTCCGATCTCCCGGCAAAGTGTTGGCAGCATCGATCTGTGGTTGGATGGAACGAAGGCCTGAAGCTTGTCAGAATCCCAGCCTGCAAGGACGAATAAACCCATTTTCTCCTTCCAGACCAAAACACAATTCACGACTGCAGTTTATGTGTGTAATGTGTTCAGCTTATAAAACCACAATGAGTCACACACACAGCCTGGAGAGCTCTGATCCAGCATGCCAGGCTCTAACATTCAGATATCCTTAAAGACCTTCATTAGCATGGCTTCATGGGGTCCTTGCCACATACAAACCCTACCATCTCCAGGGTTCAGTTAGTGACCCCTCAAGCCCAGGTAAGGCGCTGTTGTCTGGTGTGGTGGTGTTAACAGAGGTGGATGTTCTACTCCCATATCCCAAGGAAGCTAAAGAACACTGCACCGAGCAGTGGGATGTGTGTGGGGGTCCTGCATTGAATGTGGGTGTGATTTCTGCCTTGTTGGTTCACACAAACAACTCCAGCCACTGCTCTGTCCACTGTGGGCGGTAATGCCTTCTGTAATGTATTCCAGGTACACAAATTACACTGTGGTTCACAGAATGTTAAATTCCCCTTCAACTTCGGAAATGAAATGCCCCATCCACCCGACACCCATGACCCTTGCCTCCAATAATTCAAGCTCTTATCGAACATGCCTGGTTCTAATATATTCAGATACCCCTGAAGACCTTCATTACCTGGTTCTGGGTCACCATCATTCCCCGACACCCATCCTTCAATATTAAATCTAATGCGATTTATTAACTGATGATAAGTTTGAGGTTCTGAGACAGGTAAAGGTGTGGGTCCTAAGTATTCATACTCCATTTGGACAAAAGTATTGGGACACCTGCTCATTTACTGTTTCTTCTGAAGAGTTTAACTGTCTGTACTGTCCAAGGAGCGCTTTCTACTTGACTCTGGGAGTAATGCTGTGAGGATTTGATTTCGTTAGTCAGAACATTAGTGAGGTGAGGATGTTGGATGATTAGCACCCCACCTCATCCCTCTCAAAAGCATTTGATGGAGCTCCCTTTGTCAAAAGAACACAGTTCCAGTGCTCCACTGGAGATGTTCACCACCAGCATATATGGTATATTTCCAAACGTTTAGGGACACACCTTCTACTGAAAACATGCCACTACTTTTAGCTGCACCCATACAGAGGTACTACCAATACAATAGGACTCTCTGGAGCAGATAAACAAACATGAACCTGTTGGCACCATGATATCATACCAGCCGTGGGCTAGAGGGTATAAAGCCCCCCAGCATTGAGCTGTGGAGCAGTGGAACTGTGTTCTCTGGAATGATGGAACTCCATCCAGCACTTTTGGGATGAGTTGGAGAGTTGGGGATAAGGTGGGGTGGTGATCATCCAACATCCTGATCCCACTAATGCTCCTGGGGCTGAATGCAATCAAATCCTCACAACTATGCTCCAGAATCTATTAGAAAGCCTGGCTTGGACAGTAGAGACAGTTACTCCAACAAAAGCGGGATAAACTGCTAATGTCCTTCATTTCAGAAGGAAAAGTGACTGAGCAGGTGTCCCAATACTTCTGCCAATATGGTGAATGGTATGTGGGGTCTGTCAGGGATTACTGTGCTCTCGGGGTCTTTGGCACAGTGTATAAGAACCCAAACAACACTCTTCCATTACATAACGAGCAGCACTAGAGAACATCCAAAGCCATCACTGCAATAAACGTCAACGTTTCCATCTCACATTTGGGATTTGGGCCCAAAACAACCACAGAGCGCTTTCAGGAGTTCAGATCTCAGATGTAGAAACCCATAAACAGGCTGTCCTTTGTGAGTGCAGAACCGGTCTGCGGAGCGGTGGTCTGAGATTCTACCTGGAGTTAGTTTAGATACCTCATCATCAGGAATGGTTCCACAGCCTGGCCAACTCAATCTAGTCAAGCTGGTTAAACTGGCTGACAGGTGAGGTATGTTTTCATGCGAGTTTGATGGTTTAACTCATATAAAAGCCTGACCAAGGTAGTCAACCAGTATGACCAACAAGTCCAAATTGGTCAACCAATATGACCAGCATCACCAGCATCAGAAAGCTTGTTATCCAGCAAGGCCACAATGACCAAACTGGTTGACCAGTATAACCTTCCTGTTTGACCAGTATGACCCAAACGACCAAGTAGATTGACCAGCTTGACCAGCATCACCAGTGTCACCGAGGTAGTTCACCAGCATGACCATCATCATAAAGTTGATCAACCAACTTGACCATCAAGAGCATCGGCCAGAATGACCAGATTGACCTTGGTTCCACTAAAACTGGTGTAAATGCGGGCTGGTTAAGCTGAAAAACACCTGGTTCTTTTAAGCCAGAATGGAACCAGTTCTTCTGGTGGAAAAGGCCTAATGATGTTGCTAGGGGATTGCTACGATGGCAGTTGCTTGGTGCTTGATATGGTATCCCAGGTGGTTGCTGAGAGATTACAATAGTAGATGAAAAGGTGTTGCTACATGAGTATTATAGTGTTCCTCAGTGGTTGCTATGGTGGTTGTTCAATAGATGAAATCAAACTTGCTTTGGTTGATTTGACTCTGTTTATTGCTAGTTTCCTTCATTAAGGTTTGGTAAATAAACGCCTGTAAAGCCCACTGAGATCAGAATCAGGGTCAGCTTTATTAAATTCTACTCCAAATAGAGTCAACAGGGGACATGTCTAATGAGTCTAAATTAATCAAACACCACACAGCTTTCATTTAATCCATAACAGCTACGGAATAATAAATATTAAGATTAATATGTGAATAATAAACCTGTGGTTTAAAGGGTTAATCAAAGCGAATGTGTCGCCTAAACACATTATCATCTCCTGTATCTTCTCTGCTATCTGCTGTTTGCAGCTCACCTGCATTCCCCAACCCCTGAGATACTCCGGCTCTCCGTATAAAGGTGTCTAGAGCAGAGTGAAGCATTAGGCTATATGATGTCACTTCACTGATTAATGAAGGCTGGGAATGCGAGTGAGGAATGTGGCTCAAAACAGCTCCAGTCAGGTCAATATTCCACGTCGATGACGACCAGCATCGTGTGAAGAGAGCTAGTCTGGACCTGTGGGAGAAAACGAAGGCTTGTCAGGTCAACAGAGGAGGAAACGGACGGCGCTGCTGCTGCATCATAAACAGTTGCATAAAACTGCAGAATTCACAACACCTCATCAGTTCAATAAGAACATCTGTCTGTACTGGAGACGTGAGTCTGACAGCTGGTTTCTGGGCCTCATGTTGGTCCTCTCGTCCTCGTACATGATCACATAAGATTTCAGCAGGTCGTCTATTTTATAACCCTTCAAAAGAGATGATCAGACAAAGATGTGACACGTAAAGGATAGATGGATAGATAGATAGATGGATAGATAGATAGATAGATAGATAGATAGATAGATAGATAGATAGATAGATAGATAGATAGATAGATAGATAGATAGATAGATAGATAGATAGATAGATAGATAGATAATTGCACTTTTGAACTGTTTATTGCCCAAAGTTCAGTTGTGTTGTTGTGGTCGGGTTACTGGTTGGTTCCACCACCCTATCCTCCATCCTCCTGTTACCACCCCCTCCCCCCCGCACCAAACAGGTTGGCCCAACAGGGTTCTAGATCCTCCTTTCAATTGTACAGTTTTCCCCAATAAACTGACCTTTACTCTAATATTATTATCACTTACAAATATCATCATTACATCATTGCATTCACATATAGGAAGTATATAAAGTATATATATATATATGCATATGGGACCAACGCGGTTGTGCATGTAGACTGTGTAATGTATTATACTCACCAGAGATGTTTCACAGAGCAGTGTGTTTTCACTAGGCTTCCAATGGTCATGTGAAAGTAGGTGCTGCTACTGACCAGTTTGTGATTTTGCTGAAAGGATATCACCAGCACCTCCTACAGGACACACAAAGCAATGGCCAATTAAAACATCAAATTACATCAGTTACTCATCTGTTGAAATATTTTATATATATATATATATATATATATATATATATATATATATATATATATATATATATATATATATTGTGTGTGTGTGTGTGTGTGTGTGTGTGTGTGTGTGTGTGTGTGTAAGCAAGTGTAAATCATATACATAACCACTACATGTTTACCTTATTTTTGGGGTCACTGAGAGTTACTCCTTGTTTGCTGATCGCAATTAAGATAATGGTGGGGTAACTGCGCTCAGAGGTTTGCTGTTAAAGACAGAATTTGTTAGTCAGGATATAAATACATGCTGTGTCTTTACGCTTTAAGTGATGTTGTGTAGTTACGTTCAGGTACCTTCACTTCGAAGAAAGCACAGCCGAACGTGGGCCATCCAGAGATAACGGTCAGGAAGTTGACCTTAGCCTCGTCCACAGTGATGCCAGCTTGTTTATTATATGCGTTAATGATGTTCTGTAAAAGCAAATCAGAGAAACTGTAGTTCTATAATCACAGACTGTAGTTCATCTGTTTCTCTGCAGACTTTATTCTCCTCCTTTCACCCTGATCTTCAATGATCAGGACCCCACAGGACCACCACAGAGCAGATATGATGTGGGTGGTGGGTCATTCTCAGCACTGCAGTCACACTGACATGGTGGTGGTGTGTTAGTGTGTTGTGCTGGTACGAGTGGATCAGACGCAGCAGTGCTGCTGGAGTGTTTAAACCCCTCAGCGTCACTGCTGGACCGAGAACAATCCACCAACCAGAACTGTCCACCAACTAGAACTGTCCAGCCAACAGCGTCTTGTTGACAGCGTCCTGTGAGCACTGATGAAGGACTAGAGGACGACCAACACAAACTGTGCAGAAACAGATGAGCTTCTGTCTTTGACTTTACATCTACAAGGTGGAGACACTCGGTAGGAGTGTCAGAGTGGACAGAGTGGTGGGCAGCCCTATCCACGTGCTCTGCTCAAGGGCACTTCAGTCATTTCCTGCCGGTTCAGGGATTCAAACCAGCAACCTTTCATTCACAATTAAGAACTTCCCAGAGAAGACTGGGAGCTGCAGTCAGCTGTCAGAGCTGCAGCACTGCTACTGGAGGACTAAAAACTTTGGAGGTGTTCTAAAACTTTTGACTGGTAGTGTGCATGTGTGCATGAACTGATGTGCTTTATGGAGGACCTTCTTCCAGTCTTCAGAAGACATGATCTTCAGCTGATCTGCTGGCACCAGCTCCTTCAGCATTTTAGGAATCATGAGGAACTGAGACCGGTCAGTGTCCACTTTGACTCGGAAGAGCAACCCAGCCAGGTTTATCAGCTCGTCTTTCGACACAGTGTGGTATCCACGCAGATACTTCGGCAGTTCCTGAGGAAACACGGTGATGTTCTGGATATCATTAGACAAACGGACAGACGGACGGCTGGAATTTGACTAAACGAATACCACACAGTTGTAGAGTTCATGTCTTTTACTGAATACACTGAGGAAACCTCCACGGTGCAGGCTAGACAAAGTAAGTGAACCCTGGAATGGGACATTTTGATTTTGACTGTACTTTATGATTGATTGTAGCAATGTTATATAATGGCATGATGCCACGAAGATCAGACAAAATTATGTCATAACTCCACTACCTAACAATCTGAGTTTACCTCACACCGGGACCAAGACATGACCAAGTCCAGATTAAGTCGTGACCCAGACGGCTTGATTATGGTCTTGAGACGAGACTCAAGTACTAGGACACAATTTGGGTGAGACAGTAGGTCACTAAGAAGCCTACCTGGGGGAAATGGAAGGTGAGGTCAGCTGTAATGTCATTCCCCGGCATAACATTAAACCAGAGCTTCCTCATGAACAGGACAACATAGGGAAGAACAGCTGGAGTTCCTGAAGACAAGAACAAGAAACATGAATATAAAAACAAGCTTAAAAAATGTATACGATAAGAAATACAGCCACAAGCGACTAATTATTATTGGGGCCCAAGCAATTATTAGCCCAATGAGGCCCGATGCATCAGTACACGAACCGTTCCTGGAACGGAAGACACATTGAGTGTAGTTTGTGTCCAATTACATATGTACATGTAAGTACCTGCTGAAATTTGATATCGGACTCATAGATACTGGACCATGACTACATATAGTTGCACCAACCCAATGTTCATGTCAATCGGAGGCTTTGGTTGGCACAAATTTTGTGCTTGTTATAGTGCCACCTAGCATTCCGGTACCACCAAACATTGATGATTGTCCCCCTCTGGGGGACATGCCGGTGAAATTATTCTGCACACCAAGGGCTTTTACAACTTACCCTCTTTAGCTTTCTTTCCTTTCTTGGGTGCATCTGTGAACTGCTTCAAGTTGTCGAAAAAGTACTGCTGGTCATTCATGCTGACTATCTGCAATGCACACCATTGAAGACCAATCCCATTAGAACCAGCCCATTCTCCCCCCACTATCCCCATTACTAAAGCTTGTCTGAGCATGCAGTCCTCTTCTGAACCACTCAAGAAATCTCAAAGGAAAACTGCTGAGGAACCTTGTTGCTGGTTTTGACAAAGAGGCTGTATCCATCCATGGAAGAGAGTGTGAGACAATTGGTGATGTTGCGACAGAGGTCCCGGATCCTTGTGGTGGTGGTGACCTCAAAGATCTGGAGAAAGAAATAAGAGTTGCAGGGTGAGCTCACTGAAGGTAGGAGCGAAGCGAACGTACACCTGACTCAACTGCTCACTCCGTACCTCTGCTGTGTCATTGGGGAAATGGACTTTGTGGAAGATCTGAGAGCTGTTCTGCTGAATGGCATCTACTTCCACCTGGTGAGGAGGGAATTTTCTGGCTTCGATGCTGAAAAGAAAATGAGTTAAAAGAGCATTACGTCATGTGACCCGTCAGGACTGGTTTACAATCCTGTCACTGACTGTTCCCAGGGTCTGTGCAGTCGAGATCAGGTGGAGCCAGACTGCTCATTTCTTGGATCCCTGTTTGTCCCACTTGTGTAAGTTCTACAGAGGGATGGAGATGGATGGAGCTACATACTGCAACCAGTCAACAGAGGCACCACACCTGCGGCTGCTTCAATGCTGAGTGATATTGCACTGTCTGTGCTTTCTGCAGCCACTGGTTTACATTCATTAACTCTAGCATTGCCATTAAAGTGGTCTTAGAATGTTGATCTGTTGTTCACATCCAGAAGAACCCAAACAGAGCTTTAAAACAGGCCAAAACCCAAGAACTGTTACATTACAGTATGGATTCATTCTATTTATGCCCTCAATATTTACATAAACTAGAGACAAAGCTAGACAAAGCTTCAGTCAAAGCTGGTGACAAGGTCAAATGTGAAGGATGTAGAAGTATGATGTAGGTACGGTTTTGTCCATCTTCCATAAAAAGGCATAATATTGTACTTTTGGTACATAAAAGTATCTTTATTGGTACAAAAGTACATGGCTACAGAAAAGGAAAAGGTATTTTATTTGTACTTCAGTAGGGAACAGACCCAGCGACGGGTTTATACTCTTGTAATCACAAACCAATAACATTTAGTGTTATTTATTTATTTTTATTTTAAATGGTTCTTTATGGACACAAAAGTGCTTCTTCTACAGCGCTCATCAAACCAAGAGTGTCGTAGACCGGAATATTTCACAAGAAGGCTTCAGCACAGGGGGAACGTTTAACGTATTGTTTGCACGTTTTAGTGGATTCCCTGCTCTGAGGCTCAAACTGCAGGTTTTCTTTCCATCGAAAATGAATCTGTATGCAATCTAGATCCAAATCAGATTTGGGCTGGTAGTCTGAACACCCTGAACCCCTGCCACACTGACAGGGCTTGAGCAGGTAAGATGAATCAGGTGAGCTGGGATCTGGGAATCCACTAAAATGCCGAGAACGGAGCCCCGAGACTGGATTTGACAACTGGTTTACTGGACCAAGGCTGTAACAGCGACTTACCTGAGCATGCCCTGCATTCTCTGCAGACATGCAGCAGACAGTGGCTCTCTGGATCTGGACTCGAGGAACCTCTGAGCATGTTTTAGTAAAGCCTGACCCGGAGGGAAGAGGCCACAGCAGAGCCATAACAGCTGCCAGCCTCGCTCCAGACTCAGCCTGACAAGAGAAGACAGAATGAAAATATATAATACACACTTTTATGTCCCGAGAAGAGCAATGTCTTTCCCTTTCCGTTTGGACCGACCCGTTGTTGTTGCTGGTCATCTGCTTCATGATCTGGCAGTACACTTCATCTCTCAGCTCAGGGTGCTGCAAGGCCGGACCGAATATCTGGTCTGTTAGTTCTATTGGTGTGCGAACATTTTTAACAGGATAGTCACCCATATACTTCAGGATCGGTGGAGGAACGTTAAGGGAAAGCGTTGAGATATCGGTTTTGCAGTAAAAGTTCTATATTATATACAGGTTACGATATATAGAGCCACTGGTTACTCTGGAATTCACTGTTTCACACCAAACCTGAACTGGCAGGGCATGACTGAGGTGCCCTTGAGCAAGGCACTTAACTCCTTAGCTGTTCCCTGGACACCATGGATAAAGCTGCTCACCCCTCCGGGCACGTGTGCTCACTGTCCCCTAGTGTGTGTGTGTGTGTGTGTGTGTGTGGGTGTCACTGCATTGATGGGTTACATCTGGATGGAAATATCCCCCTGTGAGCAGCACAGTAGGTCTATGTGCTCCTTTAAGTGATTACTTGGTGGTTGTTATGGAGTTGCTAAATGGGTACTTGTTGGGTGCTATAATGTTGCTTACTGTGGTGTTTTACATGGTTCTTATGGAGCTGCTAAGCAGTTCTGGAGATTTTAAACACTGTTCTTACATGATCAATAGGGTGGTTGCTATGTGGTTACTGTTATGGTATTGCAAAGTGGTTGCTATGGTATCCCAAGTGGTTGCTGTGATGTTTAAGTGGTTACTTGGTGGTTATTGTTATGGTGTTGCTAAGTGGAGGCTAGTTGGTTCTCCTCTGTTCACACCAGTGAGGTCAGTTGCTGTGTGTGGTCGACTGAGAAGAAAGGATATCGGAGAAGGAAAGGCAGGCCTGATGGCTCAGGTCAGATTTGTTCTGCAGACTCATCAGTAGCGGATGTTTGAGTGGTTCTTTAGCTTTGGCCCACATCTTCTCTCGGCCAACTTTCCCGTGTCTCCCAGCCTCTTTCCCCGCCTCCCTGTGGACCAACAATACCAGCAGAATGAACAGAATTATGACCTGGACAGTTTAGGCATCTTTCTTACAACAAACATCAAAGAGCACAACTAATTTAGCCCCTTGACGTCCTTGTCATCTGCACAATTGTCCCACAGGATGGGTAGATGGCTGCCCAGCCATGATGCAACATAGACAGTTCAAAAAGGGGCTGTGGCTGGTGTCACGTGTATCAGAGGAAATGTCTCTTATCGGGGTAGTGTCCTAATGGTGTTGGGTTATGGGCACTTCCAAATTTGGGTAAAACCAGCATGGCTATTCTTAGATTAGTGTTTAATGACACTTTCAGGTCAGCAGGTCGGTGAGTTTTTAAGGTAATGAAGCTCTTGACTTATTTTTAATTTAGACTAAGGGTGGTTTCTGTCCTCTCTCAAATCTGGTGTTAAGATGTCCTGAGTCATCTGATACAAGAGGACAGTGAGGTCTACAGCCATTTAATCCTGTCATTTTGGGGCTGTAGGAGGAGTGATTAGGCAGATAACATGGTCCTAATAACATGGTCCTTCAAGTAGCTGGGAATAATGGAGATGTAGAAGTTGGAGATGGAGATGTAGAGATTCCTAATGGTGTCCTGCAATAAACCATCCCACACAATCTGAACGAAGGATAGGTCTGGCAATGCAACTGGCCACAGCATAAACAAGTTCCTGAGACGGCAGCAGTATGTGGACGAGCGACGTCCTCTTGGAACAGGTAGATAGCAAATCATTGATCTTTGACTCCTTCTGGGAGCAGCTATTTGTTGATGATGAGCTCCTTGTTCCAGACTTTCAGTAACTGAACTGATGTCATACCTGAAATACTCAGAGGAGAACTCTTTGAGTGAAATGAGAGCCACTCTCTCAACGTTCACTTCATCGTTCGGTACTGGATTGAACTGCTGTGATTTCTTCGGGCTTGGGCTCAAAAGCATCTGAAATTGATGGAACAAACGAGCAGTGTTCCACATTAACACACCTGAACACAGTTAACACTCTGTAGGAAACCTGTAGGAATGAACCTTGATCACCTACCAGTATTTCATCAGTGGGTCGGCTCAGGGTGGGCAGGATGGAGACAGCATCCATAGAAATGGCTCCATTTTGCCCTGTTCTTTCATTCTGTCCTTTAATCCAACCTCCCTCCTTGGAGTACTCTCCATCCTCGATTATACAGACAAGATCTCCCTTTCTACAGCTCAGGAATGTGGGATCATCTACAGGAGAGAACAGTTAGATCACTGATGGACATCGGAAAAGGCCACTGGTGAACATCTTAAGCACACCTAAAGCAATCTACATTACCCCACATTCATCTACATTACCCCACATTATTACCTTACACTGACCTACATTAGCCCACATTCATCTACATTACCCCACATTATTACCTTACACTGACCTACATTACCCCACATGCATCTACATTACCCAAAATTATTACCTTACACTGACCTACATTACCCCACATGCATCTACATTACCCAAAATTATTACCTTACACTGACCTACATTAGCCCACATGCATCTACATTACCCAAAATTATTACCTTACACTGACCTACATTAGCCCACATGCATCTACATTACCCAAAATTATTACCTTACACTGACCTACATTAGCCCACATGCATCTACATTACCCAAAATTATTACCTTACACTGACCTACATTACCCCACATTCATCTACATTACCCTACATTCATCTACATTACCCAACATTATTACCTTACACTGACCTACATTACCCCACATTCATCTACATTACCCCACATGCATCTACATTACCCAACATTTACCTTACACTGACCTACATTACCCCACATGCATCTACATTACCCAACATTATTACCTTACACTGACCTACATTACCCCACATTCATCTACATTACCCAACATTATTACCTTACACTGACCTACATTACCCCACATTCATCTACATTACCCTACATTCACATATATTACCCTACACCAACCTACAATGTCCTACAATCACATACATTACCCTACACTAACCTACATTGTCCTACAATCATCTATATTACCCTACACTAACGTACATTACCCCACATGTGTAGAGACCTGGGGCTTAGCCCAAGTGTAGTCTTTTGCTTGACTTGGAGGGTCAATTTGTTTTCATCTGTTCAAAAGGGGGCTCCCCCATGCTTGATTTTTGACCATTTGTTATATTTCAGTCCTTAATTGGTAACACTTTATAATAAGGAAACATTAATTGACATTTTTCACAACAGTAATAAACATGATAATAATAAGACCAAGACCAAACAATACCTATTCATTTAGTTCATAGCTGTATACTGTACCAACATGGCAATATGTGTCTTTACTCTGCCTCTGCACTCAACTTGAATTATAGATTTATTTTAATGTACACAGTAAAATAAGTGGATGTCAGTAAGTGAAGTGTGTGCTGTACCTTGTCTGCTGACGTCCTGCATGGCTACAGCATAGACTGAGCGTTCCTTTAACCCTGTGAGGAACATGGAGATCAGCTCCACCATGCTGTGTGCCTTTACTGCCTTCAGTTTATACTCCCCCCTCAGGCTGGACAGACAGACCACCTCACCCACCCTGCCCTCGCTGGGTGTAGACAGACACAGGTAGGGAGATAAAGGGATGAAGGTGAATGATGGGGCAAGAGGAACAGACGATACACAGGCATTGACTGAAACTAACTCAGGTGTTATTGGGCATAAATCTCACTCCTGAGTACCTGCAAGACCTCATTTCCTTACTCAGGATGCTGGCTTCCTACCAGTTCTAGAACCATACTCATCAAAAAATATTTGCACTTAGAAGGAAATCATCTGGCCTTGACCTTTCACGCTTGTTCTTAAGCAAGGATGGGTCTTATCAGTACCGGACTGACGATATAAAGACGTTCCATTGTGTGTGCTATCCATTCTGATTCTGACAGAGGGACATTCAGCGAGCAGTTATCCGGTCACACGTTCAGAAGGTCTGGTGTCATGTTGTTGGTGGAGTTTCATACGATGCCAGATCACCACATACTGATGCCGTCTAGAGATCTCGTCTTCAAGACACAGATACTACGCCGTGGTCGGTCTCATCTCCAGACCTGTCCCTGATTGAAAATGTGTGGGACGCTATTGGACGCTCTATCAACACTCCACCCCTACCACACCATCTGCAGAACTGAGTGAGAACAGCTGCATGGGATGGATCATCACAGGACACCATTAGGAACCTCTACACCTCCATGAAGAGATGTCTGGCATGTTGCGTTAAACCCGACGCCAACTTTCGTCTAAGTGCAACTGTTTAATGATGAGTGTACAGATTTGTCTCCATTCTGATGTTTGTATTTGTATACATAAATGGGAGGGTGTAAAGGAATTACAGTGATCCGTGAATCACAATTGCAGTAGAAACTTTCTGTTTTGGCTGTTTTTGATGCTGCAAGAAATACTGATGACTAAAAAAATGGCACCTGACTGTTTGGACTCCGGTCAGTTCAGGGTAGGACAGCTGCAAAAATGTCCTTTCTTTTCCTTCCTGAAAAGAAACCCCGCTCCAGTTGACAGCAACCACAAACTCATCTTCTGGCAATGGGGGACCTGTCAAATAAAGAATTAATATTACATGCTGTTTTCCAAGTAAGAGAGTAACTCAGAGTTATTAAATCCCAGTTTAAAGGCTAGAGGAGCTTCCAGTGCATGTTTACTGCTCTGTCCACGTGAACGTGATCAACCTGCATACAGACTCTGACTGATCAGAGAGAGGGGGCGGGGCTGATGATCAACCTGCATACAGACTCTGACTGATCAGAGAGAGGGGTAGGGCTAATGATATCACTGATCCAGGTATTGGGTTATAGAGGAAAATGAGAAGGGAGGGGCTGTTTTCTCTCTTTCATTGATCACACAGTGTTCAAATTTTAGAATAAAAGTCCTGAGAAGGATCAAACTGATACACACATAACTAACAAAAGCAGTAAAGGACATTCAGGTTCTTTATTTTATTTTATTTAGTTTTTTTTACTACTATCTTTGTCAATAGAGTCACAAATAATTCCTCAAGATTCTTCCATTTTAAGATCCTGAGATATAGTGCTTTTCAGTCCGTACAAGCAAAAAAAATCACAAACCTAGTATATTTTTGATCAAAACATGGACAAATACATACAAATATTAAAATTGTGTTCATTTTTACATCTCAAATGAAGATAGATTTGAGTAGTCTATGATCTCCTGAAAATAACAATGTCTGGTCTCCTATAAATACTTTTCTGAGATTTTGGTGAATAAAAGTACATCAAGCTATGTAAACATGCCATAAAATGACCCCTTTAGGGGTCATGAAAAATACAGTATGTATGGAACAAGGTTAGAAAAGGTTCTACAGGTGTGAGCAGACTGAACCCAACAGTGCACAACCTTTTACCTGAAATCTTAGAGGCCTTGTAAAATTTAGAGAAGTAAATTGGCCACTTCAGACGGGCATAAGCAACCATGTCTGCTTTCACCGAATCAGCGCTGTCCTTGGAGTTTAGATACGCTCCCTAAAAGAGAGAGCACAGAGATAAAAGCACCGTCATATCTCTGCATCCCATCCCTCTATCCAATCAACCGTCGCTCATCATCTCAGAAGCAGGGACCCTGGACTGACACTTCAAGCTGGGAATATCAATACCTGCGCATGTGCTGAGGAGACCAGCTCCACCAGTTTGCCCTCTGACTTGTTCTCAATCAGATTGAGGCTCATACATTCCCGCACAACCTTCCGGACAGTCGCCAGGTCGCTTTCTGAGCCGTACTGGATGTAGTAGTGTTTTGCTGCCAGCTGAACGTAATCGTCCTCCTGGAGAAGACAAGATGAAAGCAGATGTTTCGACCTCATATGGTTCTTTCAGTAATGACACAGAAGAACTACAATTTGGAACAAATTTGTGTGTGTCAAGAATCTTTATACTGGTAAAGAACCTTTACATCAAGTTAATTTAGAGCTTTAAAAGGTTCTACGCAGTGGTTACTAGATAGTTCACATGGTATTCTAGGTGGTTGCTAAGTGGTTGTTATGAAGTTGATAAGTGGTGGTTAGTATGTAAGTGGTTATATACTATATACACAACCCAAACTTTGGTTCTGTGAGCTCAGCACTGTATTCAGCCCCAATTGACAGATTCTGACCAATACTGGCCCAGTTCATTTGATACGACCCACAGGAACCAGATCATCAGTGTGTGTTATTCACTTCACCTGCCAGTGGTTTTAATGTTATGGCAAATCGGTGTATCAATACAAGTGGGTGGAGACTCTACTGGTGTAACAGTGTCAGTGGAGGCCTGACCTTATCAGACTGGTACTCTCCAGTCTTGAGGCCATGAATGATCTGCTTGTAGATGAGCTGTGTGCTGAAGGGGTCGGCGGTGCAGTCATGCCAGGGGGTGAAGAGCTCCTTGCGTAAGTAGAGTCTCCAGGGTGCATGCTGCTCCTCCCCGCCCTGCCTCCTCTCCTCCTGCTCACACTGAGAGACGGCGTCCAACACATGTTCTCCACCACAGCCCAGAGACCACATCTGCAGACAAAACCATAGCTTCCATTTGGATATTTTCCCATTTTAACAATTTCCTACTGAAGATCATTAATCATTCCTGTAAATTCAGTTTTCCAGGATAAGGATCCTTTGGATACCTCTTAATGACAGTACAGTCTCATGAAAAAGTTTGGATACCTCATGAAAACCTTTGGTCTATTGTTTCCTAGAACCGTCTATTGTCTCTGACATCAACTGAAAGACGTTCCCACAACTCCATGCAGAATTCTTTCAGCTCTGTGATGTTTCAGCGTCAGTCTTTGTACAGACGCTCTTAAGTTCTCCTCAAACCCCTTCTGATACAATAAAGATCTCATAGTGGTTTCTATGATGGAGAGATCTCCAGACCCTGCTGCAGCAGAGCAGCCCCAAACCATCACACTTCCACCACCATGTTTCACAGCTGGTATGAGGTTCTTCTGCTCAAATTCTGTTTGGTTTATGCCAAAACATGTCTTTTGTTACTGTGTCCAAATAATTAAGCTTTGGATTATTCTGTCCAAAGCACATTCCAGAAGTCCTGCCCGTTGTCTAGATGTTCTCTGGAGAACTTTAGATCTCTCTTCCTGATGTTTTTTTTGTATTTGGTTTTTTACAGTAAGTGTTTCCTCATTGTTCATCTGCCATACTTGTTAGGACGGTCTGATCTGGTCACGTGGGCAGTTGTTCTAAAATGTTCTCCACTTGTAAATGATGTTCCGGACTGCGGAACGGCTGATTTCTAATTGTTTTTAAATCACCTTCTCAGACTCATCTGCATCTACAACCTTCTTTCTGAAGACCTCAGAGAGCTCTTTGGATCTGACCATGGTGATCCCACTCTCTTCAACAATCAAGAGCAAACCAAACTAATGTCTGAGGTTTAAAAACGAGGTTCCTCCAAAGTCCTGTCTAACGATGGTCTAATTTTTATCAACTGATTCTAATTTTAGGTATCTTATGTTGTAATAAATGTGGGAATGTCCTACCATTTTCCTCAAGAAAATTCAATTTCTGTTAATTAAAGTTTATAAATTATGTTTAAAAGACGTTTCTTCAGTTTAAACGTGTTAAAAAGAAAGCTGTTCATAGGGTTTCCTTTTTCACATGACTGTTCATTGTCGTGACATCGTTCAACCTTCTCAAACCTTGTCGTAGAGGGCGATGTAGAGCGAAAAGCCAAAAGCGTCCTGCAGCTTAGTTTCTTGAGCGATGGCTTGGCACAGCTCGGCCGAGGTGCAGGCTGAATCCACTGGCAGGCTGAGGGTCTGGCCATCCATCAGAGTCACAACCATCACCATGGGTTCATTCTTCTCCACAGCCTGTGGATCACAGCACTGGAGGTTGGGTTTATGCTCTTTGAAAATGTAATCAGTTAAGAATGAATGATGCTCTGATGTTTCTGGTGGAGTCTTACCCTTAATTCAATCCAGCATGGCGGTTCACTCCTCTCACCGTTGTTCAAAGTGCGCTGGAGGCGTTCGGCACAGGTACTGGTGTACTCTCTGGGTCCTCGACGGATAAAACATTGCAGGTACTAGATTAACACAGAGAGATGGATTACAGCAAAGTACGGTAAAAAAATAACGTGCCACCTTCAGCCTGGATAGAAGATGAGGTACGGTTGGGCATGGAGGTGTACAGGTTCCCTTTGGCATCCTGCAGCACATTCATCCACAGATGTTACAGCTGAGCCTGTAGATCCTGCACACTCAGTTTGCTGAAGCTGGGATCCAGCTGCTCCCTTAAATGCTCAATTGGTGATAAATCCAGTGATCAAGGCCAAGGAATTGTTGCAGTCTGGTGGAGACATTCCTGGGAAACCCTTGGTGTGTGTGGGAGCATTATCCTGCTGAAAAATGCCAGCTGGAAGCCCTGCCACGAGAGGAGACACGTGTCCGCAAGATGTCCTGCACATATCGCTGAGCTGTTAGTGTCCCTCATAGCACTACTAGGGGTGTGTGGGTATGTGACCAGAAGCAGTTGAGCTAGTGTGTCACTCCACAGCAAAGGCAGGATTGACTCGCTCACCACGAGGCCTCCATACTCAAACCCAACCTGTTGTTGGATCCATAACAGAACCTGGAGTCGTCAGTAAAGACAATATGGTTCCTGTCCGTAACAGACCAGGGTTCTCATTCACACCACCACTGCAAATGAAGATGACGGTGGCTTGACAATCTAGATCAGGGGTCAAACTAGGTCAGAAACAGGTTGGTGTTTCTGACCCGTTTCTGACCGGACATATCTCCCTCAGACACAACTGCACACCCATTACTTTTTGTCAATGAAAGTTTGAAATGGAACAGAAAAGAAAATACAATAAAATCTAAAAATGAAAGTACAAAGCAGGTAGCTTCTTACTTTAGTGAAGAGCTCAGTTGGAGGGAAGATGCCCAGGCAGATGGACAGTAGGACCCAGCCTCTGCTTCTGCTTTTCTGGTCAGTGTTATTGGTCAGTTGTTTACAGATCTGACAGTAGATCTCATCTCTACAGTGCAGACGACAGAAAGCGTTAAACCCATCAGTTCATATAAATCCACCTCATATAAGATGAAGAAAGTCAGCTTCTGAAGATCCTCCTGAATTACCTAATGTCTGGTTTAACGATGGCATGTCTGACAATGATGTGCAGTTTTTCTAAAGGTGTCATTGGACGATCAAACGTAGGCCCCTCTCCAATCAGAATTTCATCATCCTCTCTAGAATCCATCTCGGGGCTTTCCACCGATAACTGTGTGACAGTAAATATACAGACATGGAGTTCTGCTCATTACGGTAATAATGAACTTGTACTTTTGAAGTGGGATCTGACCTCCTCAGGAATTGCGGAGTGTTTTCTTTTCCCAGGTTCTTTTCCCTGTTTATGCTTTCTCCACAGGAATTTCTGGAAATACATTAAGGATTTGTTAGGGTTATCCCAACACAGCTGTTCACACAACATCCAAAAGACTCTGATGAAAATATGGAGACTGAGTTTACCGCATCCAATCCAACCAGATCACTGAGGCGTCTCGTCTGCCTGTGGCCCAGATTCTTCTGGATGGGATCAGCAACCACAGACAGGCGAACATGTTTAGGCTCAGGAATATCTCCCATGAACCTCAGTATGATCCACCATACTGTTAAGCATGCCTGGAGGAGAGGAGAGGGGAGGAGAGGGGAGGAGAGGAGAGGAGAGGGGAGGAGAGGAGAGGAGAGAGAAGAAGCAAGAACAGAAGACAAGTGTCAAAAAGAAATGTAGAAAATCATGAAGAGAAGAGGAAGGAAGAGAAGAGGCGAGAACAAAAGACATGAGAAGAGAAGCGAAGCGAAGAGAAGAGAAGAGAAGAGAAGAGAAGAGAAGAGAAGAGAAGAGAAGAGAAGAGAACAAAAAAACACAAGAAGAGAAGAGAAGAATCAAGGACAGATGAGACAAAAAGAAGAGACGAGAAAAGATGAGAAAATGTGAAGGAGACAACAGAAAGAGATCGCAGGGACATCAGTTCAGCTGAAGTGATGATGATGTTGACTGCGAGGAAGATGATGACGCTCACCAGTGCATCTCTTTCGTCTTTGTGGTAGAGCAGTGGCTCCCGCAGCCTCTGCTCGATGTGTGTGTGAGTAGCAGAGCCTTTGAAATGGAGAGCAGAAAACTTAGCGAAGGAAAACTCATCTTCCTCTTCCTCCTCACTCTCCTCTTCAGGAATGTCCTCCTCGGCTGGAGTCACCACGATCTTCACCACATTCTCCGTCAGCTCCACCTGCTTTAGCTCCTCCGGTTCCCTTTCTAGATCCTATAACCACACACAACCAGAAAATAATGCCTTTACAACTAAGCATAATGTCTTCCTCTGGAACAGCGCACATCAGCCACATCTCCTTCCTCCTACTTCTCCAGTGCCTCAGCGACATTACCTCAAAGCCCTCAGGTGCCGGACCCTCCTGTCCTCCAACTGTGCTGGGCAGGAACCTGAAGATGTTCTCCACAAGTTCTTCATCGCTGGCCTCTTCTGATTTAGTAGTGCTGGTGTCCTCTTGTGATTGGCTGAGCACCTCCTCCAGTCTTCTCTGGAGCTGCAGGTCAGCCAGTTGCTGAGCCTGTTTGTCCAGAGCTGAGAGAACAGGCTAGAACATCACGAGAACAAATTAAAGAACGCACTCAATACCATGCTGCTCCACTTGCTGAATATTTGATATTTATCATAAAAATCAAACTAATCTAACTTGTGTTGTGTTGTATAGACTGTGCATGGATGGTAAGGTGCACTAGGTGGTTCCTAGGGTAGTTGCTATAGTATCACATCTATGCTGTTGAGATGCAGTTACTCTGCAGTAGCATTCCTGGTGGTTGCTAGGGTGTTGATGTTGCAAAGTGATTGCTACGGTGTTGTTTAGGAGTTTCTTGATTGTTGCTAGTTAGTTGTTATAGTAGTTGCTATGTAAAACACTGACGAACGAGGACTCACATCTTCCTTCAGTCTTCGGAGTTGTTTCCTGGCCAGTAGTCCTCTGGTGCAGGCCTGCAGCACAATAACGGCAGCCTCTTTGCGCTTCAGCTCTTTCCTGGCCAGAAAACTGCGAGTGTGCGACTGCAGGGTGACGGCAGCGTCCCGTGTGCGCCTGTATTGCAGGACGTCCTGCCGGCCATGAACACTGGCCTGGAGGCGGAGAAAACCCTGCTTGATCTGGGTAAGGAGAGGGGAAATACAGTGTTCACGCCTGACGGCAATACGACAATACACTATGTCCAAAAGTTTGTGGACAACCTATCTAATGATTGCATTCAGCTACTTTATGTCGCACCCGTTGCTGACACAGATGTCCAAATGCACACAACCTGTAGAGAAGTACTGCCAATAGAATAGGACTCTCTGGAGAAGATGAACAAACATGAACTTATTAACACCATGTCTAATAGCAGGTGTGGACTAGAGGGGCATTGAGCATTGAGCTGTGGAGCAGTGGAACTGTCTTCTCTGGCATAATGGAGCTCCATACAGTACTTCTGAGAGGGGTGGTGACCATCCAACATCCTGACCTCACTAAAGCTATCAGTGTATGCAATCAAATCCTCACAGCAATGTACCAGAAGACAGTCTTGTCTGGACCATAGAAACAGTTCAATTCTGACAAATTCTTAAATGCTCTTGAACACTTTGACTCTGCAGTGTAAAACAGCAGGCTGACGGATGGACTGGTCAATGATTGATGGTCTGATTGATGGATTGGATTGATTGGACAGATGGGCAGGACAATGCACAGTTACAGCAAATAGACAGAAGCTCTAAACCGGGAGAGCTACCTTCCTGCAGGTTTCAACCCTAACCCAAATCTAACACCCCATTGGACCAATCGAGAACTTCTGAAGGCTGTAATTAGTGGGATCAGGTGGGGTGGATTAGGGTCCACCTGTAGGAAAGTCTGAACACCACTTACTTTGTGCAGCTCTCTGCGACCTCTGTAACCTCGCCAGTATTTCTGCAACGTCAGAGCCGCACTCCTCTTCTTCATAAACGTCTTCCTGTAGAGGAACAGAGCAGGAGAAAGCAGAGATGACCTTCTACCTTCTATCCAAACTAGGTGTTGGATAGGATCTCTGTAAATAATATGGGCTGTCTGGAGACCTTGAGGCCCAGTTTGAGGAACCCTGAGTTCCAGCAAACCGAAGAACAATGGAGATTTGCAGGGAGATTTAGGGTTACGGTAATGTTATAGGGTTGTACACATTGTTGTGTACTGTGTATTAATCACACATCAAAATGGTCTACCTGTCTCTGTGGCCCAGCATCACTCTCTGGATGATGAGGGCCTTCCTGTTGAGCTCCCGCTCTCTCTCCAGCTCCAGAAAGGAGTCATGGTAATCCTGAGAACATATGTCCAGATAATGCAGCATATAAAGTGACATTAAACACAGAAGAATACAGCACTTTATGGTACACTAAGTGGACAAAAGTATTGGGACACCTGCACATTCATTGTTTTGCATCTGTAACTGTCTAGGGAGAACATACTCACTTTACAGGGTGTCCACAAACATTTGGACATATAGTGTATCTTAGCCACAAAAGTACACACAGTACCGAAAATCAGAGACAACTATGACCATGATTGGTTGCAGAACTTCACAGACAACCTGCGAATACCTTTAAAAAGATTTTAGTCTTTCCGATTCTCCAGTCGTTTTCATCCTGAATCACAGCTCTGCAGATGGCATCACAGCAGTCTGCTGCAGGCTCCTGTTAAATACAGTCTCAGATAAAGCATGGACAACATGGACAACAGTGTATGGACTACACAGTCCGGTAGCCGGTATTAAAGATCAGCAGTAGTGTAGTTACTGAAACTGTATCAGAAACACAGCCTGCAGTCAGAGAAGATCAGCAGTGTAGAATATCTTTTTTTGCTGGACAAGTGGGATGTCCAACAAAGATATTACTACTACACTGCTGATCTTTAATACTGCTACCGGACTGCGTTTCTGGATACAGTCAGTAACTACACTGCCGATCTTAATACCGCCACCGGACTGTGTTTCTGATACAGTTTCAGTAAACTACACTGCCGCATCTTTAATACCGCTACCGGACTGTGTTTGATACAGTTTCAGTAACTACACTGCTGCTCGATCTTTACACCGCTACAGACTGTGTTTCTGATGTTTCAGCAACTACACTGCCGATCTTTAATAACGCTACCGACTGTGTTTCGATACAGTTTCAGTAACTGGCTCGTCGCATCTTTAATACCGCCAACGGGACTGTGTTTCTGATACAGTTTCAGTAACCACACTGCCGATCTTTAATACCGGGTTACCGGACTGTGTTTCGATACAGTTTCAGTAACCACACTGCCGTTGATCTTTAATACCGCCAATGGACTGTGTTTGATACAGTTTCAGTAACTACACTGCTGCCGATCTTACCACCGCCACTGGACTGTGTTTGATACAGTTTCAGTAACTACACTGCTGCTGATCTTTAATACCAAGCATCGGATCGTGTTTCTGGATACAGCTCAGCAACTACACCGATACCGATCTTTAATACCGCCACCGACTGCGCGTTTGATACAGTTTCAGTAACTACACTGCTGATCTTTTAATAATCGCCAATGGACTGCGTTTGACAGTTTCAGCAACTACACCGCCGATTCATCATCGCTACCGGACTGTGTCCGATACAGTTTCAGTAAATTACACTGCTGCTGATCTTAATACCGCTACCGACTGTGTTTCGATACAGTTTCAGTAACTACACTGCTGCCGATCTTTAATAATCGCTACCGGATCAGTTTCTGATACAGTTTCAGTAACTACACTGTTGCTGATCTTTAATACTGCCAATGGACTGTGTTTCTGATACAGTTTCAGTAACTACACTGCTGCTGATCTTTAATACCGGCTACCGGACTGTGTTTCTGATACAGTTTCAGTAACTACACTGCTACTGATCTTTAATACTGGCTACCGGACTGTGTTTCTGATACAGTTTCAGTAACTACACTGTTGCTGATCTTTAATACCGGCTACCGGACTGTGTTTCTGATACAGTTTCAGTAACTACACTGCTGCTGATCTTTTAACAATCGCTACCGGACTGTGTTTCTGATACAGTTTCAGCAATACACTGCTGCTGATCTTTAATACCGCTACCGGACTGTGTTTGATACAGCACCAGTAATCACACTGCCAAGCGATCTTTAACAATCGCTACCGACTGTGTTTTCGATACAAAGCCAGTAACTACACCGTTGGATCTTTAATACCGCCATCGACTGTGTTTCTGATAGCTTCAGTAACTACACTGCTGCTGATCTTTACTGGCTCGCTACCGATCGTGTTTCTGATACAGTTTCAGTAACTACACCGCCGATCTTAATAATCGCTACCGGACTGTGTTTCTGATACGTTTCAGTAACTACACTGCCGGCCTTTAATACTGTGTTTCTGATACAGTTTCAGTAACTACACTGCTGCTGATCTTTAATACCGGCTACCGGACTGTGTTTCTGATACAGTTTCAGTAACTACACTGTTACTGATCTTTAATACCGGCTACCGGACTGTGTTTCTGATACAGTTTCAGTAACTACACTGCCGATCTTTAATACCGGCTACCGGACTGTGTTTCTGATACAGTTTCAGTAACTACACTGCTGATCTTTAATGTATTATTTTCTTAGTCCCCATGTTTCTTACTGTATTTGGATCACAGTCTGTGGTCTTCAGCAAAACACGATACCGCCCCAGAAACTCCGTGAACCTGTGGCGGATGGGATATCCTGACTTGCGTATTTTAATGGTCTCCAGTATCCCAGAGTAACGCAGCTGCTGCATGCACAGCTCCCGGTCAAAAGCCTGAAGCCAAGAGAGACAAGGCAAGTGAGGCAGGTGAGTTGATGAAGGGTGTACTGGAATGGTGATGACATTTCAGTAATGGAGGAGAGGCATGTTTGTACCATGGACATCTTGTTATCATTGGGTTTGAAGCAGCGGATGAAGAAAGGCTCACACTGAGAAAGCGCCTTCATCAGCGAGTCCAAAGAGTGTCTGAACTGAGCACTCAGAGTGGACACCTGCCTCCGTGAGTCATTCATCTGCTGTATGAACAAAGACATTTTATCATCAACACTCCACCCTTACAGCACACTGAATGAGAATATTCAAGCTGAATGGGATGGATCATCACAGGACACCATCAGCCCCACCCCCTCTCTGATCAGTCAGAGTCTGTATGCAGGTTGATCATCAGCCCCGCCCCCTCTCTCTGATCAGTCAGAGTCTGTATGCAGGTTGATAATGTTCACGTGGACAGAGCAGTAAACATGCACTGGAAGCTCCTTTGGTATTTAAACTGGGATTCAGTTGGAAACCAGTGAATTATTTAGGGTTAGTCTTATGTAGTTATGATATGTGCATCATGTCTGTAGGTTACTCTTATCCTGAGATATGAAAACAGCATGTAACCGCCTGTAAAGTGTGGATCTCAGGTTCTTAGACGTACAGCAGAACACATACCCGTAATGAGCTCTTCGGGGTGATCAGGACTCTGCTGTTGTTTTTAGTGGGTTGGGACACACAGCTCTTCAGCTCTGCTTGAAAGATCAGCCTGAGCAGTTTGCTGGAGGACTTCTGGATAAGGGTGGTGATGTCTAAACTGAGGGCATCTCTGTTCTTCTCCAGGAACCCTTCGAAAACAGAAAACCCACAGTGACGGTCAGCATATAGACCAGTCTTCCCATCAGTACAGGTTGTGTGTGCAGCCAGGGAGCAAAACGCTGTGGTCAAACTAATATAAGGACAGTGAAGATCTGTGATCAGCAGGGTCATTTCTGTAATCTCTGATCCTACATTCTTGTTTACTGAATAATAAAACACTGTTTCAGAGTTGGATCTGTGTGTTATTGTATATGAATGTACCATTACAGTTGTAGTAGACCACCCCAGCGAAGTGCTTAATACCAAACTCCATGCTGTGGATGTTCATGGAGGGGATGCCTATTTTGCCACTGTGTAGCTGTTTGATTTTGTTCAGCATGGTCGTGTCTGTGCCCTGAAAAGCATAAATATAAAAATAAAAAACAACAACAACAACAACAATAATAATAATAATAATAATAATTAAAAAAAATAAAATAATAATAATAATAATAATAATAATAATAGTAGTCTGCCTATGTGTCTGTTGGTCTATGTTTGCCTGTCTGTCTTTCTATTTTGTCTGTCTGTCCTATTTGTCTGTCTTTCTGTCTGTCTGTCTATTTCTCTGTCGATCTGTCTATTTATCTGTATGTCTACCTTTCTGCCTTCTATTTCTTTGCCTGTCTGTCTATCTTTCTGTCTGTCTATTTGTCTGTCTGTCTTTCTATTTGTTTGTCTATTCATCTGTATGTCTGTCTGTCTATTTGTCTGTCAGTCAGTCAGTCTGTCTGTCTGTCTGTCTGTCTATCTTTGTCTGTCTGTCTACTTCTCTGTCGATCTGTCTATTTATCTGTATGTCTACCTTTCTGTCTGTCTTTCTATTTCTTTGCCTGTCTGTCTATTTGTCTGTCTGTCGATCTGTGCCTGTTTTTCTTTTTGTTTGTCTATTTATCTGTAAGTCTGTCTGTCAGTCAGTCTGTCTGTCTATCTTTCTGTATGTCTATTTGTCTGTCAGTCTGTCTATGTGTCTGTGTCTCTAGCACATGACTATTGCATTGCCTTGGGGAAGTGGCTCTCCTCGTCGATCAGAGCGAGGATGTTGAGGGGTTTTAAGGCCAGCAGGTCGAGAGTGGTCTGGTTGTCGGTGAAGTTGATGCTTTTCCATTTGATTCCCTCTTTCAGGTATTCCTGCTGCTCCAGTTTGAACATGTGCTCCACAAAGAACTGCTGCAGCTGCTCATTAGCGTAGTTAATGCACAGCTGCTCGAAACTGACAAAACAAGCCTTATGGGTGATCTGAGCACTGCACGAAGCTAAAAAGATACTTAACCAGTCGGCGGTAAATGTTGGTATAACCATTCATAACCACACTCACTTTCATTCATTTTAATATGAATTGAGTACCATTAGGATGTGTTGTTTTGTGGTGAGAGTGTTCTTTCCTGTTTGTACCTGTTCTTGCTGAAATTCTCAAAGCCAAAAATGTCAAGCAGGCCAATGGATTTGTGTGTATGGGATTTTCCTGTCGTGGGTTTATGGATGGCGCCGTTAATTTTCTCAAAAATCCACATAAACAGTCTGCTGTAGATCGCCTGCAACAAAAACACCTGCTTTAAACAAACATCAGACAATGTAAACAAACTGACCAACACAAAACTAATCGGGGTGAACTGAGAACCTTGGCCAGAGCATCTCTGCAGTCCATGGCCTGCTCTGAGCTGAGGGGCTTTGTCAGTCGCTCACGGTTCGCCACAAAGGAGCGATGTGTGAGACTCACATCCAGAGCTGATTTATCAACCTACAAACAACAAACAAACAAGCATCATTTTTATAAAGCATTTCCCTCTGATTTGGAAATGCTAATTACCCAACCCGGTTAGGACACTCTGCCTTTCACATATGATGCCCTCAACGCTAGAAGTATGAAGACAAGCACATGTATCCTCCCATACATGTGAAGTCAGCCAACACCTCTTTTCGAACGGTCACCATTGCATCATTGCTGGACAGCCAACACGCTCAGAGGAAAGAGCCAGGTCCCCAGCTCCGATAAAATGACAGACACCCAACCAGCAACACAGTAGGGGTCAGCGGGAGAGAGCACACCATCTACCCAGCCAGCAAGAGCATGACCAACTTGCTCCAGAATGACTTTCAAAAACATGTAAAGTTTTGGAGATACAAGGTTTTTGTAACATTGTCCCCTTTCAGAACTGGCACGAATATGCATCCTGGCTGATCCGATGACAAACAATAGTGAAAAGGCTTTGTGTTCACACCTGGCATTTTACGTGCATCTCCTGTGACCACTTGTGATTGGATTGCTCATGTCCTTTCCTCATGTCCCTGGAGGAGGGGCATGGTGTGCATAAATGAATTAAACTGAACTGAGGCATCTTTGGTTTATTAGGGATTGTCCAGTTAGGGCAGTGACATGGCTGATGTAGGTGCTGATTTGGCATTCGCACTACAAGCATAATATGGTCATTTGTGCCTCTGACCACCTCTGAGTGCAGCTAGAGTGATCAGATTACAATGCATCTGACACATTGTATGGTACCGTTCACACCGGTACTTTGTGTCGACCACTTATGATCCGATCACCCAGGACACATCTTAATGCCAGGTGTGACTGAGGCCAGTTGAGTTACCTCCAATAACTTGGCAGCAAATGTGAAGTGGTCAGATGACAGGACATCACAGCTGTCCATGTTATTCTCTGTTCCAACTGAAAAGACAAGGTCAAAAACAGCAACATCAAGGAGTCTTAAAGGAACTACAACAGGCTTCAAAGAACTTCAAGAGAACATTTAAATCAAACCAAACTAAATGACGGTGGTTACAGTGGTTCAATAATCTGATACCTGCCGAGATTTAATCAGTCTAATCAAATGAACCTGTGAGTATCAGATAATGGGGAAACTCTGGGTTTAGAATAAACTCAAGAAATAGAATCACTGAATGATTTCAGTATCAAGAGCGATAATGGAGTCAGAACAATGGATGATCACCACCCCACCTCATCAACAACTCCAAACACATCTCTCTCAAAAGTACTGGATGGAGCTTCATCATTCCAGAGAACACAGTTCCACTGCTCCACAGCTCAATGCTCTGGGCTTTATACCCCCTCTAGTCCATGGCTGGTATTAGACATGGAGACAGTAGGGACATGTTTGTTCATCTTCTCCAGAGAGTCCTATTCTATCGGCAGTACTTCTCTACAGGGACTAGACAAGCTGTGTGTGCGCCTTTGCACACCTGTGTCAGCAATGGGTACATCTTAAAGTAGTGAATGCTGAAGTAGAAGGGGTGTCTACAAACTTTTGGACATAGTGTATTTAATTTAGGCGCCTTTTCTTACCTTCAAAGCGGATGTTGCCCAGGTGCAGAATAGCAGCCAGTAAACAGAATATGTCCCAGCTCTCCCTGTCAGTGAACGTGAGAACCCTGAGGGCTGTTCGGATACGGCCAAACTCATCTGCGTCGTCCTGCCCGTCACACACGATGCATTTGCCCTGAAACAACAAGAGATGGAAAATTCCTGCTGATACACTGCTGGTGTGATGATCTGGGGAGCATCGTATATGACAGTCGGTCACCCATAGTGATACAAGGGACGCTAACAGCTCAGCAATATGTACAGGACATCCTGCGATGATGCATCCTGATGGTAGGACTTCCAACTGGCATTTTCAGCAGGATAATGCTCCCACATACACCAAGGGTTTCCCAGGAATGTCTCCTCTAGACGTCAACACTCGCCAGATTTATCGCCAATCGAGCATTTATGGGAGCAGCTGGACACCAGCTTCAGCAACCTATGAGTGTGCAGGATCTACAGGCCAAGCTGCAACATATGTGGGCCAATGTGGCACGGGATGGCATGTAGAACCTATACACCTCCATGACCAACCATATCTCATCTTGCATCCAGACTAGATGCCCCTTTCATTCATGTTCCCCTGACAAACACTCTGTACCGGTTTAAGATGAGCGTACCTCAGTCAGATAGTTGAACTGTGTCGCGTCCCCCAGTGCCAGGACGTTCTTCTGCTCCTTTGGCATTCCTGATAACAGACAGTAAAAGATGTGGTAGTTCCTCTCCATTGGAGCCTTCAGGGGAAGAATAAAGAGAAAATAGCTTCTGTAGTCATCGATTAGATCGAGCAAAGGATTAAACCGATTTCTTAACCCAACAGCTGCACACGCTCACCTGGTGGCACACCCGAGACTTCTCCAGAAGGTACTGCTCAATGTGAGCTCCTTCAATGACGCCTTCTCGGTTGAAGAAGATCTCCACATACTTCCCAAAGCGGCTTGAGTTATCGTTACGGATAGTTTTGGCATTGCCAAAGGCTGTGAGAGTCAAGATCATTGTTTTAAAATATTATGTTTTCATTACAAAATAAACAGAGCAGCTGAGAAGCTTTTAGTCTAGATTGGAAATATCCTTTGTTTTGATGTGAATCGGATACTGGAATGTCGCTTTTGGAGTCACTAGACTGCCCTGTCTTAAACAAGACAAGAGCCAGAAACAGTGCCCTGGACATAGAAGTTCAGCAGGTACCGGACACCCCTTCGAATAACTAAACTCCATAATAAATAACTGACCAATAGAATAATCCCATTTCTATTACAGGGAATCTTTTCCTTTCAACCTCAAGGCTAATTTTGCTGGAAGTTCTTGTAGTTTAACTTTTATCCACCATAACATTATAAAGCTATTTTAGGGGAGAAGGTCAAACATACCTGAAAATATCAACATCTGGAGATCCTAGACTTCTCAAACTTCATTGGAATTTAGATATTTTTATGAATTTATCCCTGCTTTGATCAAAAATGTACTTGTGCCAACAACTTTTTATATTTTTTTTTCTCCGTTTGTTTGTTTTTGCTATTAAGGACTAAAAACACTTTCTTACTTCTCTCTGAAATCCTGCTGGAATCCTAGGTTTCTCTGATCCTGAGTTATGAAGCCTAAAAATGTGGATCTCGGGTTCTAAGAGTTAAAGTCATCTTGCACAAAACATGACGTATCTTCTCCTAGTGTCTCCGAGTGAGTGGGCAGTGCCAGATTGGGAGAAAAGTGGTCAAATTTAAGGGTATAAAGCACATCTCTATTGAGATATGAGGCTCTAGAATAATGGAGCTCCATCCAATACCTATAGAACTCATCATACAAGACCCAGTTCTGATGTATTTACAAGGTTGAAGCGTCAAATTCTACCGACACCAGTGTCCCAACATCTAGTGTTAAATGTTACCATATAAGCAGAGGCTGTTAGAGACCATTACCTTCCAGAATGGGGTTGGCCTGCAGAATCTGCTGCTCAATCCAGGAGTGCTGACCACTCACTGCAGCCAGAAACTGCAGGATCAGCTTAGTGCTCTCAGTCTTTCCAGCTCCGGACTCTCCACTGTGGGGGACAAAACGCATGCAACCATGTTAAGGATGACTCTCAGAGTGACTCCCACAGCCATCATGAAGGAACATTAGGGACCTAGGAAGTCCTGCTAATGTCTTGATGGAGACGACCTAAGAATCCGTGTGTGTGGAGGCACTGTGGTCAGCACCAGAATTAAAGGCTTGGTGTCACACGTCACGTCCAGAAGGTCTGGTGACATGGTGTGGGTGCAGTTTCATAAGATGTCAGACGTGAAATATTGTAGACGATATTGAAATAATGACTGATATCAATAAATGATTATAAATGTAGACTGATATGATCAATATCAGTCTATATTTATAATCATTTATTGATCCTAATAACCTTTATCTTGATTCCCAAAAGCACTGCAATCCCAACACTTCCTTCTGGGCCATGGAAAGTTCCCTCTAACTCACCTGATGACGCAGCACTGGCTGCGCTGGTTACGTTGCAGATTGAAGTAGCACTTGTCTGCAATGGCAAAGACGTGGGGGGGCAGCTCACCCAGCTTGCGCCCATGGTACAGCCGGACCTGCTCCGCTGTATAGATGGGCAGCAGCTGATAGGGATTGACCGCCACCAGGACCGAGCCAATGTAGGTCTGAGAGAAACACAGGACTGACTTAGATTAATGCCTTCTACCTCACTTCTCCAGCTACACTCATCAAATGAGAGGTTTAATTCCAGACTGTAGTTCATCTGTGTCTCTGCAGACTTTATTCTCCTCCTTTCACCCTGAACTTCAATGATCAGGACCCCACAGGACCACCACAGAGCAGCTAGTATGTGGGTGGTGGGTCATTCTCAGCACTGCAGTCACACTGACATGGTGGTGGTGTGTTAGCGTGTGTTGCTGGTACGAGTGGATCAGACGCAGCAGTGCTGCTGGAGTGTTTAAACCCCTCAGTGTCATTGCTGATGGAGAGAGGTGTGAACATAAGGGAACCCAATGCAGAATGTGGACCCTAAGTGAAGTCTGCTTACGTAGATGATGCCCTGTTTGTGGCGGATCAGCAAATTCCTCAGAACTCCAGCTTCAGTCAGGTCCCCCAGTTTAATCATATCGTCCACCCCCTCCACGGAAGTGGGGTGCATGGCTCTGATGGAGGCCCGCTGACCCTCGGACACGCAGAGCTCCTGAAACACCAGATAAAACACAAAATTTCAGATTATTTTAGTAAATGTACTTTTAAATGAAACTATTAAATTAAATATAAAATAAAATCAATTTTCTCCACATGTAGTTCTAACACATCCAGAGTGTCTTCACGGCGCTTCAGCTTTTGCACATTTTACGTTACAGTTTTATTCCGAAACAGATTCAATTCATTTTTCCCTCCAAATTTTACACACAAAACCCTGCGATGACGAAGTGAGAAAGGTTTGTTTGAAATCTCAGCAAATTTATTAAAAATAAAAGGCAAAAATACAACATGTACATAAATATTCACAGCCTTTGCCATGACATTCCAAACTGAACTGATTTCCACTGATCCTCCTTCAGATGTTTCTACAGCTTGATTGGACACCTGAGGTCAGTTCAGTTGATTGGACGTAATTTGGAAAGACACACGTGTTTATACGAGGTCCAGAAGGACAACCGTTTCTGCAGCAGACACATAACAGCCCACCTGGACTCTCAGACCACGAGAAACAAACAGATTTCACTATTTGAAGCATCATGTCTGGAGGAAACCAGGTGCTGCTCATCACCCAAACAACACCATTCCTACAGTGAAGCATGGTGGTGGCAGCATCACGCTGTGGGGATGATGTTCTGCAGCAGGAGCTGGGAGACCGGTCAGGGTGGAGGGAAAGACGACTGCAGAGACTGTCCACCTTTTAGATGTATTATGAAAGACTACTTGTACCTGTTAAACACGGTCACTCTTACCTTCCCCTCGTCATCAAGGAGACGCAGCTCTGCTCCATTTGTGACTTTAACCCGGGCTCCGATTGGGACCCCAGTACTGGAGTCCACCCAGACATAATCCCCCTAAAACCCACACAGATCACACGCAGTTCTCATTCTGTTCACCTCACAACCTAGTTTGGAACAAACCTGGTGTAACACTTTATTACATTGACTTTTCATGACGTTTAAGAGTCGTTTCCTTTAAGATACGAGATATGAGGTTTTCGCCGACATCACTCAAACTAAACGTCTGAAAGGTCTGATCATTAGAGGACGGACTGACTTCATAAAGCAGACCGTCTGTATTTTACTGTAAACGTGTCAAATTCACATCTGTGTTTTGCAAAAACCTTGTATCGGTTTTGAATTTTTGACTTTCCTCCGTGATGTGAAGCTGACAGTTATATATCGTAACAGACCTTCATAATGAATGGACCAATAGAAACACTTCAATACCAGGTTTTCTTCTGACAGCAATTATATAAAAAAAATATAGTTTATTATAGCTGGTCTTTATGGACGTGGCAGCGATCAGGACAGTCTGGAGGGTTTTTAGTCTTTGTTCGTTTTCAGGATAACAAGCCTTTCAGACACTTTCTGTCAAAAACTCAAGCAAATTATTGTCTTTATTGAGGTCATTTGACATGTAAAATTTATTTATGTATATATTATGTATGACATTATTGCATTGTTATATATTCTCTCATTTGTGTGTATATATATATATATATATATATATATATATATATATATATATATATGTGTGTGTGTGTGTGGTTGTAAACTAGTGCATCTGGAAAAAAAATGTGAAAAATGTTTTGAATTTTTGAAGTAAATTATCACTCATTTTATATTCATTACATTCTGCACTTTAAGCTTTTCCATTTGTTTTTTTTATACAGATTTGAAGTGTAAACATTGTAATAATCTGAGATTCTGGACTTTTGAGTAAAAATTAAAAAAAAGGTATGAAACGTGTCAGTCAATCTGCATTTTTTTTACATTTTTGACTTCTCCGTATGAATCTGGCAGTTGCCTTTTATACTGTGTGACAGTCATGATGAACAGCGCAACAGAAACACTCCAAACTGAGCTGGAACACAACCTTTTTACATTGACTTCCATTGAAAGAAGGGTTTTTCCTTCTTTTGTAAACGTGGTCTTTTTTGAAATTTGTTTATTTCTTTGTGGGAAAAATCACAATAATCTTAATCATCAAAACCCTCAAACTGGTACATACCTTACTGAGCACCACCATGAAGACAACACCCGTAACACCGTCCTCCTCAGCTGGAACAAAACGTGTTTCACCTCACAAACTCTGATCACGAACACCTTAAACACCACTTTCACAGCATTTCAGTTCTGCTCAAAGGAAGAGCCATCCGGCACCTGAACACGGACAGCTTCCAAGAAGACGGCTGAGAATAAGGAAACGGCCCTCGTTGCCCTCGTGCGCACACGCCTGCCTCTTTATGGCACTTTGACTTTGCTCTGGCGTGAGAAACTGGTGTTGCAAAACTGAAGTGCAGAAGTGTGGAAGACTCTATCACCTCCCACCTCCCACAAGAGCTCCAGTAAAACCTGTGCAGATCCAAGACTGTTCGGACCAGGGGAACCAAACTGGCACCACGAAATATCCAGACTGGGAGGGCAGGGGTGGGAGGTCTGGACTGGACCAGCAATCCAAAACATCAGTGGTCTCAGCTCAGTGTGAATGAGGCTGAACCCTCGTATTATGTCTTGACACACAGGGCAGCCTGAAAGTGGCCTTTTGGACCCTTCACGTCAGTCGGAGGGGAAGACACCAGCTCAGCCGCTGAAGGTAAAGGGGCAATTAAGCAGTAAAGCTCAGAAGCAGAAGGTCAGGCACACAAACCCAGCAGTGTTTATGAACTGGAGCTTACAGTAGCTGTGGAAACGGCAATACGGGTGTATGAAGATGGGCCGCGTATCAAACCTACACCAGGATGAGAATAACCTCATTAAATATTCTCCTTATCGGTTTATTACAGTATCTGCAATCTCCTCGTTCTTCCTGGTTCCACAGCTTATTAATATTTGATCAGTGCAGGAACCGGCTCACCAGGAGAACATACAATCTGACACAGCTCTGCTTACGGCTGAGCTTTATCTCTATGGAGATCATGGATGAGTTTCTAGAAAACAATAAAGCTGAAGGGACTGTGGACTATAATTTACATAAGCACCAGTCCCACCCTGAGATACAGGCCTTATCACAGCGCGAGTGTCCACCGAATGCTGTATATCTGGCTCCAGGAACAACTGGCACAACATTTCCAGTTCACTGGAACTGGTATGTGTGTGGGTATGGACGGATATGGAGGAGCGCTGAGCTGTGGGACGGTAATTCTGAGAGGGAACAGCTGACACTGAATACAATCAAACCCTTACAGCAGTGTTCCAGAATCTAGTAAAAGGTCTTCCCTAGAGAGTAGAGACAGTTCAATAAAAGCACGATCAACTCTCAGAAGAAACAGCCCGTCAATAAGCATGAATCCGATACAGGCAGACCAGGACAACACCGAAACCCACTCAAACCACATTCGGAGGTGGTCAGAGACGCACACGACCACGTTATTCTTGTATTGAGAATGCCAAAGCATCGCCCGCATGAACCACGTCACTGCCACGCAATAATCACAACGTTCCTCCTTCCGCTGTGGCCATCGTTTGTGACCGGACTTCCCGGGACAACAGGAGACGTTTAATGAACACAGTAACGTAAAGGAATGGTATTCATGTTTATTCTAATATTAGTGTTTTACTGAGGACATAAACACTCACTGCCCAGATAAGCAGCTTTTCATTTCTAATTTACACAGGGGACTAAAACATTTGCACCGTACTGTACATTAGTGAAGACCAGACTATCGTTAGTGGGAGGGTAACTGTTGTCTAGAATGGAGACAAACAACAAGAACATGGAGTTTGTGCAAGCTGTGAACTCTCCTCGAGTGAGTCTTTCGTAGGACGCAGACGGAAATGTCATTCAATCGTCCACATAAGAGCCTCGTTTTGACACTAATTATTACATCGTTGTTCGTGCAACATATTTAGTTCGTGTGTAACTGAAGCTCAAATTTAAATCAAGTAAATTGATTGGCTGTTCCCCGCAGTATGAAGGGTAAGGCTTTGACGCTGAGAATGGGAACACAGCCGTAACGCTGAGAACTTCAGATCTCCGTAAGTTATCAGTCCCACGATCGGCTGACGCCTCCGTACGGTGTGGAAGCGAGTGTGTATCCGAGTCCGGGTGCCACGTGTTGGGTGTGATGCTTCTGGAGACCTGTTTCAGATTCAGGCTGGAGCAGAAAGCTGCTGAAGCAGGGTTCCTTCTCTCGTTTCTCTCAAGCCCGGTCTTTACGCTTCAGCTTGTGGAGTTTCTTGGTGCTACTGTTCTTGTTGAGAAGCTTCATGACTCTGTCTCGATGGTCCAGAACCTTCATCATGGCCTCCCGAGCCTCTGTGATCTGATCCATCACGAGCTTACAGCGCTGCATGTTCCCCTGCACAGAAAGAGATTCGCAACTGATCAGGTATTAGCTGAGGAGCTACTGGAATCGAACAGACTACCAACAAAGTGATGAACCAGAAAGAAGACGCACATTAAGCTACATTTCAAACTGATTTAAAGACTCTTCGGTTTTACTGGGAGACGCACAAACCACACTGCATTTCAACCCAGTATGAATCTGAAACATGCAGATTTTATAGCTCGAGTCATCAATTTTAAGTGATTTTAGATTCATACTGGATTAAAAATCATTACACATTTATTAATTTTACAGTCTGGCAGGAATAACTGGAGTGATCCAGTATGAATCTGCAGCGTGTCCTTTACCTGTATGAGTTCATTGATGCGGTGCAGGTCATCATCAGCTCCGGATTTCTTTTTCGGAACCAGTCCTTCCTGGAGAGTGGTGAGACGACTGTAGGCATCGTGCTCCAGGTTAGTCTGCAGCACAGCAGAGAAAGAGGACAGTCAATTCCATCTATATTTTAATATTCTATTCTATTCTATTCTATCCACTCTCCACTTGGTGGCAGTGAAGCAGCAGGGTGGAGAGGAGCCTCACCAGCTGCAGCAGCTGAGCAGAACACAGGTGGATCTTCCAGCCCTGAGCTCGACACACCACTCCTTTCTGATTGGCCACGTCCTGCAGCGAGCCTTTCTTCTCCTCTGAAACAGAATCACAATTCAGTGATCAGGACCCCACAGGAACACCACAGAGCAGCTATTATGTGGGTGGTAGGGCACTGACATGGTGCTGCTGGAGTGCTTAAACACTGTGTCCACTCACTGTCCCCTCTATTAGACACTCCTACTGAGTGTCTCCACCTTGTAGATGAAAAAGTCAGAGACAGAAGCTCATCTGTTGCTGCACAGTTTGTGTTGGTCGTCCTCTAGTCCTTCATCAGTGCTCACAGGACGCTGTCGGCTGGACATTTCCGGTTGGTGGACTGTTCTCGGTCCAGCAGTGGCACTGAGGGGTTTAAACACTCCAGCAGCACTGCTGTGTCCGATCCACTCACAGAAATTCAAGATTAATTCCGCACTAACATACGAACATATAATCTGAAACCTGTATGTGCTTTTAATTCATTATGAACGACTGTCAGACCTTTAACTCGCACGTCGCTGTATCTCTGGAAGTGGTGGTACGCAGCTTTCCAGGGGTTTCGGTAGTGTCTCAGCAGAGTGACCGGGGGGCGGATCCGCACCGGAACGTATCGCACTCCCTCCTCATCTACACCAGAAAACACGGAGACACAAAAACAATGAGATAATTAGCAACGATGAGAGATAACATGCCCCACAGAGATGGAACGTTCAACCGAGTACAGTATTAAAGTCTATGGTTCTGACCTCGTCTCATTTCCACCCCCAACTACTGTTACTGACCTTCTCAAATTGTAAGGGTACAATTATTTTTGCACACATCTATTTTCAAACGCTGATGTACACTGAACTGACCGATATACTCTTTGGGTGGAGATCTTCGTTTCTCTGGCCGCTGGCTGGGAGGCTTTGTTGGGACTTTTTCGTCATCAGTGCTGTGGGCCTCCATCATCTCGCTCTCCTCAGTGGAGATCACGTGCTGCTGCTTTCGCGGTTTCTTCCTGGGCGAGGCTCCAGGGGTGAGGTCAGTAGATGGTACTGCAAGAGCAGGAGTGCCAGTAGGGGGCGCTGGAGCCACTGAGGAAATATGACCGAAAAGTAAACTTCAGTAGTGGTCCAAATATTAGACACGCCTGGTATTAGACATGGAGACAATAGAGTCATGCCTGTTTATCTGCTCCAGAGAGTCCTAATCTATTGGCAGTAGTTCCATACAGGCATTAGACAAGCTGTGTGTGCATTTGCACATCTGTGTCAGCAATGGGAACATCCTAAATTACATGAATGCCAATAAAGTAGTTGAAACACACGCTGGCCTCATCAGACATGAACACTATACCTGGTTTTGACGTGTCCATTGGCTCCGCCTCCTGCTTGACATTAATCTCTGGTAGAGTGGAGCTGATGGGACAAGCCGCAGTACTAGTGGCTCCTGGGTGAGAAGGTGGGGCTACGACATTGGCCATTGACGGAATGGGTGGGGTAACTGCCATGGCAGCAGGGACAGGGTGTGAGGTGGGCGTGGCTGAGGTCAGAAGAGAGGAGACAGGCTGGGCAGGGATTTGAGAGGGAGGAAGACCCGGGTTCTGCTGCTGTTCGGAGTTCTGGCCTGAAATGGCCTCCACTGCTGGATTCACCGGAGGGGTCAGACCCACCAGAATGTCCGGTTTGGATTTCAATCTGGAAGAGACCACAGAAGAGGGATGTGGTGCAATTCTGTGAATATTTGATTGTGAAGTTGCTGTTTGAAGGTGAAACTGCAAAGGTAAGAGTGCTGAACTGTACCCTGCAGGTCGGGGTGAACCGGAGGCATTCCTTAATCCTCCGTCCATCCTGCCAGGATCAACGAGCTGAGCTGGGATCAGGTTTTTCCTCACGCCAGCACTTCAAACCAAAACAACAAAAGGTTGTTTAGTGACCGGTCCCTGACTGGTCTGTGTGGTGCCATGTCCCAGCAGAACTGGTACCATTTGGAGGTGTACAGAAAGTGCAGTGGTGACTCACCCCTCACTGGCAGGCTTCTTTCGCAGGATGCTGGGTCGAGGCGAGGACACGAGTGCCGGAGCCCCGGAGCTGCTGCCCTGAGGGTGAGGCTGCGTTGCTACGGCAGCAGGCTGACTGCCGCTGAAGGTGTTGTTGATGGAGTTCGCCACCAGCGTGGAACCATCAGCCAGCACAACTGAAAACATTGAGAAGGTCAAAAATCACATCTGGCATTGCTGTGATGATCTGTTGGCATTCATTAGAAGGTGTGTCCACAAACTTTTGGACAGTGTGTTACCCTTCTTACCTGAAGTCTTGGCCTCAGTGGGAGGTTGTTGGGGGTTGATCGGTGCAGGCTGGATGCTCTGAGGGGTGATGGGGTTGGAGGTGTGGAGCCCCTGAGCCGTTATGGCCGTGGGTTGGACCCCCTGTGCTGCCACGGTGGTGGGCTGGAGGTTCTGGGTGTTGATCTGAGCAATGCGGTCCACTGTCATCAGCTGCATTGGGTTCAGGTGCACCGTGGAGGCCACGCCCACACTGGTCTGGGCTGGCATGGCTGCTGTAGGGGCTTGGGCCGTCACTAAACCAAACACACACACAAAGTATTGGGACACGTCCCCCCCATAGCTACAAGGTATATAACTGCTACGCCTTGGTGCACGTTTAAAAGAGACTTGGTACCTGGATACGGCCGTATGGTGGACACGGAGCTGGTGATGGGGGTGTAGGTGTGTGTCAGTGGGTAAGGTGCTGATGGGTAGGTTGGTAGGAAGTACTGAAACTGCACAGGAACCGATTGTCTACGGACAGAAAAGAAACACAGTAAACCTGCGAAAGTGAACGTAGTCACAAAGTGGTTCAATGGCCTCAATGAAATGGGGTCCAGTTGCACAAACTGGGTCAGTAGTAACAATAGCATTAGGACTACCACCATGTACCAGTATGTGCAAGATAAGTGTGTATACCTGTTGTCGCTGCGGTTCTCCATGGTGATAGGATTAGGGGAGGAGCGGTGGGCAGAGATGGGTATGAGGTTGCCTCTTTCTCCAGGAAAGTCAGACTGGATTCTGGGGGAGGTGTGTGTAATGGGCTGCGGGACCACTTTGGCTAAAAAGGAAAATAGAAATTTAAATGAGGGAATCCAATATATACGAGGTGTGTTCAAAAGTATCTGACCGCTATTCATAAAAAATACTCATTCAGATACGATCTCGCGCACACGCACACACACACACACGTCTCCCGGCACTTCTCTGGACTGACATCGGTTCCCTTTGAGGAGCCTTTTCAGCTTAAAGTAACACGAAGCCATGTCGGAAGAGTAGGGAGCCCGATGAAGCACAGGACAGTCTCACAGCACCACAAAGAGTTTCATGGCCAAACATCACACGTGTGCTTCATCAGACTCAGTTCTGAAGATGGTGTGGTAGGGGTGGAGTGTTGATAGAGCGTCCAATAGCATCCACACATTTTCAATCAGGGACAGCTCTGGAGACAAGACCGACCACGGCGTAGTATCTATGTCTTCAAGACGAGATCTTGAGATGGCAGCAGTGTGTGGACAAACGTCGTCCTGTTGGAATACAGCACCGGAGTGTGTGTTCAGAAAAGGTAGAACCACTGGTTGAAGAACCTCATTAACGTAACGTTGGGCATCAAAGTGCCTTTAAATGAAGAGCGAAGGTGATCTGACATCGTGCGAAACTGCACCCACACTGATTCGCTGGTCGTCTCCACCAAGACAAGAGAGGGACCGCTGCCATTCTGAGTGTCTCCACAGCAATCAGTGATCCTGGTTACCGAATCTATCAACACGAACCAACTGTTGCAAGCTTTGAAACATCTGTCAGACAATTTAAGCCCAACACTGTCCAATCATGTTGATTTTCCTAAAGTTAGAAAGCTGCTTACCTACAGGGATGGTGGAGGTGGTCACTGCAGTGGCGTGTGTGGAGTGAGAGGCCATCGTTACAGTAACGATATTACTGCTAGATATCTGCGTTTGGGGAACGGAGCCTGTAAAAGTGAGCGAGACGCACGTAATAGTTAATGTGACAACATTTGATTACATCAACTGTCCCTTTTAGAATAAAGAGAGAACACAAGGGTTCTACCTGCTGTGGTGGAGGACGGAGCAGTATTAGTGGCCAGAATAGGGGCCACTGTGGCTGCAGCAACAGGCGTCACAGTGCTAAAGATTGGTTTCTGCAGGCAAAGAACAACATTCCACTCTTTAAACTTGCATCACAGGAAGTTGGTATACTGGTTTTAGGTGTGCCATGGTATCAGAATTGGTGGTTGTGATACAGAACACCATACAAAAGCAAACAACGTTTTAAAAACCCATCAAATCAATGGAGAAAATAAATAAAATTAATCCACAATGAAAAGTTTAAGGACGCTGCTCAACCCCCCAATCTCCACCTGGGCAGTTAAGAAGATCCCAAACCTGTGCCATTGAATGTGGGAGTGGCTTCTGAGCACCAATAGCTGGATGTGAAGGAAGTGTGATGCGGGTGGGTGTGTCACGGGCTGGAGGGCGCTGGATGCTCAAGGTTGCAGGAGGAGGGTGGATGGTAAGGGCCGAACGTCTACGAGAAAACAGACACAAATATTATTTTAATGAATAAAACATTCGCTTAGCACTGGGAATTTGGACATAAGGACCTGGCTGGAGTCCCCATGTCTCCGTTGATTTATTTATTTATTTATACTGATTTATTTCAGCCAACACTTTTATCTATTTATAAACAATACATTTAAAATAAAAACTAAATGACTTTTATTCTCAATTAAAAATGATCCAGCCAACGTGCTGTGTGGTGGATTCTCCTCGTACCCGTGAACAAGGTCTGCCGAGTGAGCCGCCATTGTGCTAATGACGGGAGACTGGGGCCGAGTGGCTGTGACTGGACCCACTACGGTAGGCATCACTGCTGTGGACGTGGTCACTATGGGTCGCGACTGAAACACAAAAACAATGCAAACTTAGCGGTGCAGTCCGTTGTTTATGGACAAACATGATTTATAATCATTTATTTTGAGCAAATCAGTGTTTAAAGCCCATAAACTAACGTTTTAGGCATTATTGGGTAAAAACGCTGACACAAAAGTCATGTGACATCAGCATGACCTCAGGCTCCCGTGCTGCTCTTTACACTGGCTGTCCACCTTCTACAGGATTCGGACTAATTGCCCACCAGGCACTGCCACTGTTCCCATTATGACCACTATTAAACCATCGTCATCACTCCAGTACACCTGAGCATTACATCAGACACGTGTCCCCTTATCAACTATGTACGAGTAGTCTGACCAGAGGGTGGGTCCTGGTTCCTCACAAGGTTTCTTCCCGTCCTGTCCCCCTTTGGCTCACTGGGGGGTTCCTGTCTTTATCTACTGGTTGAGGTGTTGATAATCTTCCTATTTTGGATCTCTGTAAAGCTGCCTTGCATCATCATATTTGATGAGATCTGATTCCACCCGTGAACTTCGGCATGTCGGTGTATACACCAGGCAACACCTTAAAATGTGCAACACTGGGAAATTTGGAACAATGTGCATTGACTGTGTAGTTCAGTAGCTTCTCACAGTCCATTACAATTAAAAAAGCAGAGACAGGAACCTGAATGGGCTGATGGATGATGTGCTGGACTGTTGGCTGCCCTGTTGCGTTGCTTGGGCTGGACGCTGGTCTCAGCACAGTCGCTCCTTTGGTACTGGACATGACAGCGGCAGCTGCAGCTCCTAGAATGAAGAGGACCGAACAAGAGATTCACCAATTTTTATATATTTTCAGATACTTTTTCACATCCTACTGTAAGACAACTCCACGATGCAAACTCTAAACCCTTTAAATGTACCCTGTGAGATGTTCCTGATGGCTGGCCTCGCTGAGAACATGTTAACGGCATCTGGAGTCCACCAGATGGCGCTCTGAACACCATGGTTAAAAAAGAATCAGATCTGCATTAGAATTTTAAAAAGCCGCCACCGATCCATTAAAATATGATGTCGGCTTGTCAGGTCAGAGCGTCTATTAGAGTATACAGTGTTTAAACACTCCAGCAGCACTGCTGTGTCTGATCCACTCGTACCAGCAACACACACTAACACAGTACCACCATGTCAGTGTGACTGCAGTGCTGAGAATGACCCACCACCCACATAATAGCTGCTCTTTGGTGGTCCTGTGGGGTCCTGCTGTAACATCCCTAAACACAGACACCACAACCCTACATTTTTCTGCTAAACAGGACACCTAGAGCAGTAGACTGACCTCTGGGCAAATGGGTGGGAAACTGGTGCTGAGGAGCTGCAGAGGATCCGATCTGCAGCGCAGGAGCTCCACTGCGTATGATCTGAACATTGGTGGCCATGATGCGGTGCAGGTTTCCAGTGTGACCCTTCAAACAGAAATCAACCAAACAATAAACTAAAGCACGCAGTGGACACAAGTCAGTCCAACTCGCTACAGAACAAAACCCATCAAAACCATTAGACATGCATGATGAAACTGGCATCAGGTAGATGTTTAGATTCTACCAGCATCTGAAAAAAGGCTCTCAGAGGCTAATTCTCTCTGTGTGCCTCTACGACACACTCAAACACATCAGACACAGAGTGTACAGTTGAAAGGAGGTTCTAGTGCCCTCTTGGGCTTCTAGTCTAGGTAAGATATAAGATGTCTACACTTTATGCTCTCGTGTGTCATTAAAGAATGATTATAGACCACGTTTCTCTCAGAATTTCCCCTTGAAAAGGTGTTTATGTGCAACACACTACATACATATTTAGTGACAGACACAGATTGCCCCACCTGCTGGCCGCTGATGGTTGCTACAGGGATGCCAGGAGTCTGTGGCAAGGCACTATCCTTAGTACCTGTGATGTGGCCGGGCACCTTGTGGGGCACAGCGAGATGCCCCTGAGCAGACACCGGGGCAGGGGCAATTACACGACTGGGCATTGGAGTCTTCAGAGCAGACTGGAAAAAAAGAAAAAGAAAACAAAATGTCATTTATGCAAATCCGTGCAATTAAAAAACCTTTAACAGTTCTAAAAGGCAAGAAATGTATACGGGGGTCTCGATTCGATATACTTCGATACTGTTAGTAAGGTGAAATACTCATGTCTACTCTATGCTGGATATTTTGATTGACGGACCTTTATTCAAGTATTTATGAGATGGCCACAGATGCCAGACTGACAGAAGATTCAAGGATACTCTAATATGACTTCATTTCAGATCTAAATTCAATACTACAGTAATCCAATAAAATATTATATATATATATATATATATGGATTCAGGACTCTTGTGCTGAAATTTTAACATTCTAAGACAAAGAGCAGCAGTTGTAAGATCATAACCCCACTCCCTTATCATCTGCTCCTGTCAGTGTGTGCAATAGCCATTTATGCAAATGGCTTTATTAACATTTAAAAACCTTTATTATTTGTTATTTATGTATAGTGTTATCTCTCCTCAGGACTTTTATTCTGAAATTTGACCAAAGTCGAACAGTGTACAGCCCCTCCCTTCTCATTTTCCTCTATAACCCTCTGTCTCAGTGATGTTGGCCCACCCCCTCTCTCTGATCAGTCAGAGTCTGTATGCAGGTTGAGCATCAGCCCCGCCCCCTCTCTCTGATCAGTCAGAGTCTGTATGCAGGTTGATCATCAGCCCCGCCCCCTCTCTCTGATCAGTCAGAGTCTGTATGCAGTTTGAACACCAGCCCCGCCCCCTCTCTCTGATCAGTCATAGAGTCTGTATGCAGGTTGATCATCAGGCCAGATACTCAAGAGTATGAATAATTTCTTACACACCCAAAACATGAACAATTCAAAGTAATAGATGTCTAGACTCCACCAAATAGCATCCTGCCTCAAACAGAGTGGATGGATCTTCAATCCATTTGTTCAAAACTTCAAAACTATAATTTTAATTCTGAAAATCCCACTCTGTCCATACCTTGCCTGGACCCTCAGAGAAGGTGAGTGGAACACCCTGAGGCAGGTGAGCAGAGGTGGTGGTTACGGCTGGAGCGGAGACAGTAGGTCCAGGTTGTAACGGGAGGTGCTGAGACAGCTGGGGTGGAGCAGCAGGAACTGGTCCGTGGGCCTGGGGTTGAGGGTACGGTCGGACCACCACCGTCTCCTGCTTATCGTCTCTTAGAGCAGCTGCTGCACTGGAGCTTGGAGCGTAGTTAGACTCACGGCTTTCATCGTGGCCTCCTGAGGAAAAGTAGAATTTGTTCAATAATATAATGAATAGAATTTATTGGTTATACATTGTATTTATGTTAATATAATATTGTGATTATCGTTGGATATTGGTGGGGATGTGTCCTCAGCACTGAAACACCTGGCCAACAGTCTGTGCCAGTTGGAGTGATGGGGAGGGAACGTCCTCCACCAACCCAGAGAGGGCATTGCCAACTGTGGTCAGTGATGTCATTTGGGCCATATTGTGAAGGAAGGAGCTGAATTTGCAGGTGCAGGCATCGCTCATACTGGTCTACCAGCAATCCCATTGCACTGGAAATTCTTCTCAAAATTGTGGCACAAAGATGAACCCAAGTGAAGGCCTCTTGCTCTCCTCTACTCCCCATGTTGATGGTCTGCAGTTCTTTGTGGAGTGTTCTTTCAGAAACCCCTTGTGTAGAACCTTGACTTCTAAAAGCAATTCTTGCATGGAAGCTTTGGGCCACAATTCTCAGGAGAATTTCCAGTAGATTGAGATTTCTGCCACTGCTGGTAAATCAGTCTGAGCGTACGCTTACGGCCTTTACGTTTAAGCACTGTCTTTCTACTCACCCACATTAGACTGCTTTCCTTGTACCGCTGTAATGTTGGGGCCGGAGGTCTGGGCTTGGGCCAGTCCAGCAGGCAGCCCTACTCGAGGATATTGCTGCTGAGAACTCATCTTCTGACACTATCAGGATCTGAAAACAGAATCATCACCATCAACTTTGATTCCACAAACTGCAGACATGTCTGGTGTTTGATTCAACCCCATTACTCAAAAAACACAAGACAGGAGCATCTACAGTACAGTGAACCACCAGACAGACCAGCATCAGAGCTCTGACAACCAATGAATCTGACTGGAAGATAAACTGCATTAACCAAATTTCCATCCATCCATCCATCCATCCATCATCTGCCCTGGGGTCTGGGCTGTAGGCAGAAGCTTACAAAGAAGCCCAGACTTCCCTTCTGTCCAGCCAACTCCTCCAGAGGTATAACCTCTCCAGCATTTCCTGGGTTATCCCCACGGCCTCCTCCTGGCTGTGTGACATGCCTAGAAGCTAAAGCTCAGAAACCTCAAAATGAAACGATAAAGCTCCTCAAGAGTCAGAAAACCCTCAGGATGAAGCGTTAAAGCTCATCAGAGTCAGAAAACCCTCACAATGAAACGATAAAGCCCTAAGACAGAATACCTCAGGATGAAGCGTTAGCTCATCAGAGCCAGAAAACCCTCAGATGAAACGATAAAGCTTCAAGAGTCAGAAAACCCTCAAATGAAAAACGATAAAGCCCTGATTGGAAACCTCAAAATGAAACGATAAAGCTCCTCAAGAGTCAGAATACCCTCAGGATGAAGCGTTAAGCTCATCATAGTCAGAAAACCCTCAGGATGGCGGAAGCTCATCGGAGCCAGAAACCCTCAGAATGAAACGATAAAGCTCCCTGCAAGATCAGAAGACCCCAGGATGAAGCGTTAAAAGCCTTCGAGTCAGAAACCTTCAGAATGAAACGATAAAGCTCCTCAAGAGTCAGAAAACCCTCAGGATGAAGCGTTAAAGCTCCTCAAGTGTCAGAAAACCCTCAAAATGAAACGATAAAGCTCCTCAAGAGTCAGAATACCCTCAGGATGAAGCGTTAAAGCTCATCAGTCAGAAAACCCTCAGGATGAAGCGTTAAAGCTCATCGGAGTCAGAAAACCCTCAGAATGAAACGATAAAGCTCCCCAAGAGTCAGAAAACCCTCAGGATGAAGCGTTAAAGCTTCTCGGAGTCAGAAAACCTTCAGAAATCGAAACTATAAGCTCCTCGCTAAGAGTCAGAAACCCTCAGGATGGCGTTAAAGCTCATCAGAGTCAGAAACCTCAGAGAAAAGAGGGGTGAACTATGCTAAGCTAATTGTCTCCTCAGGCCGGTTTGGGCGGGAAAGCCGGGTCTCCGCGGGTCCCGGATGAGACTGAGGTTCGGATCGGTTCCGCCAGCTTTCTCTTAACCCTTTGACCCAAACCGTCCCGATCAAACCCACCTTTAACGCTCAAACTCTCCATCCGATCGTCCGGCAGCTTCAGAATCCGGCATCAGCGCAGATACGTTTCAAAATAAAAGTCCTGGGGCAAAAACCTGAACCGGTACCGAACCGAGCCGGACGGCGGGATCAGTCCAACAAGCCTATTTCTAAAAAAGATCCAAATTTCAACAAAAAAAAGCAGAAATGCATATATAAATTAAAGAATAGTTTAGTGCGGCTTTAACATATTTATTTTTTAATATAGTATTATTTTTATTATTATTATTATTATTATTATTATTATTATTATTATTATTATTATTATAACATTATAAACATGTTTTTTCTTTTTATGATTCAAGAAATAAAACTCCCAGGTGGTGCAATATAGCAGAAAACATGGATGCAATAAAAGTCCCTCTGTTTCTGTAGCTCATTGTGAGCATTTTTATCTTGTATTTTTTTACTCATTTTATTTTACTCTCATTAACTTACTGCTTTAATTTTTTATTTTATCTCAACTATAATTTGCCTAGTAATTGTATTTAGATTTTCTTATAAATATAAAATCCTATTTTATTAAACTTTTTTTGAGAATTTAATTCCATGTTGTGATTTATTTTCCCATTTAATTTATCCTTTAATTAATTAATTCTGATTTCTTATTGTATTTTCCCAATCGTTTTGGACTGTAAATGAGCGTGACCCTCAATGTATCCGCAAGTTAAAATAAAGGTTGATTGATTGTTATGGTTGAAGAAGATAAACAACAAAGCTGATACCAGGTTTATTTAATAACCTGTAGGTTAAATCAAATATTCTTGATCATTGTTGCAGGTTAAGCCCAACATTTGTTTTCCAAATCCACACTGGTGACCAGTAAATGGCTACAAAGTGTCAAACAAACACCTTCTCATTCAATGCATTTTGTATTTTCATGACTATTTACATTGTAGATTCTCACTGAAGGCACAAAAACTATGAATGAACACGTGGAGTTTTGTATTTAACAAAAAAAGGTGAAATAACTGAAAACATGTTTTATTTTCTAGTTTCTTCAAAATAGCCACCCTTTGCTCTGATTACTGCTTTGCACACTCTTGGCTTTCTCTCAATGAGGTGGTTGCTATGGTAGCCCAGGTTTTTTCTAGGTTATTACTATTCAGTCATTAAAATATTCTTGGTTGTTGCAAGGTTGCAGATGCTATGGTATTCCAGGTAGTTGCTAAGGTGTTGCCAAGTGTGTTGCAAGCAGGGTAAGCGCTAAGCTGCTTGGTTGGTAGGTGGTTGCTCTGGTAAAAATTACTGGTCATTACTTTGCAGTCAATATAGTATTCTTGGTAGCTGCAAGGTTGCAGTTGCTGTGATATTTAAGGTGGTTGCTGTGGTTGTGTGAAGTAGGGTAAACACTAAGCTGGTGGTTGCTCTGGTACCCCAGCTGTTTGCTAGGTTGTTACTATGCAGTCGCTATAGAATTCCTGATAGTTGAAATGGTGTTTCTGCTATGCAGTGGTATTTCAGGTGGTTGCTATGGTTTTATGAAACAGAGTAAACTCTAAACTGGGTGGTTGCTGTGGTGTTTGTTATGGTCATTACTCTGCAGTCAATACTCAGTACCTCATATAACCGTTTAGGCTTCTTTTTCCCACAAATTCAGAAGTGTCCCTGCCTTGATGACTCATCACACAATTCCATGTTTATACAGGTTTATCATGCAGCAGGTTTCCATACTGGTCAATGCAGCTTCCTGCACTGAGGTGTCCAGAACAGCAGCATCACTGTCCTCACAAACAGCTTTGGAAGCAGCGTTTACTCCTCATCTCTGTACAGTACGTTTACATCCAATGGACTGATGGACAACATGGGGAAAGGACATCAGACAACATGTACCCCACACAATACATATGCACTGATAATAATAATAATAATAATAATCATAATAATCATAATAATAATACTTCAGGGTGAGTCTAATTACACTAAACAATAAACAAACAAACAAAACCAACCCCATCCAATGACTCGACCTGCATTTTCTAGTGATTGAATAAGTAAAGATAGGCATTTAAAAACATTGACAAAAATCTTTACATTTTTGCACGTCAATGTTAAAAATCATAAATACAGTTACTTGAGTACGAAGAAAAAAAGTGCAAAGTTGTATAAATAAACAGGGAAAACTGAATCGAGCTGAACATGGATCAGAAACAGGAGAATGAAGGACATCTTAAAATTCACACCTAAAAGAGTTCAGTCTCTCAGATTAGGACTTCAATTTCAACCATTTCCACATGAACAGCTTACCGTCACCGTCATGCTAAAACCTCATATCTCTATCATCGCAAAAAAAAACGTTTGGAATATTTCGGATCCGATTATCACTCAGATTAAGGAGTGAACCGAACACAATGTAAACAACACCAATCAGACTCGAACGAATTTTAAGATGCACTGACAAAGCTAAATTTGCAGGTGGTTGTAGGTGCTTGTTAGTAGGTTGCTATGGTGTTACTAAGCAGTTGCTATGTGGTTACTACGTAATAAGTAGATGGATGCTATAACATTACCAGATTTCTGCTCTGCAGTTATTAGGTGGTTGCTATGGTATCCCAAGTTGCTGTAGTGTTGCTATGGTATTCTAGACCAGTGTTTCTCAACCCGGTTCCTGGAGGCACCCCTCCTCTCAACCCGGTTCCTGGAGGCACCCCTCCTCTGCACATTTTAGTACTTTCCCTGCTCGCAACACACCAGTTAATTAATAAGCCCTCCAGACTTGCAGGAGGTGTGGCCTCTGAAATGAGCAGGGCAGGGGGTCTCCTGAACCAGGGTGGATTCGACGGATAGTAGATGATTCCCTTTGTGGTTGCTATGGACACGGTGTAAATAACGAGCGACAAATTCACGTAATGTCTGAAAGTGAAAAGGGACAAAAACAGAGATGCAAGGTTTCTGCACGACAGTGACGTAATACTCGAGTGATTCCAGGAAAAGTGAGGGATTGACACAGTATTAAAAAAAAAGGTGAAGTTTAAAGAAGGCACTATGAAGGCGGAGAGCGTCCCCCGTTAGACGAACCCCTGTGGGGTCCATTAACACAAATACAGAGCCATGGAAAATGATTACCTCCCTCCGGGTTGCTTGTTTTGACATCTATGTAACATTTAAGTGACAGATTGTGACAAATAAAAGTCTTTGAATGATCTCTTCATTTATCGAAAAAGGAAAAAAAAATTCCATCTAACCAACCCTGAGAGAAAAGGTACCTGCCCCCCGTTAACCAATCAGATATGGGTGATAACTGGGATCAATTCCAATAAACTAAAGCTGTATTGTTGATAGTTGCTCATTGATTATTGATAATATTATTGATTATTGCTGAGAAAGGAAGAGAAAAAAGGTCTGAACAGGTGCGTCAGGGGTCCGGACACAGCTCCAATGAAGCCGACACACCTTTCAGTATCATTCCCCAACAACAACATCACACTAACAGTTAAACGTGGTGGTGGTAGGGTGATGGTGTGCACATAACTGCCATAATTGACGGCGTCTCATAATTGACGGCGTCTCACGTGTTTGTGGACGCCCCTTCTAATGAATGCATTCACGTACTTCACCTACACAGATGTGCAAATGCACACACGCCTTGTCTAACCCCTGTAGAGAAGTTCTGCCAACAGTTGGGGATGAGGTGGGGCGGTGATCGTCCAACATCCTGTCCCCGAGAACACTCCGAATGTGGCGGAGTGCAATCTCATGCTCACGGCAATGTTGCAGTGAAAGCCTTCGCTGGTCAGTAGAGACAGGTCTCGTGGTCTAATAATTCACTTGATATGAAGGTTTGGGACAAAAACAGAGGACAGTTAGAGGGGGCCGATACTTTTTCACAGCCCTGTTCAAGGCTAGTCTGTTATACCATTTCCACGCGTCTCTCTTGAAGGACAACTTGTAAACGAAAACGTGTAAACGAGTAAACGAGTGTAGGGATGGGTGTATGTGTTACGAGAATCTGCACATTAACTAAACCAATAGGACCCAAATACCCTCAATGCGTCACACTGTCATCGGTAGATGATTATGTACTGCAGGGGTCCAGCAAACAGGTCGCTGGCACTAGAGCCAGAGAGACACATCAGTGGCTGGTGTGGAGTTTCTCTGTGGTAGATTAGGGTTCCACTCCCCAGCTGGGTGCTACACACTCTACACTAGTTCTTCAGTAAGGCTTCTAGCCCTCAGCTGACCAATAACTCTGGGCAATACTGACAACTCTGTTTCGTAACAGCATTGACAGGACGATCTAAGGCAAGTCTTAGTCCTTCAGATGGAAGACACAGCATCCCGATAACCCTTGTAAGGAAGAGTAGGACTGGAACAAATAACCAAAACATCTATCGATTACTAAACAAACATTCTAATCATAAACCAATCAATCACCAAATTCTCTTCCGTAACTTTACGTGTTTCAATTCAACGTGAGGTTGTTTCATGTATTCGGCACCAAAATTAAACAAAGCAGCGTTGACTGTCAGCACCGTACGAACCGTACCATCAACCCTCGACTACAGGGAGCTCAAAACCCCAATCCCAAGACCTCAGCGTATGTCCTGCCAAACAACGATCGCAAGGGTTGAACGAAGCCGAAAGCGCCTTTACGAGCTTACAGGCTGTGACACACGACACCGCGAGCGAAGCCTCCGCACAACATCTATGGTTGTTTGTTTACGCTGCAATTACATCACATTGACCAACAAAGCCAGGCGAACGTCGACTCGGCAAGCAGAAGCGAAGCTCGCGACTGGGCTTCGGACTTTGTGAACATCTCTGTAATGAAGACAATAAAGATGAACCTTATTAAAGTGCAGTTTTAATAAACTCTCCTGCTGATAGAACAGATAAATAAAACTACAGGAAAACAGGGATGATGTTTGACAAACGAACAGGTGGCAACCCTCATTAGTCTGTCCTGCGCCTCACGGAATCATGGCCACGCCTTCGTTATTTATGCGGGATGTCCCCTTATGGGCGCCGAACCAAAACCTGTTTACTGTCGAAATTAAAAACCAAGGATGTGCAAATCCTGCAATAAAATATAAGAAAGATTTTCCTTCGTTCTTCAGATCAGCAAAAAGGGAGGTGATTGTGAGAGACTAACATTGGCTTTTATTTAAGGATCCAACTCCATCTTCATCATCTTCATCATCATCATCATCATCATCATCACCACGTCCAGGTCAGGGTCAAAGTGACAACAGGGCGAGTAGAGAAGCCCAGGCATCCCAGTCCCCAGGCCAGCCAGGAGATACAATCTCTCCAGTGGGTCCTGGGTCTTCCCTTGGTTCTCCTCCCAGTTGGCCGTGGCAGGAACCAGGACAACTGGAGGGCAACTTTATCAGATGCCCAAACCACCTCACCTTACTCTGTCACGAAGAGTGAGCACAGCGACCAGACACTCCTAACCACAGGTGAGGGTAGAGACATAGACTGAGTGGTAAACGGAGAACTTTGCTGTATCCCAGTAAGTACAGTATCCAACTTATTTTGCCTAAATAATGAATAATCAGTGAGTATTATTATTAATACTGTATATCGGAACAGTCGCGCCCGTCCCTAAGAGCTCAGAGTCCCTACACAGGTCCTCCACCTGATCCACATCAGCCCTTTCAGAGGAAATACCCCTTAAACGTTCGATCCTGGCCTTGTCCTTTCACATCACCATCACCATACAGAGCAGGGGCTTTGAGCTACAAGGGGCAGACCGACATGAGGGCAGAGGAGGACACCCTTCAGTTCACAAAGCCCTTGGAGACACAAGCAGGTTATGTTCAGGTCATTGTGTCCTAAATAACCATTATAACGGATATACAGCTGCGATGCCTATGACGAAACTACCGTCTGCTCTGTTGTGCCGACAGTTCGATTCTTAAGGTTTTAGTGCAAAAACAAAGTGCTGCCTTCATCGGACCGACCCTGAACACCCCAGCTCTGGTCTTCATGATCTGTTACAGTATGTCTTCTGTTCTCTTGATCTTTGTGCCTTTACATGCTGCTTCTAATACCTGTCCCTCTGCCTCTGTGTCTGTTAAGAGGGTCCTTTATCGCAGGGTGAGGAGAGCGGTGGAGAAAACAAACAACGTCCCTGTGTCATGTGGAGGTGGCCTCCAGGTAGCTCTGAAGTTTCCGCACAGTCGATTCGTCCAGCGAGAAAAGGTCAAAGTCAAAGGTGGTGTTGGTGACGTTGAAGTGACCGGTTTTCTCAATGAGGTTCACGATCTGAAAAAAGAGTGAGATAAGAGTCAGACAAACACACACAGTGTCACTAATCCAAAGCACCAAAACTGAACCAGTATCAACACCACCCCCTTGAGGACCATGTGGTGTTTCAAATTCAACAATGTCCCAGGGTCCCCAGCAAAATCTTCAGACGTGCCGTAGATGTGACGTAGACAAGGACTGTCCTCATCGCTGTACCTGACTGACTACATAAGGTTGTCCCATTGTCCCATCCCGATGTTGGTGCCAGATCCCCTTTGGTCTTCACAGACAATTTAACAGACCACAGTTACATTGATGAGGTTCTGCAACCAGTGGTTCTTCCTTTTTCTCAACACACACTCACGTCTCAAGATCTCGTCTTGAAGACACAGATACTACGCCGTGGTCGGTCTCATCTCCAGACCTGTCCCTGATTGAAAATGTGTGGATGCTATTGGACGCTCTATCAACACTCCACCCCTACCACACCATCTGCAGAACTGAGTGAGAACATTCAAGCTGCATGGGATGGATCATCGCAGGACACCATTAGAAACCTCTACACCTCCATGCAGAGACGTCTGGCGCGTTGCATTAAACCCGACGCCGTACTGAGAGACACCACTTCTGTATGTCTGTGCTCTGACCTGCTGTAAAATGTTCCTCTCTCTCAAGGCCATCAGTCTGCGATGGAGATCCACCAGCTCCTCAGTGTAAGCCTGGAAGAACACAAGTCGTACTGAACCATCACTGCAAACAACAGGCTCCGCAGTTCCGCAGTAATTCAGACACTCATGGCTTTATTATGGTTTCTTGGGTATTTTTGAGGTAGTGCTTGTTTTATTTACCCTTCCTACCTTGTCGAATCCCCTCTTGATCATCTTCTCTCTAGAGCACAAATCTGGGCTCTTCTTACCCAGTAACTGAAAAAGAACACAGAAGGTTCTTCTTTAAAAAGGAGCACAGTTGACACAAAAATTCTGTATAATTCAGCGGCTGAGATGTAAACAACGGGGAATGGAAGGTGATCTGAACTAGAAATATCAATAAATATGCTGTGTCTGATTCGCTGGTACGAGAGGATCAGACGCAGCAGTGCTGCTGGAGTGTTTAAACACTGTGTCCACTCACTGTCCACTCTATCAGACACCCTAACCTCAAAACAACACCATGTCAGTGTGACTGCAGTGCTGAGAATGACCCACCACCCACATAATAGCTGCTCTGTGGTGGTCCTGTGGGGTCCTGATCATTGAAGATCAGGGTGAAAGGAGGAGAATAAAGTCTGCAGAGAAACAGATGAACTACAGTCTGGAACCATAGAAATACAAAGAGCTCCTGTGTGGACAGAGGAGCTGATAGAGTGGACAATTATGGACTATACACTCTGTTTGACTCAGAGAATGGTGGTAATGATAACAAAGTGCACCTTATGGTTGACCGTGCTGAGTTTGTGGGGAGGGGAGGGGGCCTCCTGGCTGGGGGGGCGAGGGTCCTCTGCTCCATCACTCTCGCTGTCCATACTCAGACTGAAAAGAAAGATCATGTGTCAGAATATTGAGATTGAATATTGTGTATTGGATCCTGTTCATGGTACAATCTCCCTACTCCACCAACAAAGATCACACCAAGAGCAAGGTGTGTAATAGTCCTCCAGCTCAGAAAGGAACCCAAGGGAACCTCTAATCAGCCTTTCTCACATTGGATAACGTTCATGTTCATGAGTCCACCATCAGGAGAACACTGAACAACAAGAAGAAGCTGCTGCTCTCCATAAATAACATTGCTGCCATTCTGCAGTTTGATAAAGATCACATGGACAAGCCAGAACATAATAGAACAATGTTTTGTGGACAGATGAGACCAAAATATCTTGTTGGTTTGAATGAGAAGTGTTATGTTTGGAGGAAAACACTGCATTCCAGCATTAAAACCTTATCCCATCTGTGAAACATGGTGGTGGTAGTTTCAGTGTTTGGTCCTGTTTTGCTGCATCTGGTCCAGGACGGCTTGCCATCATTGATGGAACAATGAATTTTGAATTATACCAGCAAATTGTTAGGACATCTGTGAGCTGAAAGACAATGTGGGTCATGCAGAAAGACAACGACCCTAAGCACACAAGTCGTTCTACCAAAGGATGGTTAATGTTCTGGAACGAGCCAGTCAAAGTCCTGATCTTAATCCAGTAGAAATGTTGTGGAAGGAGCTGAAGCAACAGTTCATGGGAGGAAACCCACCAACAGAACAGAGCTGAAGCAGGTTTGTGGAGGAATGGACTCAAATTAGTGCAGGACTAAAGAACTGTGGGGATCTGCTCAGTTCCACCTCAGCAGTGGAGCTGGTCATGTGATTCGTACCGTGACTCTTGGTTGGGTGGAGTGTTCTTCATGGGTGTTTCCACCTCAGAGCTGCTGTCGTCGTCAGAGCCTTCAGAATGCATGTCCTCCACCATGGAGCGTAGAGGTCCTGCACACAGTAATAGCATTAAAAATACAGATGTTGTGATCACACACTTATACCTCACTTTACAGTAATTTAAATCAGCCTGGACCAGAGATAGGAGGAGATACCAGCTGTAATCATACAATGAGAAGGTATGTGTATCATGTCTGTAGGTAACTGTGATCCTGAGATAAGAAGTATTGAGGTCCATTGAGGATCTTTGTCTCATTAGAATAATAAACTGTATTAATAAAATGTCAAAACGGGACGATACAGATGATACATCAGTAATGTAGTAAAACCCGGCTTCTTTCATTTACGTAACATTGCCAAACTGCGTGAAGACATTCCCACAAAGATGCTGAGATACTGGTTGAGGCCTTCAAAGCATCAAGGCTGGATTATTGTAAAGCCCTTCTGGCTGGTAGTTCAGGAAACCCGGTACAGAAGCTCCAATTAGTCCAAAACGCTGCTGCCAGAGTCTCTCCAGAGCTCGGAAATTTGACCACATCAGTCCTGTTCTCTCATCCCTCCATTGGCTTCCTATTAAATTCCACATCGATTATAAAACATTGCTCCAAACTTACAAGTCACATAATGGCTTCCAGAGCCGTCATGTACACTGCGCTCATAAGATGCGGGATTACTGACCGTCCCTCGATTCTCTAACTCTGGAATAACCTTCCTGCTACAGTTGGGGACTCGCTCTCTGTCTCTAAAATTGGACTGAAAACATTTCTCTTCACGCAGGCTTTTGGTTAAACCTTCTTTACCAACTGTTGTCCTGCTGCTGCTCGTCCCCCTCCCTAACATTTACCTAGACCTTCCTAACCCTTTGTTTTCTCACTATTTCTATCCCATGTACTGAGAAGCCTTATCCTGACGGTCCATCCTGATGTCACCTGACCCGGCTCCCCACGACCCTGCTGTCATCTGTGATGCTGTCTTCGTTGGGATCTCGAGCCTTTGAGCCTGCCACTGTCGCTGTTGGACCCGGATCTCTGTAAAGCTGCTTTGGGACGCTCTCAAAGACATGAACTAACCAAAGACTCCTTTCCACGAAGAGCTGAATCAGCAAAGCTCGGATCTGCGGTGTTCAGGTGGAGCGCAGACACGGTTAGGAAACGGTGCTCTGTATCTACTGTAAACACTGAATCAGCTTACCCTGGCCTTGCTTCTGCGAGGGCTCAAAGTCGGAGTCGGAGCTGGAGCTGGAGCTGGAGGGGCTGGACTGGACCAACTGCTGTGGGAAACACAGAAACACAGTCACTTAAACCAGAAGATCATTAACCCTTTACTCCCTGCTCCATCTGGCGTTCAGAACTGATGACACAATAAACAAACATCTCCTCCAAACATACCGAACTCCAGCAAACAGTACTGACCCGTCAGCTTGCTTCACCTCAGATTACATAACACTACGAATCTCACCTAATGGACAGTTTATAGAAGGAGACAAAAACAGCTTTTTAAATCACCGTTATCGTGTGTTCAATATCCTACAGTCCAGTCCGACTTCCCCAACTATTCGTTTCCCAGTTCCTTCCAAACGCTGTAGTCAAAAATGTAGTCCACCTGTTTCTCTGCAGACTTTATTCTCCTACTTTCACCCTGATCTTCAATGGTCGGGACCCCACAGGACCACCACAGGTTTGTCCTCACTCATTCAGAATGCGGGTCCAATTTCTCTCACTTTCCCCAAACATTATCCATGGAATTATGCAGCGTTTGGGACATGTCTTTATCACGGTGCAGCAAAACGCGGCCGCGGGTGAGATCAAACCCTACGTGCATCACTGAAACTCTCGTAGACGGACGACAACGACAACATGCAGGTTATAGGTGTTCTTGTACCTCTTGAATAAACTATGTGAAAGACTGCAGCAGCAGTAGTCCAGATTACCGTGGTAGAAATTTGGGAGCTGAACAGCCAAGGTGGGGATGAGGGACCCACTACACTAATTTCTTGAGCTGCTCACAAACTCGAGTTCGTCTTAGGCAGAGAACTTACGAAAGAACACAACAGTGTAACTGACTCCAGTACATGCAGTGACAACAGGAAATATGGCAGCCTCCTCATTACTCACTGCTTCACACTTACGATGCCCGATCCATTAAAGATGCCTGAATCAGAAACAACCATCTCCACAATAAACAGTGTTACAAAGACAAAGGAACCAACGGTGGACCCGAGGAGGAACAAGGCACCGATGACCACAGGAGTCAACCAGTGTGGACACTGTGAAGGACAAAGGACAAATATCTGGGAGAACATATTGATAAAAAACTGGACTGGACTAAGGACACTGATTCACTGTGCAGGACGGGCCAAAGTCGCCTCTATTTTCGGAGGCGCCTGTGGTTCTTCAACATCTGCTGGACGATGCTCAGGATCTTCTATGAGTCTGTGGTTGTGAGCGCTATCCTCTATGCTGTTGCATGCTGGGGCAGCAGGCTGAGGGCGGCTGTTAACAGAACATCAGAACAGAGGTCTAGGTAAAGAGGTCCAATATGACTCAGGACCTCTTGAGTCATATACCTCAGATTTGGACGAGGCCTCGTCTTCTGAATTGGACTCGTCAGACTCCGGGTGTCTCTTCACCTCTTGCACTTCTGGTCTGATTTTGGTCCAGTGGCTCTTTTCTTTGGACACTTTCTTCTCCGTATAGGTGGACGGGGTGGTTGAGGGAATGCGGGGGGAGGTGCTGCTGAAGCCTCCGCTAGAAGATCCCTTCGTGCTGGAGGTGAGAGACACAGCAAACACTCATTACTCATGACTGAGATTGGCACCATGTCTAATGTCATCCTGACCTCACAAATATTCTTGATGCTGAATACAATCAAATCCTCACAGCAATGTTAGCAAAATCTCGTAGAACATAGTTGCTGAGAGACTCCAACAAAAGCAGGATAAACTCTTTTTAATATCTTTGATTTCAGACAATGAAGGTGTCCAAATACTTTTGTGCCTATAGTGGTTGCTATGCAGTTCCTGGCTGTTATAGAGTTATTATAGATGGATGACAGATGATGGTAGTTGCTAGGTGGTTGCAATGGAGTAACTTAGTGGTTGCTCAGGTTTCCCAAGTAATTACTATGTCACTGCTAGGTGAGTGTCAGGTGGCTGTTAATAAACGGTTACAATTCAGTTGTAATTGCTTTCCATAGTCGTTGCTATAGTGTTGCTAGGTAGTTGCTATGGTGTCCCAAGTGGTTGCTACAATGTTGCTATGGTGTTCTAGATAGATGCTGAACCTTTTCTGCTTCTTGGTGCTGAGTTTGGGTGACTCTGTTATGGTTGACGGGCGTTTGTTTACGCCTCGTCCTTCTGGCTGCCCTCCTCCTCCACCTCCACCTCCACCTCCACCTCCTCCTGTTGCTGCTGCGGTTCCTCCTCCACTTCCATCCGTCTTGGATTCCCTCAGGGTGAGTTTTGGCTCCTTAAAGGCTGCTTTGGGAAGGGTTTTCACGTCCTCTTTCCCCCGGCTCTCTGTGTTTTTCCTGGAGAAGGACGAAGACAGCGGCTCCCATCCGGATTTCGCTCCGTCGCGGTCACTCTCTCTGGACGTGGTTTTGCTCTCGGAGTCTTTCCTCGTGCGCTCTTTGTGCTCTTTGGCTGGTTTGTGGGGTTTAGAACCTTTACTGCTACTTGCTCCATCTTTGCTCGGGTCCTAAAGAGAGAAGAGTTTATACAGTTAAAACAGGTGACGAGGGAAACGTTACCCTTTCACACCACTATGGGGGCAAGACAGGGTACGGGGTGGCATGGGTGGGTACGGGGTGGCATGGGTGGGTACAGGTGGGTATCGGACAGTATACAGAAGTAGGGGTGAGTACGTAAGGGTGAGCTGTCTATCTGTTTAGTCACTGACCTTTATTCCGTGGGAAGATTTGATCTTTTTGGGGTCTGAGAAGGCAGATAAAGGAATAGTGGGCAGAATCGGATAATCTGGACTAGGTCTCGGCATCATCTCAGCTCCCTCGGGAACGACCATCACCTGAGAGGACAGAAGGGAAAAAGGGAGAAACTGAGACAGAGTGAATCACAGACACAAGCTGCCCAAACAGCCCAACTCACCCCTCCAGCCTTGACCAGTTTGCGGCGAAACTCATGCGTGGGGTTGTTAAACGTGAGCTTCTCGCAGCGCAGGTGATTGACCGGAGGGTTGCCTTCCAGGTTCAGGAAAAGGTCGTAATTAAAGCAAACTTTCTTAGGCTCCTCCTGTTACACACACACACAACACACACACACACACACACACACACACACACACACACACACACACACACACACACACACACACACACACACACACACACACACACACACACACACACACACACACACACACACGGTGGGCATCTGAGGTGTTAAGTGTTTTGCTCAATTTCACTTCAGTCATGTCCTGCCAGTTAAGGGATTTGAACTGACAACCTTCCAGTCACAATGGCTGCCCTGAATTATATTCACTCTCTCTATCTCATAATCAACACTCCAATACACTCCAACACACTCCAATACCTATTAATACACTCAATACACTCCAATACTATTAATACACTCAATGCCTCCAACAAACTCAAATACATATGCCTCCAATACACTCAATACTATTAATACACTCAATACTATTAATACTCCAATACTATTAATACAACAATACCTCCAACAAACTCAAATACCTTAATACCTCCAATACTGCTCAACAAACTCAAATACACTTAATACTGCTCCAATGCACTTAATACCTCCAACACACTCCAATACTATTAATACACTCAATACCTATTATTATCAATATAATATTGCTCCAATACTCAACAAACTCAATACATAATACGCTCAATACCTCCAATACCCTATTAATACTCCAATACCTCCAATACTAGTAATAAACTCCATTACTATTAACTTGTACTCAATACTTGCTCCAATACTATTAATACTATCCAATACATAATACGCTCAATACCTTCAATATAAGTAATACACTCCAATATCCAATACTATTAATACTTATCCAATACTGTAATACACTTAATACACTCAATACCTTAACACTCAACACCTCCAATACTATTAATACCCCTCAATACTATTATTACACTCAATGCTCAATACTATTAATTACATCAGTACACTCCAGTACTATTATTACATAAAAGTAACCAGTACTATTAATACTGCTCAATACTATTAATACGCTCCAATACTATCAATATAATTAATACCTCCAATACCTAATAATACTATCAATACCTCAATGCCCTGATAATACCTCCAATACCTCCAATGCCTTAATACGCTTAATGCTCAATACCTTAACATCGGCACTCAATATATTAATACCCTTCAATACTATTATTACGCTCAATACCTCAATACTGTTCAATACCTCCAATACCTCCAATACCTATTAATACCTCCATTACCTCCCAATACTATTAATACCTCCAATACTATCCCAATGCCGCCAATATACGCAATACGCTCAATACCTTATGCTCAACACCTCCAATACTATTAATGCGCTCAATGCTATTAATGCCTCCAATACTATCAATGCTATTATTACTATCCCAATCACTCCAATACTATTAATGCACTCCCAATACCTCCAATACTAAATAGCCACTCCAGATACATAATACACTCTTCTAAGTCTTCATCACGGCTGTATTTATCTGTAAACAGCTTTCACAACACTTCTAAAATGTTGAATCAATGTTCATTTCTGATCTGATTAACACTTCTTACCATGCCCTCCTCAGCTCAGCTTCCCAAACTCGACAGTACAGCAGCTCATACAGTAAAGACTCTGTGAAACCATCAGTCTCTGTCACCCCCGAGTGTAAATACTGCGCTCCAGTGGAAAACCAAACTGTAACCTTTGACCTTCGGCAGCCTGCAGCAGGGCTGAGCTTTCCGTTTGACTGTAACTCAGAGCAGCTGATGATGTTCACTGTGAGTTTTATCTTAAAACAGCAGGTTCACAATCCTGCTGATGCCACACTGACTGTAACGGGGTGAACGGGGAGTGAGATCTGTATTTACAGCAGTGAGTGAAAGTGAATTACAGTCTGTAACTGGGTTATGGGCTACGGGTGGGTTATGGGCTATTGGTGGGTTATGGGCTACGGGTGGGCTATGGGCTACGGGTGGGCTATGGGCTATTGGTGGGTTATGGGCTACGGGTGGGCTATGGGTGGGCTACGGGTGGGTTACGGGTGGGTTATGGGTGGGCTACGGGTGGGTTATGGGTGGGTTATGGGTGGGTTATGGGTGGGCTACGGGTGGGCTGTGGATGAGTTATGGGTTATGAGTGGGTTGTGATTTACATTTTTTCAGCCTTTCATGATGAATGGACCAATAGAAATACTTTACAAAGTACAAATAAATTCTTTTCACATTGTCTTCCATTGAAATTAGGACATTTCATTCTGCTGTACAGCTGTGACTGTAATGTTACATAAAGTGTTGGAGTCGACTCACCTTGTTCTTAAAGTAGACCTCTATGGGCATGAGGAATCCAGCATAGCCCGACTCCTCCACCTTATACGGAGGCTCTTTACACACTACACCACAAACAACAACAGATACCATCAGCACGCCTGAACGATTACAGCCGTTATTACCCATCAGTTAAGAGTCACTAAAATACACACACACACACACACACACACACACACACACACACACACACACCTCTCTTGGGTTTGGGGAAGCTGTCGTGCAGTCTGAAGACGACCCTCTCCACAAAGTGCTGGATGTCGCACGTCTCCGGTCCTCGAACAAACACCATCCAGTCGTGAGTGAAGCCCTCAGTGGTGGCTTTCTTTCGGAGTTGGGCTCTATGGCCGAGCTCCAGCTTCACCTGCACCGTACACTGAACACACACACACACACACACACACAGCACTGGTCAACCACCACAAGTACACCGATCCCCCACTCCCGATGCACCGCACTGGACTGTACTCGTAAAATTCAACATCACAATACTGACAGTGTGTGAAACAGTGCAGAAACCTCGTAAGAACCCTTACAAAGAAAAAAGCTTAACTTTCAATGGAAGTCAGTGTTAAACAGATTTAACAGCCCATTTACTATGAAATATAAACAACACACACACACACACACACACACACATTATATATATATATATATATATATATATATATATATATATATATATATATATATATATATATTCAGTAACTAAACCATCATTTTGTAAATAAATCCTTTCATAAACAAATACTGTTTACAATTATGTGTTTAGAAACTGGCTAAATAAACACATTTTGAGGAAGCCATAAAATTAGGAATTAGAAGTAAGATAAAATTAAAACGAGCAAAAAAAGATTTTTTAAATAATTTTATACAAATATGGCTATAAAATAATAAACAAAACCAGTTGATACTGTTATTATTATAATGATTAAAAAGGAGCTTATAATGTTACATCTTAAACACACAGTAAATGAATTGAATTGTAGAAAATACATGCTTTAAATTTGTCAATATTACAGAATGTTTTGGGGGCAAATGCTGCGATAAATCCCACACGCCTCCAGAATTACGGGACGATTCCAATCAGAGCCAATAAATTCGTTTTCAGAAATTGAGAGAGGACAGAATCCCAGTTTCTCAATGGAAACTCAGACATGTTGTTGTGTTGACGCAGACATGACCTTCGACGTGTACGTTCTGCGAATTCAGGTTCTAGGAAAACAAGAAGGACATGTGATAGGACAGCACACATGTTGGCTTAGTGGTTAATGTGTCCCTCAGCCAATGCTGAGACATTTACTCAGCCAGGACAAGAAGAGCTCCAACTACTGATCTACAGTCAGACTCCTGTCTTATCCATTGTGCACTTACTGAGAGGAACAGATCCCACATTAGAGCTCCAGCTGTAAGACGCTTCATCAGTTCTAGCCTCATTCTAGAACACGCAGCTGATTCAGCACTTTTTAATGAAGCTCAATCAAAATTCAGTCAGTCTAATCAGAATCGCACAGCCAATCAGCATGCTGCCCCATAAATGTAGAATGCTGATTGGCTGCAGAAATGACATTCTAAATGCATGAGAGATGGTCCACGCTCTAAGCAAAAAGGTTCTACGACTGTTCCTGCCAATTAGAAGAACCAAAACCAAGCCCAGAACCTTCTCAGCATTCAGATGGTTAGAGAGCAAGTACGGGTGTGAATGGAGAACTGTCAATGGGTATGGATAAGTAAGGGGCGTGTCAGAGGGGTTAAATATTCTACATATATAATAATAATAATATTATAATATTCTAATAACAATAATATCCAATATGAATCTCTAATAACATTAATATCCAGAATTAATCTCTAATTATATACATATCCAGTATGATTTCTTTAATACAAAATAAAAGTCCTAAGCAGTAGGCAGGTTTATCGATGTCTGCAGACTAAGGTGGAGATATATGAGGCTGATGATGGTCTGTGTCTGGTCTGTAATCAGCTGCTCTGTTTGTTTTGCTGACAGTCGTGTCTGATTTGTCCTCTTTAATGAAATTACATAATAAAAGTCTCTCTGTGCGTTGAGCCCTGAAGCTGCAAATACAGTCGCTGCAGTATAAACTAATTACAGACTTATTTACACACAGCTCCGGCCGGTTCTGGTGTTAAAGAGCACAAGCTGTGCTGATCTAAAGCTGTTATGATGAAGCTGATGATGTTCATGAAGATCAGCTGAGAGAAGCGGCGCAGTGGCGTGATCCGGCTCGGATCTGCTCGGTTCTGATCCATAAAGCCCCGCAGAAGTAGCAGGAAGAGGAGGTTTAATCGTTACCATGTTCTCCATAGAGCCTGGTTCTGCCTCTGCTTTATTTACACCGGAATGTGGAGCTGCATCCACCGCATACCGCCGGGACGCCCGGGTTTCAAAATAAAAGTCTGGACTCCTTTTTAACAACACGTCTGACGTGTGTGACTGGTCTAATCAATTAACTCAATTAAAAATTCATTAATTATGATGTCAGTCCTTTCAGTGCCGTTTGCATTCGTTTTTTTAATAATTAAAACTTTAATTTTGAAGAATTCTAATTAGTAAATCATATCAACACACATCTGAAGTGGGTTTAATTAAGTCAATTTAAATTTTAGTGTTTATGTTTGCAGTGTCTGCATTTGTTTGCCTAAAAACAATTAATTGTTAAGACTTTAATTTTGAAGGATTTTATTCGTAACTCCAAGTGGATTTGTGTGCAATGCTGTTGTCCAGAGTGGTGCGTTTACTTATATCTGATCAAATGAATTAAACGGCACAATTACAAAATGAAATCAAAATAAAAGACCCAATATTAAAAATATATCCCAATATATTTTATACTAAGTTAAATTAGGTAAAAAGTTAGTAATTACCGAATCAATAAAACACTAGATTAATAAAAAGTGGATATAATAAAAGTGAGGACAAATGAGACATTTCACACCATTTAACTGTTTTAATTCACTGATAAAAATACACAAATGTTACACTGACATCAATACACACACGAGAAACTGCTACATGCAAGAATATCAGCAAAAGAAATAATGGTGACGTGTTAATAAAAGGTATTTGTGTATTAATGATGTGCTCATTACACCTCAGCATCAATGCCATCACTTATTTTAAAGACTACATACAACCTAAAATGCTTCTGCTACCGGAGTGCATATACCAGCCATAACTTTATGACCACCTCCTACTTTCTACACTCACTGTCCGTTCTATCTTCTCCTCTGATCACACAGGAGCTCTTTGTGGTTCTATAATTCCAGACTGTAGTTCATCTGTTTCTCTGCAGACTTTATTCTCCTCCTTTCACCCTGATCTTCAATGATCAGGACCCCACAGGACCACCACAGAGCAGCTGTGATGTGGGTGGTGGGTCATTCTCAGCACTGCAGTCACACTGACATGGTGGTGGTGTGTTAGTGTGTGTTGCGCTGGTACGAGTGGATCAGACACAGCAGTGCTGCTGGAGTGTTTAAACACTGTGTCCACTCACTGTCCACTCTATTAGACACTCCTACTGAGTGTCTCCACCTTGTAGATGTAAAGTCAGAGACAGAAGCTCATCTGTTTCTGCACAGTTTGTGTTGGTCGTCCTCTAGTCCTTCATCAGTTCTCACAGGACGCTGCCCACAGGACGCTGTCGGCTGGACAGCAGTGACACCGAAGGGTTTAAACACTCCAGCAGCACTGCTGCGTCTAATGAACATATAAACAAAGAGGTGGTGATAATGTTGTGGCTGGTCGGTGAATAACACTGCACATCCTTCACGGTGTGAACTTCAGTGACCTGCTACCTCTACAATCAGCATGCAGTTACACAAACAGCCGTATGTGGCTCTTCCAGAATCACACCTGATCAGGACCAAGATTTTAAAAGTCGTCCGATCAGGTGAGCCAGAGGAATGTCCGGACCTGTAGTTCATGAGTGAATGTGGGGTTAGAGCTGGGTGTAACTGGAGTTTTCAGAATCGGACTGGTTTTTAGGTGAGTTCACAGCATCTGTAATAAAACACAACAATAAGATCCGGTTTAATCAATAAAGACAATAGAAAATATTTACACTGCAGTGAAACGGAGACCAAAGCAACAAAAATACTACCATTTATGACAAATATTAATATTAGTAATAAGGATTCAATAGAGAAATGTATTATAGTTATATTAAACAACCTTTAAAGTCATAATACACCATATAAAACAGAATTCTATATTACTGTTATTACAAGTTATTAATAACTTAATAATAATAATAATAATAATAATAATAATAATAATAATAATAATAATAATAATAATAATAATAACTATTGCTGTTGTTGTTGTTGTGTCTCAGACAGATACATAAATGATTACAGGCGTGGTTTAAGATTAGACACTGGGTCTTGCCACAAGAGGGCGTGGAGGTCTCGTGGTGAGTGTTTCAATCCTGCCATTGCTGTGGAGCGACACTCTGCCCCAACTGCTGGTGTCATGATCTGGGGACCACTGCATACGACAGTCGCTCAGTGTTAGTAGTGACCCGAAGGACACTAACATCACAGCAATATGCAGGACATCCTGGGGACACGTTTCCTTTCATGGCAGGGTTTCCCAGGAATGTCTCCTCCAGACTGCAACACCGCCTTGTCTTGCCCGGTTGCCAGGTTTATCACCAAATGAGCATTTATAGGAGCAGCTGGACCACAGCTTCAGCAACCTACGAGTGTGCAGGATCTACAGGTCCAGCTGCAACATCTGTGGGTGAACATGCTTCAGGACGCCGTACAGAACCTGTGCGCCAACCGTTTTCTCCAATAAACTGATAGATTCACTCTAATATTGTAATCATTTACAAAGATCATCATTACATTCACTAAAAGCTTCAGTCCATCCCAAAACGTAATTTAAATGTTATTTTTTAATGTTTAAAATGTATGATCATGGAAAAATGACAATGAATACCAGTATCTGGGTTTGTTTTGCCCGCTGGGCTCTTGTGCTGGACTTCAATGTGTGCGGTCATCTCCTTGCGGTCGGGGGTGCAGTGGCCACACTGAAGGCAGCTATAGCGCCCCCTGGTGTGCTCCCATAGGATACGGCAGCTGAAGGACTGACCTATGAGGGACAGTTTAAAGGACATTATCATTACAGACGGATCACTTTACCAGTGTTAATGTAGCAGGATGACCAGTAGAGAGAAGATCATGTTGATCACGAGAGAAAAATAAGCTTCTATATAATCCACCACCAATGAGTTCTACACTCATATTACGGCAAATTTGGGTTTGGTGGATTAACGTTGACAGAAATGAAATATCAGCTGTTCGTACAGGTGGAGTTTGAGTTCTGTGTTGGGGGGACACTGCAGTTCTGTACGTAAAGGTCTTGTATTTATAGAGTTGTAGCAATTTAAACACAACTCCAGTTCATTAGAACGTTGTGTCCTTCATTGTCCATCAATCCAGTGACCTATTCAGTTAATTAAAAATGGAAATGTTGGAAATGTGTGTGAGACGTAAACACAGTCAGTCGCAGTCCGGTAGAAGTTGCAATAAACCCCCCTGCTCCCCACAAACTCCACCTTCCATTGATGAAATGCAGAAGCACTGTCAGAAGCTCAACACACATCCCCTGACCATCATCATCTAGCCCTGCTGGTGCCGGGGGTGGGGGAAGGGGGTGCCGAACAGAAGAAAACAACAGGACTATGGGTAATACTCTCAGGCATCTGTTAGCGAAGCCCTCGACTGACGTAGCCCAAGCAGCACCATTCTTTAGATACACCTACCATGTATCACTTGGCCATTTTATCAGAAACATCTACCAGCCATGGCATTAAAACCACCTGCCTACTACTGTGTACCAAACAGTTCCATGTGGACTCCGCCAGACCACTGTACGTTGTGAGGTGGGACCTCCATGAGCATCAGTGAGCCTTGGGCACTCGGGACTCCACCAGTTCACCGGTTGTCCTTCCTTGGAGCACTGGTGCAAAGACATTAGACAAAGACAGCAGTGGCACCGGTTGAGATGGTCCACCACTGATGAAGGTCCAGAGGATGGCTCTGAACACACCAAGCTGAACTTGCAAGGTGGTAGGTGTTTCTGATAAAGTGGCACACAAGCATACAGTCACGTGAAAATATTAGAACACCAGTTTCTCACCCGTGTCTAACATATTTGAACATCTGGACATTTGATCTTCGTTTGGATTGAGATGGAGGGGGTATAACTAAACACATACAACTGAAGGAATTTCTTCATCAAACATCTGTTAAACATAATTATTAGAAATGCAATTTTATAGTGAGGAAAAAGTTAGGACACACCCACATTTATTACGACTAAAATTAGAATCAGGTGGAGAACATCAGCTGCTAATGATCAGACCATCGTTAGAGAGGACGTTGGAGGAGACGGTCTTATTTAAACCTCAGACATTAATTTGGTTTGCTCTTGATTGTTGAAGTGAGAAGGATCATGGTGGTGAGATCCAAAGAGCTCTCTGAGGCCTTCAAAGGTTATGGAAGCAGATGAATCTGGGAAGGGGTTTGAAAAGATCTCAGAACAATTAGAAATCCGCCGTTCCACTGATTCCAGACAGAAGTGCTGCAAAACTGGGCGTGCAGTTGTGTCGGATATGTAAATTAAGTGTGGTCTGATTGGACACTGGGTCTTGCCACAAGAGGACATAAAGTGCTTACCCACTGCCCTGTAGAAAAGCTCTCAGGCTGCTTTTGGGTAGTGTACCTCTTGGTGAGGGACTGTTGACTGATTTGCGGTGGTGTCGTGAGTGGGACACCTGGACTGCTACAGACTAGAACTGCATCGTCTTTAACAACAAAGCCAGGATGTTTGGGATTTAGTGATGGTTGGGTTTGAGTATGGAGGTCTCGTGGTGAACGCTTCAGTCTTGCCTTTGCTGTGAAGAGACATTCTGCCCCAACTGCTGGTGTGATGATCTGGGACCATGGCATACGACAGTCGGTCCACCTAGTAATGATAGGAGGGACACTAACAGCTCATCTTGCATCCTGGTTTAAATGTGTCCAAGGGGTGTCCTAACTTTTCACATGACTGTATATCAGGGATTGAATGTGAATGAACTGAGTGGCACAAGCACATGACTGGACTAGTAAAGCAGACCAATGGAAACGGTAAGCGTAGTTAGAGGGAGGTCAGGGAAGGAGGCAGCAGCGTTTGAAGCAAATCTGATTGAGCGTCGGATTTGATTTTCCTGTCTCGCAGTGTGTGTGTGTGGATTTCTCTGTGCCTCACCTGGACTTCCTCTCTACTTAAAGCCTGAGCCTGAGTGCTCGAAGGAGAGTTCCATCTGTGCAAAATGGGCGCGGGCGGGTCTGCCAGGACAGTGCAACATGACAAAACACAGTGAACTCAAAAAAGTAGACTTTCCCTTTAGGACTAGGGTCAGTTTACTCTCAATGGGCACACACACATACACACGTTAACACACACTTGTGACACACAGATGTACAAGAACTGAATTGTAGAAAGCTGTAAGGCAGTGGTTCCCAACCCTGGTCCTGCAGAATCAACAACCCTGCACACTGTAGTGTTTAACCTGCTCCCAGCACACGTGATCCAGCTAATCAGTTCATTAACAACCAAGCCGGAGTTCTGGTGGCACTACACCTCTTTATAGATGCTCTGTAATCTTCACCAAAGGACCAAAATGCTCATTCTGACAGACTGTAATACACTACAGGAAGTGTAGGGGGCGCTCTATAACGCTCTGTAATGATCATATGATCCACACGCTCATTCTGAGACTGTAATACACTACAGGAAGTGTAGGGGGCGCTCTATAACGCTCTGTAATGATCATATGATCCACACGCTCATTCTGAGACTGTAATACACTACAGGAAGTGTAGGGGGCGCTCTATAACGCTCTGTAATGTTCATATGATCCACACGCTCATTCTGACAGACTGTAATACACTAAAGGAAGTGTAGGGGGGGTACTACTCGTCCTGGTATCTGAACGCTGAACTGAATCACGTGTCTTTGGGCAGGTTAATCACTAAACTGTGCTGGATTAAGGCCAAACACAACCAGCGCTGCTCTATGGAGTATTATAAGAGCCTTTATGACACCTGGTTTAAAATAGGGCCCGACTGATGTAGAGAGTCAGCCATTACTGAGATTTAAAAAGCACCAATATGATGAAGCACAAAGCCACCTCTGAAATGAGGAAACCACTTAAATTAAATACATTTATCCAAACAAAATCAATGAGATAAAAGAAAACAAAAGCTCAGAAATGTTTAATATGGATGGAATTTCTGATTTATTTCAGTTCAAAAGACAACAACTGAAGAACAACTGAAAATAATAATGATACAATCACATCAGTCAGTAAAGTACCATTTATGTAAATTTTAAGGCGGATATTAATGGTTATGAGAATTTTTAGCTGCATAATTAAACAGTTTACAGGTGAACGTACGTGGACAGAGTGGTTTGGTGTAAAACGGGTTGAAGACTTTAATGCCTAAAGCTGGTTCATACCTACTGTGGGCACGGAGGTGCCATAGGGTAAGCGACCAACTGTACAGTGGCGCAAGAAGTACGAACGTCCAACAATGTGGACAGTCCAGCACTACAGAGCTCATGCTTTGCCATGTCCACGCTAGACATGAAGCAGTCCTTTCTGGATCGCCCCACTGGTTTGTGCTGTGTCTTCGTCCCCTGATCGGGGACAGCTGCAGCTTGTTAGGAGTGAGGAAATCCGAGTAAACTGTTTACATTACTGAGATAAATCCAGCTCTCTATTTGATCTATTTATCAGACCCCACGGGTGTAGACCTTAGTCCAATCTCAGCTCAGGCTGTTTACTCACTTTAATAATCAGATAACTGCAGGAATCTGATTAAGATCAGAGTCCACGTAAAACACACTCACTGTTTTACGGTGACTTTAATGCCACCGTATTAAAACACAGCACCTGTAGGTTGACCAGTCGGTTTGGATCACAAAAATAACAGTTATATCTTTGTGTAAAATGAGCCATTTCACACCAAACCCCCCCACTCTGGATGATTTCAAATCATGGAAATCATAAATTTTGGTGGAATTCCCCTTTAAAATGTGTATGGCAAAGATTCCTATCAGTCAGGCCCCAGTTTAACACCACATTCTCTGACGTCGCACAGCTCAGTGAAGCTCATTCACCTTGGTTCTTCCTCCAGACTGCGTTTGAGCCAGGCGGAGAGAATGGCAGGTTGCCCTGGCCGACTCGAGGGGACCACGGGTTCTGCTGCTCCGGCTGGGACAGGTCTGGCAGAGAGGCTGGGTGAATCGGAGACAGGCTGGGTGGGAAAGGGCTGTATGAGACCTCTGGTTGACCAGACAGAGTGTGGGGTTTATTGGGCTCTAAGGCAGCCATGGGCTCTTCGAGTGGCCCGGTGGACGCGGGGTCTAAGGAAGCGCTGTTGGCTGGAGGTTGCTGGACATGCTGTTTGGGATGGGCCAATGCTCCCAAATTTGAGCTCATTGAGGGCACAGCTTGCATCTGCTTGGGCAGGACAGGGACCATTGGGGGCCCAGACTCCTCCATGTTCATCACTGGGACACCAGAGGGATTCATGTCAGGAGCTGCTCCAGGCTCTGACTTTGCAGCCTTCTTAGCCACCTTAGCACACGTCTGCAGATGTTTCAGGAGGGTGCGGTAGGAGCGGAGCTTCGCCCTGCAGCTTTCGCACCTGCAAGAAAGAAAGAAGCAATTATTTGTACCATAAATATCAGCGTCAGAAACATGTTAATGCTCCACTGAGTAACAAGGAGAACGGTGTCTCCGTCATTCCCACTTTGGGCTAGAATGCTGCTGCTGTACTATGGAACTTCAGTGGAGCTTGAGATCCTGAGTCATATTGGTGCAAAATCCCTTAATATTATACTACAACCTCCGTCAACATGCTGGTTCTGTATCTGTCAGCTTGTACAGCTGTCCATGAGGAGGAGATCAACGCGTGATTTGTATTTATTGCCGTGGTGTAAAAGTGAATTACACTTCCTAGCTGTAGGGGGAGCCCAGGAGCAAATATACCAAATCTTGGGACGAGACAACTACAGTTATGACCTGTAGAAAACCTTAGACATCCATGTACCAGCCCTACACCAACCAACTGCTTTCACTCCCTGTGGTTCGGAATCTCATCTAAAATGTCCGGAATTCCTTTGTTGTCCATGTGAACCGGGGTAACTGGAATGCACCCAGAGAAATGGCTTGTTGTAAGTCGCTTGGTGATGAGCTTAATTATGGATCTCAAACCAAACTTACAGGAAAAAGTAATTTGGCTTGTGGTGATGCCTCATATGATCCATGAGCTGCTGCATGCTGGAAAAGGAGGCTTCACAACCGATCGTGGAGCACAGGAAGGACTTTCCTGGGAGAAAAGTGAATAAGTGACATTGTGAGACAGCAGCAACAAGCACTCATAGACTCTAGAGTAACCACTGACAACACTGTGCTGGAGTGGATCAGACACAGCAGTGCTGCTGGAGTGTTTAAACACTGTGTCCACTCCATGAGACACTCCTACCGAGTGTCTCCACCTTGTAGATGTAATGTCAGAGACAGAAGATCATCTGTTTCTGCAGTTTGCGTTGGTCATCCTTAGTCCTTCATCAGTGCTCACAGGACGCTGTCCACGGGACGCTGTCGGCTGGATACTTCTGATTGGTGGACTGTTCTTGGTCCAGCAGTGACACTGAGGTGTTTAAACACTCCAGCAGGACTGCTGTGTCTTATCCACACTAACAAACCACCACCAGGTCAGTGTGACTGCAGTGCTGAGAATGACCCACCACCCACATATCAACTGCTCTGTGGTGGTCCTGTGGGGTCCTGATCATTGAAGATCAGGGTGAAAGAACTACAAAGTGCTCCTGATAAAGAGGAGCCGACAGAATATCAGGTTAAATGAGGGAATGTACCAGGAAGGGACTGTGCAGGCATCCTGTGGTGGTCCTGAAGGTGACTCGCAAGTGCTTCAGGATTAGTGTAGGTCCGCTTACAGCCGTACAGCGAACAGGACAAATGGCATCCTGAAGAGAACAAGGGACATCAATTACACTCAGTCTTAACAGTGATATTAATGAAACACTACATACATAATCATTCAGAGGTAAGAGTGCGGTTGATTTGCAGGGTAATAAACACTATGTCCAAATGTTGTCCAAGCTGGTTTTGGATGGTTTAGGTGGGTTAAGATGCTTTAATGGTCAAAGTGGTGGAAACACTGGTCATCTAGACAAAACCCTATGATGGTCAGTGAGCTGGTCAGCTCTTGAGAAGTGGAATATGTTGCCTTGGATTGTGGTCATACTTGGCGATGCAGGTCAACCAGGTTCTTAGAGAGGTGTAATAATCATACCCTGCATGGTGAATCAGCTTTCAGCGTAGGCTGGACAGCAGAGGAGCTTCAGAGCTGAAAAACAACAAGAGTAAAGATACACATTACAGAGCGGGTTTTCTGTCCCTAATAGCGGTTTTTATGTCCCTCAGCACGGCTTTTCTGTCCCCGTGTCTTTTCTGTCCCACAGACCGGTTTTTCTTCCCTCAGAGAGGCTTTCCTGTCCTGTACAGTGTCTTTTCTGTCCTGTACAGTGTCTTTTCTGTCCTGAACAGTGTCTTTTCTGTCCTGTACAGTGTCTTTTCTGTTTCATTAAGACTCCGAGGCTGAAAGTGACTAAACACCGCCAGATGAGAGGGTTTACTGACCTTGGCTGTGGCTGCTGTTGGTAAACGGGAGTAAAAGAGGAATCGAACACAAAGGCCTGTGTTTACCTTCCGCCCAACGGACACCTGCGGGGTTGCCAGATACTGCGGCCTGAATCCCCCCGAGAAAACACACCCAAATCATATTCATACTAAAATAACAACAACATAACAACACTGATTAATCTGCAGCCCAGAGTTTTAGTTTTGATTTATTTGTTGATTGGTTTATAAATTACATTATTTACTCTTTTTTATAAATGCGGGACTTTTATTATGTACTGTATTGCATGTGTATATAAGATACATTATTTAGTCTGTAGATGAGTAGTTTTAGTTTTTATTTTACTGCATTTTATTTATTTAATATGTGTTTATTTGCTGATTGATTCGAAAATGACATTATTTACTATTTCTTTAAAAGTCGGACTTTTATTATGCACTGCATAATGTGTATACTTTATTTCCTCAGTAGTTTTAGTTTTTAGTTTATTGTAATTTAATATATCTCTTATTTATTCATGTCTAAATATATGTCTAAATATATAAACAGTGTGTGTCAAATAATCAGAATATTGTGAACAAAATGTTTATAATTAAATTCTAAAAACTTAACTCATATATTTTATGTTCCTTACACGTTAATAATTTATATATATATATATATATATATATATATATATAATATATATATATATATATATATATATATATATATATATATATAACTCTCTTTCTTTTAACAACAATAATAATAATAATAATAATAATAATAATAATAATAATAACATTAATAATAGTATGTGTGCGTGTGTGTATGTGCGTGCGTGTGTGTGTGTGTATCGTGTGCGTGCGTGCGTGCGTGTGTGCGCGTGCGTGTGTGTGTGCGTGTGTGTGTGTGTGTTTTACGGTAGGCTCTGATTTGTGATCAGTACGGTAAAAGCTGATCTGCTGTGTTTCAGGAAGCAGTGACTCTCTCAGCTCTGAGGTCCAGTTCAGCCTGACTGTCCCGCTCAGTGACCGCACCGCTGACCCGCTCACAGGTGAGCCTGATTCCTCTCTGCGCCCTGTCTGACCAGTCTGACCACTGCAGGACTTTCAGTTTGACTGGAAACATTAGTGCAGTGGACAGTGGATGACGTCACTACGAGAGTCATCAGTGTATGTAAATATAACACTGACAGTAATAATGTAACTTTAATAATGTAACTATGATAATGTAACTGATAATTTAATAATGTAACTTTAATAATGTAACTGATAATTTAATAATGTCTAATAATGTCTTTAATAATCCTGCCTTTGCTGTGGAGCAACACTCTGCCCCAACTGATGGTGTGATGATCTGAGGAGCATTGCATACGACAGGGCAGGACTTCCAGCTGCCATCTTTCAGCAGGATAATGCTCCCAGGCAGCAAGGGGTTTCCCAGAATGTCTTGCCAGACTGCAACACTTCCTTGGCCTCCAGATTTATCTCCAATCCAGCCTTTATGGGAGCAGCTGGACTCCAGCTTTGGTAACCTGTGAGTGTGCAGGATCTACAGGCCCCAGCCACATATCTGGCTGGGTCAATGCTGCAGGATGATATTCAGAACCTGTACGCTTCCATGATCAACCGGATCTCATCTTGTGTCCAGACCAAACCCAACAGATTTCCACAATAAACTCTAACTCTGAAAAGCTGTAGACCAGGCCTGGATAAGCCTCATATGGTCCTGCCTTATGTAATGTAGTCGGCGTGAACAATGCTGTCAGAAGGTTGAACTCTGTTGTGATCTTTGGGGGTGAGGCTGGGGTGGTGACTGATTGAATCTGTGCGCCAGTCTGTTTAGATAGTCTTAGTGCATCGCTTGGTAAGCAAACAGTGAGTTGAGCAACTTTGAAAGACCTTTGCCCCACCCTGACTCTTCACCTACCTGTTCCCAGACCAGGAATCTTCATAGGACACACCTTTCATCCATACAGAGCTCACAAATCGATCAGATCTCTACTAAATCCCATTGGGTTCATACAGAACTGGACAGCCACATTATTCTGTATTGTGTGTAGGTGTCTCAAAGCGTTCTCAAAGCTTCATTGATGGACATCAAGATGTCCTTAAATCTGTTCTTTAGTTAGATGTAACGTTCCTCCTTTCCTCTGCAGGTTTGGTGTGAAGACCCCGTGTGAGAGGGTGACAGCAGGAAGGACAGTGTCTTGTCTTCGCCAGCATTTACCAAAATGAAGGAGGTGACTCTGCTTCTGATCTGACCTCCAAGGTCCCATCCCAGGCTGCCAGAGGATATTCCGTCTGCACCGGCCCGAACCTGCTTCTGCAAAAAGGTAGTTGAAAATATAACACCTCCTTGTTTCTACTCTCATTGTCCATTTCATGTGGGTGGTGGTGGTGTTGTTGGTGTGTGTGTTGCAGTAGTCTGAGTGGATCAGACACAGCAGTGCTGCTGGAGTGTTTAAGCCACAGCGTCACTCTCCACTCTATCGAACACTCCTACCGAGTGTCTCCACCCCTTATGAATGTAAGAAGTCAGAGACAGAAGCTCATCTGTTTCTGCTGGTTTGTGTTAGTAGATCCTCTAGTCCTTCATCAGTGCTCATAGGACGCTGCCCACAGGACAGTCTCAGCTGGACATTTGGACAGCTCTCAGTTCAGCAGAGACACTGTGGAGTTTAGCTTATCCAGCAGCTCTCTGTTGTTGGCCATTCTGAACCAAAAAACTGAAGCTAGTATTGTGCCAGACTCGCTGCAATGGCAGCAAGTTATCTTCAGTGATCTCGAGTCCCACTTTTGTCTCGGTGGAGACCCAGCAATGAGAATGCATTGATCAGCACCAAGATCAATGATTTTGTTGTCACACATCACATGTGTCCAAGAAGGTGTTCATGGTGTTCAGGTGCAGTATCAAATAGCTATTTCCAGAAGATATGCAGATGAGATTAACCAGTTGTCTTTGTTTATAGAGAACCACTGACCTTATCAAAGAACCATTGAAGAACCCATTTTCTAAGAGTGTTTTGAAATGTACTGACATCTACTAACCCTTCATTGTTGTAGGTGTGGAGAACCAGATCCTGGCCCAGACTTCTTCAGTTCTGCCCCAGACTCCTAGTTTCAGTCCATCCTGGGCGACTCCAACCTCCACCATCTCCTCCACCATCTCCTCCACCACCTCCTCCACTATCTCCTCCTCCTGTCCTGCTCTGCAGCCCTCCTGGCTCTCCTCAACATCCACCACTTGTCCTCTTCTCTCCTCCTCCATCTCCTCCTCCCCTCTGTCTTCTCTCTCCTCCTCCACCCCTGCCTCCTCCACTCTCCCTCAACACTGGTAACAACCAGCTGAGGTGGGCGTGCCCTCCTCCTCTCTCTGCTCCATTACTCCACCATCCTCTCTCCAAGAGCACAGCGCCCCCTGCTGCTGGTGCTAACATTCTTTGTCCAGAGTTGAAAAAGGAGAATATCGAGCTGGTCGGCCTGAGCTCCACCGATTACACGACATCCAACCCTGAGGAGCTCAATAAGGTACCAATTCTAGAATGTCACAAATTCTGTAACCACCTCAAGCTGCTCTAGACTGTCTCCCACCAACACAGTGCTCTGTAATGTCTCCTGCCCACACACTGCCCTAGAAAGCCTGTGTGAGCTCAAATATTCTAGAACGTCCCCCACGAACTCTGCTCTATTATGTCCCCCACCAAGCCAAACTGCTCTAGCATCCCCCATGTGAGCTCAAAATGTTCTACAATGTCCCCCCAACAACAATATTCTTGAACATCCCCCATCAACTCACACTGCTCTAGAATGTCCCCACCCAGGGGTTTCACAAACTCCCTTCTTGAACACCTCACTAACTCTCTAACCACCTCACGCTGCTCTAGACTCCCGCTAACTCCCACTCTTTTTGAATGTCCCCCACCAAACCACCCTGCTTTAGAATCCCCCGTGAACTCATAAAGTTCTAGAATGTCCTCCACAGACTCGCTTAGCGTTTTAGATTATGTCTATCAACTCAGTTGTCTAGATTGTCCCAGCACCAATTCAGAGTTGTAGTATGTCCTCTGCCAGCTGTAACTGTTCTAAGTACCCCGCTCTTCATCTCGGTGCTGTGAGTTCGACCCTGCTTGTAGCTGGTCTGCTTTGTTATTTGCATTTGAGTCCAGATTCAAAACACACCCACCGTCACAACCCTGGTGGGTTTCTAAATTAAATTCCACCTGGGTTGTGTCCCGTGACACCACCAACTCTAGAATGTCCTAGTCCTCTGCAGTGTCCTCCAGCTTTCTACTCATTTGCCACTGTTCTTGAATAATGTTCTAGATTGCACCCCTATAACTCACTCACCCACTACCTCACACTGCACCTACCTCACCATATTCTAGAATATTCCCCTCCAATTCACACTGCTCTTGAATGTCCCCACCAACGTATAGTGCTTTAAAATGTCCCTCCCCCCCCCAAAACTGTCCCCCAGCAATTCCCAGTATTTGGCAATGTTCCCTACCTCACACAGATTGTATGTATTTGTATGTGGACAGGATTTGGGGAATGAGGACGTGGTGGAGATGGACTCGGGGGCCTTCTGAAAAACTGCCTATTAACAGATCTGAGCTGAGTGATGAAGAGAACAGCAGACAGTTGACCTTGGGAGGTGTTTGCTGTGCCCCGACAGAAAGGAAAGCAGAGTTATTAACGGAGATGAAGGTACAGAGGGGTTTTCAGAAGAGTTGACCGTTCTGTTGTCAGCGGTCAGTTTCTGCCCACAGAGCTGCTCTTGGCTGGGTGTTTTTTGGGTGGTTGAACACTGAGTATATGTTATGTGTGTTGTATCTTCATCAGTATGCTCTGGCGAATGAGGTGTGCTGCTCCCTGGTGAATAAGAGCAGTGCTCCGGACCAGAATGACTGGGAGAACAAGCAGAGTGTGTGGACACAGTTAAAAAACACGGGCACAGAGATCACCCGCAGTGACCCACAGTTTCTCCTCAAGGTAAAGACTTAGTCTTTATTGAACCTTTGTTGCCTGATAATGGATGCTACTGATTAAGATGCTCTACTGATAATGACGCTAATTAGTGATGCTCTACCAATGATGACGCTCCACTGGTTATGATTCTCTACTGATGATGATTCTTTACTGATAACGATGTTCTGCTGATACTGACTCTAACAATAATGCCACACCACCTGATAACGATGTTCTTAACTGATAATGACTCTCTAACAATAATGCCACACTACTGATAGCGATGTTCTTAACGATAATGACTCTCTACTTGATAATGCCACACACCACTGATACGCGATGTTCTTACTTTGATAATGACTCTAACAATAATGCCACACCACTGATAACGATGTTCTGCTGATAATGACTCTAACAATAATGCCACACTACTGATAACGATGTTCTGCTGATAATGACTCTAACGATAATGCCACACCACTGATAACGATGTTCTGCTGATAATGACTCTAACGATAATGCCACACCACTGATACTTGATGTTCTGCTGATAATGACTCTCTAACGATAATGCCACACCACTGATAACGATGTTCTGCTGATAATGACTCTCTAACGATAATGCCACACCACTGATAACGATGTTCTGCTGATAATGACTCTCTAACGATAATGCCACACCACTGATAACGATGTTCTGCTGATAATGACTCTCTACTTGATAATGCCACACCACTGATACTTGATGTTCTGCTGATAATGACTCTATGATAATGCCACACCACTGATAACGATGTTCGCTGATAATGACTCTAGCGATAATGCCACACCGCGATAGCGATGTTCTGCTGATAATGACTCTAGCGATAATGCCACACCGCAATGCGATGTTCTGCTGATAAGCGGCTCGCGACCAATGCCACATCACTGATAGCGATGTTCTGCTGATAATGACTCTACGCGATAATGCCAGCCCCACTGATGTGCGATGTTCTGCTGATAATGACTCTGCGATGTGCCAGCCCGATAGCGATGTTCTGCTGATAGCTGACTCCTGCGATAATGCCACACACCACTGATATGATGTTCTGCTGATAATGACTGCGATAATGCCACACCACTGATAGCGTGTTCTGCTGATAATGACTCTAACGATAATGCCAGCCCACTGATAACGATGTTCTGCTGATAATGACTCTAACGATAATGCCACACCTGATAACGTGTTCTGCTGATAATGACTCTACTGATAATACACCACTGATACTTGATGTTCTGCTGATAATGACTCTCGCGATAATGCCACACCACTGATAGATGTTCTGCACGATATTAATGTCTAACGATATGCCACACCACTGATGCCGATGATTTCTGCTGATAATGACTCTAGCGAATATGCCGCACCACTGATAGCGATGTGTTCTGCTGAAATGTGACTCTAACGATAATGCCACACCACTGATAACGATGTTCTTTGATAATGACTCTAACGATAGCATGCCACACCACTGACCGCGATGTTCTGCTGATAAATGACTCTAACGATAATGCCACGCTACTGATACGCGATGTTCTGCTGATAATGACTCGCGATAATGCCACACTACTGATAACGATGTTCTGCACGATAATGACTCTCTAAACGATAATGCCACACCACTGATGCTGATGTTCTGCTGATAACCCAGCTCTCTAACGATAATGCCACACCACTGATAACGATGTTCTGCTGATAATGACTCTAACGATAATGCCACACCACTGATAACGATGTTCTGCTGATAGCCAGGCTCTGCGCGATAATGCCACACCACTGTGCGATGTTTGCCTGATAATGACTCTAGCGATAATGCCCACTACTGATAACGATGTTCTGCTGATAATGACTCACGCTTGATAATGCCACACTACTGATAGCGATGTTCTGCGATAATGACTCTAGCGATAATGCCACACCACTGATGAAGCTCTACTCGTGATGATAAACTGAATTGTTGTCCAAGTGGTCAATTCAACACCCTGGCCAGTGTTTGTCTTCTCCAGGGTGGTTTAGTCAGTGGTAGTTCAGCAGGGTCCCAGACCCTCCATCCCAGTAATTACTGGAAATGTAAAATATTCTCACTGAATGAGAATATTCTCCTCAGAATGAGCGTTCCCATCACAGTATGGGGTAAAGTGCTTTAGGTGCTTCAGCTTTCCTAACGAGCTGTGTATCACTGGCTCACTCTGTCAGGTGGCCGTCTACACCCGACAGGAGCTCAACATCCGCATCACTGCCAACTTCCTGCTGGCTCTGGCTGCCCACCTACCGGAGTCTAAACCCCACCTGAGGAGATACTTCAGTGCTGCAGTCCAGCTGCCCTCTGACTGGCTGGAAGTGACCAGAATCTACAGCACGGTAAGCTGTGTGGTCATCAGGGGTTTAAACCCAGCTGCTCAGGCTCTACGTCAGTCTGATAGAATCTAATTTAATACAGCTTTTACAACGACTGCTTCAGCAGCTTCAGAAGGAAACGCTTATGATGCTTCTGAAGCACCTGTGGATACATCAGTCAGCATCATCATAAAGAGGTCTGGCACTGAGCCACTCATTCTGTCCTTCTTCACTGTCTCAGTGTTTCAGCTCGTCTCTCCCAGCGTGCCTGAAGAAAGCCCTGGTGGACAAATTCAAGCAGTTCAGTGAATATCAGCTGGCCAAATACAACACCCGCAAACTCCGCGGCAAACACAAGAAGAAGAAACACAAAGTCAAGGTAAGAAACACTACTGATAAACGTGTTCTATGGATAATGACACCCTACGGATAATGACACCCTACGGATAATGACACCCTACGGATAGTGACACCCTACGGATAGTGACACTCTACGGATAGCCTGACACCCTACGGATAATGACACTCTACGGATAATGACACTCTACGGATAATGGCACTCTACTGATAATGATGTTCTACTGATAATGGCACTCTACTGATAATGATGTTCTACTGATAAGAACACACTACTGATAATGATGTTCTACTGATAAGAACACACTACTGATAATGATGTTCTACTGATAATGAAGAACTATGGATAATGATATTGTATTTGTAATGACACACTACACATAAGACAGTATTGATAATGTTCCACACTGAAAATAACTGTTACAACTGGTCTAATCAGGTGCTTAATTTAGCGTCTCCCTCCTGCACAGGAGTCAGCCCCTAAGGAGTGGGAGAAGTGGGCGCAGCTGCTCAAAACAGAGAAGGAGGTGGTGAAAAAAATGGTACATTTTTGTCCTTTCTCTGCTTCACTCCTCTCTCACTCAGCACGTCTCACTCTCCGATCTGTGTATGCAAAACAGTTCACTTAATTTGCTTCTTTCCAAAACCGTGTGTGTGTGTGTGTGTGTGTGTGTGTGTGTGTGTGTGTGTGTGTGTGTGTGTGTGTGTGTGTGTGTCTGTGTGTGTTACAGGTGCAGAAGTGTGAGCGTCCTGCCGTGGATAAAAAGCAGAGTGAGTTCAACATGAAGAAGATGATAAAACGTCTCCACATTAAAGAGCCAGCTGAGTTCGTCATGGGCATCCTGGGGAAGAGGTGTGTACCTCCTCAGCGCTGCATTGCTTTAATACACACCACAGCGTCCTCTGCTCAGATCAAGCAGGAGGTGGAGATGAAATTTAGGGTGGAATCAACAGTTCAAACAACAAACTAATGAATGATGAATCAACAAGTTCAGGAGTGAAAACCTTAGGTTTAAATAAACGTTAGAACCCGAGATCGGTACTTTACATGCCGCTTTCTTGGCTTCTTTACTCAGGATCAGAGGAAACTACAGACATGATACACTTATCGTATCTAAACATCATCTCATAGTGTGATAGAAACGAATGAATCAGAGGCGCAGCTAGAATTCACTCATTTTCAGCTGAAATAAATCCCAGTTTAAGGCCAAGGAGCTTCAGTGCATGTGTTTACTGCTCTGTCCGCGTGAACATGATCAACCTGCATACAGACTCTGACTGATCAGAGGCGGGAGCTGATGATCAACCTGCATACAGACTCCTGACTGATCAGAGGCCGAGTGATGATCAACCTGCATACAGACTCTGACTGATCAGAGAGGCGGGGAGCTGGCTCTCAACCTGATCCCAGTGTTCAAATAAAAAGTCCTGAAGAATGTGTATTTATTAAAAATAATAAAAAGCATATTTAAGTTGTAAATATTTTTGTCAAGTTAAATAATTACATCATCATCATCAATATTTTAATGTTTTTATAGTTTTCGATCATTGAAAACTGCAAAATTGTCATAAGGAGTCAAAAGATCACCAGATTCTTGCCAATACTCAGCTCCATTAATAATATTTATTTTTTTCTGTGTAGGAGAGGAGAGGGTTGGTCATTGGTCAGTTGCTGGTATTGATTATTGTGAACGTGTATGTTCACAATACCCATATCTGACCTCTTGACGTTAAGTGCGCAGTGGTCCTAGCGGTGTGGCAGAGGCGGCGAGCGGTCAGCGCTATGAGCTCCGCTTGGCCGGACATAGGAGACCAACTGAGTCTGGAGGGAAACAAAGCGGCTGTTTGGGAAAAACTCATAGGTCTAATAAAACCCCTTTGTATCCTCAGACTGACTGTACATAATCACACCCACCTACAGCGCAGATCCTTCACACTCTAGTGAATACATTCAGCTACTGTAAGCTGCCCCCAGAGAATAGAATAGATCAACAGATAAACAAACATGGAGCAGATAAACAAACATGACCCTGTTAACACCATGTCTAATAGCAGGCGTGGACTAGAGGGTACAAAGCACCCCAGCACTGATCTTATTGGAACTTTGTGTGTTCTCTGGAATGATGAACTCCATCGTACTTTAAGAGGGATGAGTTACAGAGATGGCGACAAAATTAGATGTGGTGATCACTTAACATCTTGACCTCTAACAGCTAGACTTGATCCAAATCCTCACAACCAAGGCTCAAAATCTGGTAAGCTTTCCTGGACGGTAGAGCTTTGAGAAGAAATATCAGTAGAATAGGCAGGAGTCCCCAATACTTTTGTCCATTGTCTGCAGTTTATAACTCTGTTATGTGTGTTTTGTGTTGTTTTGACAATAACTCCTACCCTTCACTGGCCATGTTGAGGAACCTGAGGAACCTGATCACTCAAGGAATTAGCCATCAGCACCATGAACGGATACTGAAGCGACTGAGCTCAAAGGTGACCATCCAAACGCTACATTCCTCTCCATCCGCTTCAGTTTAACGATCCTCTCCGTCCGCTTCAAATTAACGATCCTCTCCGTCCGCTTCCAGTTTATAAGCTCTCTCAATCCGCTTCAGTTTAAGCAGCTCCTCTCCAATATCGCTTCGTTTATACGCTCCTCCTCACGTCTCTACTTCAAGTTTATACATCTCCGTCCGCTTCAGATTTTATAGCTCCTCTCGTCCGCTTCGGTTTGCGCTCCTCCTCTATCGCTTCGGATTTATAAGCTCTCTCCGTCGCTTCGGTTTATAAGCTCCTCTCCGTCCACTTCAGTTCTGCGCAATCCTCTCCGTCCGCTTCAGTTTGATCTCTCTCCGTCCGCTTCAGTTCGCGTCCTCTCCGTCCGCTTCAGTTTAACGCTCCTCTCCGTCCGCTTCAGTTTAGCGATCCTCTCCGTCCGCTTCAGTTTAACGATCCTCTCCGTCCGCTTCAGTTTAACGATCCTCTCTGTCCGCTTCAGTTTATCGATCCTCTCTGTCCGCTTCAGTTTAACGCTCCTCTCCGTCCTCTTCAGTTTAACGCTCCTCTCCGTCCGCTTCAGTTTAACGATGCTCTCGATTACCTTCAGGTTAGCTGTCCTAAGAAGTTTGGACATCACTGTATGTACTGTTTGCTAACTGTGAGTCTCGTAAAGGAAACTGTTTCTCATGCTGTGTGTTGTTGTTACAGAATGCCGTGATCCAGAGCAGACAGTTTCCTTTCCGTTTTCTGTCTGCGTATAAAGTGATTATGGATCTCAAAACGTTCGGTAAGTTAACACACTCGACACAACCTGTTCATTCTCCTTCAAGGACAAACAAACTGTCCTTTAGATCTTAACTTCAGGTGTCCTCTCGATCCGCTTCAGTTGCTGTCCTCTCGATCCGCTTCAGATTAACTGTCCTCTCGATCCGCTTCAGATTAACTGTCCTCTCGATCCGCTTCAGTTTAACTGTCCTCTCGATCCGCTTCAGATTAACTGTCCTCTCGATCCGCTTCAGATTAACTGTCCTCTCGATCCGCTTCAGTTTAACTTTATCCTCTACCGATCCATCTGAATTAACTGTCGCTCTACGATCGCTCGATTAACTGTCCTCGTCAGCTTCCAGTGCTGTCCTCTCGATCCGCTTCAGATTAACTGTCCTCTCGATCCGCTTCGGTTACACTTCTCCCTATCTGCTTCAGATTAACTGTCCTCTCGATCCGCTTCGGTTACACTTCTCCCTATCTGCTTCAGATTAACTGTCCTCTCGATCCACTTCCGGTGCTGATTTAAAAAGTACTTAAAATTAAGAAAAGGCAAGCAGGGTAATATTATGTAAAGTGTAACATTCTCTTTCCTGCAGTCAGTGGTCCTACCATGAGTCGTGAACTATCACTTTTACTGGCGAAATTCTTCTGAAAATTCCCAAGTGTGAGGGTTATCGGAAGAATGACTGGAGCACAGCCAACCGGAAAAAATCTCGCGGCGGATGTCTGGCAGTGCCGATTTATCTGTAAGCATGTGCAAGTTAGCTCAAAGAGCAGCAGAAATACAGTTCAGCAATCAGGTATGTACTTTCAGCCGTAAACCTGGAAACTGAATTCTGAGAGGAGTGTAAACCTCTGATGATGTTTGTTGGTCTAACATGGGGAAGAAGTACACTTCAGAGCTGCTGGAGCGTTATCAGCAGGCTCTGGAGAAGGCTGTCCAGATCTCCTGCAGGTACAACATCCCTCCTGGGCCTTTCCTCATCATCTTCCCAAACGACTGGTCGTCATCCGGAACCTGTAAAGGAGCTGAAGACATCTGCATACCTTCAGACCTTTCCAACAACTCGGACAACACCAACCAGTCAGCTTCAGTAAGACGTGCTAATACATGTTGGGGTTTTGTGTCGAAATCATCTTCAGCTGATGCGCTGATTGAGTTTGTCGCGTGGTCATGCATCGCCGTCCAGTCCTGATGACACTGCTGCCTCTCAAGATCTCGTCTTGAAGACACAGATTCTCGCCATCCGATTAGGTCTCCTGTCCCCATTGAAAATGTGTGGATGCTAGTGGGCCACCTCAACGCCACCCCTACCACACCATCTGCAGAACTGATGAGAGCATTCAAAAGCTTCATGGGATGGATCACTGGAACACCATGAAAGAAAACACCTGACTCCTGAGCGATTTCATGGCACGGTGGCGAATGGAAGCAGACATTTGTTACCATGACAACTCGCATATAAACATTTTATTTACTATCCAAACCCACCAGTGAAGCTAAATGTATCTTCTGAGCTCTATAATGGAATGTAGATAATATAGAAATAGTGGAGAATCTGAATTAATTCCCATTTCTTTAGGGACTGTTTTTTGCCGCTCTACGCCCTGCAGTCCTGCATGTATCCCTCCACTAGTTTAAAGATATGTGAATTTAAAACCTGTTTCAGACTCAGAATCTTCTCAGAACCTTGGTAATCCAGTGAATCAAGGCATCAGACAGGCTGTTCCATCTGAATCTGTTCTCTGTTCCAGGTTCTGGAGGTGGCTCTCCTGCTGGCTCTGATGATCAGCCACTGCTGTGAGCATCCGATCTTCCTGTTATCTCGTTTCCTGACTGACATGCAGGAAGTCAAACTCAAATCTGGCGTTCTCCTGGAAAAGTAATGAAGCATATGATGAAGCAGACCCCATTAAAAGTCTTTGGTTTTGTTCTTGATCATATCGAACATCTGCAGAATGCATCATCCATAAATTACCGTGATTCACATGGAGGTTCTCTGTCTGATCCTGGCATGGCTAGTTGAAAACACCCCTACTTCTGAATAGTGGAGCTATGTATATTATTGCCCGTGTTCAGGTTCAGGGTGATGATGTTGATTGTTCTCCTCTGCTGTGGGAACTGGAAATCCACTTCCACCGAATCTCACGTAGAACAGCTTCTTCACCGAACTGACCTGAAGAAAAGCGAGGTTCTGTTTTCTTTCCATTAACCTTTAGACCTTTTAATACAAACAGATTACAGGAAAGAATGAAAGAAAGAAAGAAAAAGAAAAGAAATGAAAAGAATGAAGAAAAGAAAGAAGAAAGAAAAGAAAAGGATGGAAAGAAAGAAAGAAATGAAATGAAGAAAGAAAGAAAGAAAATGAAGAATGAAAGAAAGAAAAAGAAAAGAAGAAAGAGAAAGAAGAATGAAAAGAAAAGAGAAAAGGAGAAGAAGAATGAAAGAAAGAATGAAAGAAAGAAAGAAAGAAAGAAAGAAAAGAAAGGAAAAGAAGAAGAAAAAGAAAGGAAAAGAAAGAAAGAAAAGAAAGGAAGAAAGAAAGGAAAAGAAAAGAAAGAAGGAAGAAAAGGATGGAAAGAAAGAATGAGGGGAAAAAGGAAAAAGAGAAAGAAAGAAAAAGGATAAGGAAAAAGAAAGAAGGAAAGAAAGAAAAGGATGGAAGAAAAGAAGAAAAGAAAGAAAAGAAGAAAGAAATGAAGAATGAAAAGAAAAGAAATAAAGAAGAATAAAAGAAAAGAAAAGAAAAGAAAAAGAAAAGGAAAAAGAATGAAGAAAAGAAAAAGAAAGAAAGAAAAAGAAAAGAAAAAGAAAAGAAAAGAAAAGAAGAAAAAAGAGAAAAGAAAAGAAAAGGAGAAGAAGAAGAAAAGAAAAGAAAGGAGGAAAAGAAAGAAGAAAGGAGAAAGAAGAATGAAGAAAAGAAAAGAAAAAGAAAGAGAGAGAAAAGAAAGGAAGAATGAAAGAAAGAAAGAAAGAATGAAGAATGAAAGAAGAAGAATGAATGAAAGAAAGAAAGAAAGAAAAATGGAAGAAAAGAATGGAAAGAAAGAAAAGAAAGGAAAAGAAAGAAGAAAAGAAAGAAGAAAAGGAAAGAAAGAAAGAAAGAGAAAGAAAGAATGGGAAAGAAGAAAGAAAAAACAACAAAGAGTTAGAATGCAGATAAAAATTGCAGTAACAACTTTTCATCCTTTCTTTGTTCTCTCTTTCTTTCCTTCTTATAGGATTATGTATATAACTCTCTCTTAGTGAGTGGATAATATCATCGTACTGGATGAGTGTAATTCATACTGGTTAAAGAATGAAATTGTGGAGAAGTACTGGAAGGAGATGGTCAGTGATCCTCTACTGGTCAACATAGTATTGACGCCGAGGTGAGTTTGTGTCTCTGTCCATTTCTGATAAACCAGGTCCAGTCAGGAGAACATTATCGTATCTCACATACCTACAGTTCCCTGAATGCTGGTGTAAACCAGACGGAACCAGTCAGTAGAGTCCGGATCAGGTCCGGATCAGGTCCGGATCAGGTCCGGATCAGGTCCGGATCAGGTCCGGATCAGGTCCGGATCAGGTCCGGATCAGGTCCTGTTTAAACCAGACTAAAGCAGTAATGATCTCTGTCCCTGTGTTCCAGTAGATTCTCTGTCACCGAACCTGGAAACACCAGAAGGGTCTACCTGAATGGGTTCAGTGAGCAGATCCTCCAGGTAGAGGTCACATTTCCACACTGATATTGATTATATTCACCCTTTAAATACACTGTCCAAAAGTTTGTGGACAGCCCTTCTAATGAATGCATTCAGCTTTAAGTTGCAATCAAATCCTCACAGCAATGCTTCAGAATGTAGTGAAGTCTTCCCTGGACGGTAGAGACAGTTACTCCAACAGAAGCAGGATCATCTCTTTTAATCGTGTTTGAAATTGCTGTATGGGTGAAGGTTTGTTTCAGAGAGAGGCTCCTCCAGGTTCTTACGGCCGCCAGCAGAGCACCGACAAGCTGCATAACATCCTCTCAGCAGGAAATTAACACACCAAACCCTGAGATAAAGAGACCAGCGTTGTCCCTGTACAAGTCCCAACTCTCAGTATCTACATGCTGAAGAGCATCAGATTGATGAGATAAAGATATCAATCAATCAATCAATTTGTAGTCTGTTCCAGCCTGAAGAACATCAGCTCTTCTTCTGAGCTCCTCAGAAATCTCATTTTGTTCTACATGATGCAGGTCCACAAACATGTTGTGAAGATCAGACTTTGATAGATCCTGTTCTTTAATTTAGACAGGCCGCCCACTCACACCTGATTGTCTCCTATTGATTGAAAACACCTGACACTAATTTCACCTTCAGATGATCTGTACTGATCCTGAAGGTTCTCATACTTTTGTCCTCACACATCTGGAATCCTGGACCACTTTCCTCCATAAATAAATGATCTAAACCAAAGAAGTGATCTTTAGACACCAACCCTCTCTGACCGTCTCTGTCCTCAGGTGGCGCGAGGTGCGGGTGTTTATCTCCTCGACGATTCAGGGATATACCCGCGCTGAGAGGGGCGTTCTGGTCTGGTGTGTTTCCAGGAAACTCCAGGCGCCGATGCAGCTCCACATTACTTGTACCTGCAGGAGGTGGAACTACGTTGAGGCGTCACCGAGGAGGAGTCCAACCAGGCCACTCAGCTCTGTCTGTCTGAGGTGTGCCGCAGCCAGCTTCTGCTTGGCATTCTTGCAGAGAGATATGGGATGGTGCCACCTCGACCTAAGCTGCCTGACCTTCCTCAGTACAGCTGGGTGAGACAGGCCTAGTACACTGCTGCAATGGCACACACCCTAAAAACCTACAGTCAGCCAAGTCCGGTAGAATAGTTGCACAAATGAGTGTGGGATTTCAGCCAGTGAGCCACCACCATGTGAGATGCAGGTTCAATTCCAGTCTGGGCCAACATGCTGTGCTACACCTTGGCGGCAGCCAGGATTACGCCCTAAAGGCGAGGTATTAAGTCAATGATAGATGGTTTGTCCGTCTCTGTTCAGCTGAACTTCATTGGCGAGTTGTCGATCTGAGATGGAGGTGCGTCCAGTTCGAATGCCTGTATCCAGACTCCGCCCAATGCCGAATGTTCTTCTACTTCAGATCTCCTCACCTGGTCAGGTGTGCCCAGCAGTGTTCTCACATCTGTACCTGCATACACACGTCCCTGTGGCAGACAGACCTGCAGGAGTGAAGTGTGTGTGTGTGTGTTTGTGTGTGTGTTTGTGTGTGTGTGTGTGTGTTTGTGTGTGTGTTTGTGTGTGTGTTTGTGTGTGTGTTTGTGTGTGTGTTTGTGTGTGTGTGTGTGTGTGGCAGTGTGTGTTGTATGTTTGGGGTCAGTTCGTGCCCTGAGGACTGGAGAAGACTTCTAGATGAGTCCAGCCAAGCACCAGGTAAAATGACCAGGCTGAAGGACTGGATCCGGAGTCAGCAGTTCAGAGTGACTGAAGAGTGAGTGATTTATCGGTGTTCTTTATAATACTGTATATATTCGTACACATATTCCAACAGTCTGTCTGTCCAGCTGTCTGTCTCTATCTGTCTGTCTGTCTCTGTCTGTCTGTCTGTCTGTCTGTCCAGTATTTTAATATTTTAATATGAAATTTATTTCCAGGAAAGAATATATAATCTGATGCCACATTTTACGATACAATAGTATGTCAGTCATTCTGTGGTGTGTGTGTGTGTGTGTGTGTGTGTGTGTGTGTGTGTGTGTGTGTGTGCGTGTGTGTGTGTGTGTGCGTGTGTGTGTGTCTTGTGGCGTGTGTGTCAAGTATTCTTGGCGTGTTGCCCGCCAGTTACCCATGTGAGGTGGGCGGGGGTGAGGTGGGCCAGGCCAGCACGTCGTGTGAAAGGTCTGGAGGCCTTTGCTAAAGCAGCGTTGGAGGATCTGTGGGAAGCCTTGGAGAAGCAGTTTGTGGAGGTCAGTGTTTAAAACATGTGGCTGTTATTGCATCACCGCGACCTACGATTAAATGTTACTCGTTAGTAATATTCAGAGCTGTGCGACTCTGTAGTTATGACCCTGGGACGGACTAGGGTATATACTCTACTGAGGTTCTCAAAGACAAGGCTGTCACGCCAAATCTTAGGCCCTGGGTACATGGGTTTGCCCAGAGCCCCTCTTTCCATCCATGTGAAGGTCCATATGATCCATTCAGTCCCCCAGCAGTCAAATCTTCACTTTGCAGGACCCAAAATGTCCCCGTCTATACATATGGACAGATAGGCTTGGACTAGGCTTAAACCCTGGCCAGCAAACATACCCTTAATGTTAACATATAAATAGAATCGTGTCCTTTGCAGTGAAACACACACACACACACACACACACACACACACACACACACACACACACACACATGCCAGGGCGGGTGGGCAGTCTATAGTGCATTGCTCAAGAGCACTTCAGTCATGTCCTGCCAGTTCAGGGTCTCGAACCAGCAACCTTACAGTCAAGGCTGCTTCACTAGCCACCAGACCACAGCTGCCCCCAAGAGTTGGAGTTTGAGGGGTTCATCTCTACACTAAACGTTTAGTAAATGTTCTGTAAATGTTCTACAAATAATATTTTAACAATAATATTAATTCCTGAAATTCCTGATTAATCGATGGTTTAAGCACAGTTAGGAAGTAGATTTGGCCGACCTGACATCGGAGATTAACGAACAGGAAATTTATCTGGACGCCCAGCGGCGCCACTTCCATGGCCGAGGGAAGCTGGTTTCTATGGCGATAGAGAAAATTCAGGGGTGCCAGCAAGGAGAATCTTGCTGGTAGAGAGCAGCTCACAGAGGAGCAAGACTGCCTTTATGGTATCTTTGTAGCACTCACTGTCCATCCTATCTACAACTACTCTGATACAGGGAGCTCTTTGTGGTTCTATAATTCAGACTGTAGTTCATCTGTTTCTCTGCAGACTTTATTCTCCTCCGCTTTCACCCTGATCTCCAATCATGTCAGGACCCCACAGGACCACCACAGAACTTGAGTATATGATGTGGGTGGTGGGTCATTCTCAGCACTGCAGTCACACTGACATGGTGGTGGTGTGTTAGTGTGTGTTGCTGGTACGAGTGGATCAGACACAGCAGTGCTGCTGGAGTGTTTAAACACTGTGTCCACTCACTGTCCACTCTATGAGACACTCCTACCGAGTGTCTCCTCCTTGTAGATGTAAAGTCAGAGACAGGAGCTCATCTGTTTCTGCACAGTTTGTGTTGGTCGTCCTCTAGTCCTTCATCAGTGCTCACAGAACGCTGCCCACAGGACGCTGTTGGCTGGACGTTTCTGGTTGGTGGACTGTTCTCGGTCCAGCAGTGACACTGAGGGGTTTAAACACTCCAGCAGCACTGCTGCGTCTGATCCACTCATACCAGCAACACACACCAACACACCACCACCATGTCAGTGTGACTGCAGTGCTGAGAATGACCCACCACCCACATCATAGCTGCTCTGTGGTGGTCCTGTGGGGTCCTGATCATTGAAGATCAGGGTGAAAGGAGGAGAATAAAGTATCAGAGAAACAGATGAACTACAGTCTGGAATCATAGAACCACAAAGTTCTCCTGTGTGATCAGAGGAGCTGATAAAATGCAGAATCCATTAATAAAATCATGGTTTGAAGCTTTTGTTTATTTTCGTTCTTTCTCCTGTCCCTCAGGCTGGCCTGGCACATGCGCTCCAAACCCCGAACAAGCACAGTAAAGTACCAGTTTGTGATGTAATGTCCTATTTCACAGCCGCAAGCCAGTCAGCCAGTGGTGTACAGCACCTCCTACGCTGCCTCGTCCAATGGCTGAGGAGGAGAAAAGAGCAGGCGGAGGAGTTGCCCACCAGCACACCTTACAGGTGATTACAGACTTAACACAGTGTTGATAATGCAGCACACAACAGCACAAGACCCTCATAGCAGCTGTGGAGCTGCTCTGCTGCAGCAGGGTGTGGAGATCTCTCCGTCATAGAAGCCACTATGAGAGCTTTATGGTATCAGAGGGGGTTTGAGGAGAACGGAAGAGCGTCTGTACAAAGACTGATGCTGAAACATCACAGAGCTGAAAGAATTCCGCATGGAGGAGTGGGAACGTCGTTCTTCCAGTCGATGTCAGAGACGGTAGATGGTTATGGTTAATGGATCAAACGTCTCTTTTTGTTTCAGAGACCTGCTGTCGGAGTTCCTCTCACAGATAGCTGAGCTGAGGAGAGCGAAAGCTCTGGCGTTACTTATTGACGGCGCAGATGCGGTGCGCGACACGAGAGGCCAAGCAGTTTCTGAATGGATACCAGAGCGACTGCCCAAGGCAAGATTGTATGTGTGTGTGTGTGTGTGTGAAGATCAGGATCCTAAGATCACATGTGCAGGGAGCAATAAGGGGAGCAGGAGGAAGGGGAGGAAAAGAGTTGAACATCCTGACTCCCTGGTGGACGGATCTGTCCCTCAGTCCGCTGGTTCAGGCTTGAAGACTCTGCAGTCTCCTCCCTGATGGCATCAGGCTGAAGGAGCTGTGGAGTGGGTGGGTGGCTTTCCGAGCGAGGCAGTTGCTGTGAATGTCCTGGAGGGAGGGGAGAGAGAGGTGCCAACGATCTTCTCAGCTGCTCTCACAATGCGCTGGAGGGTCTTGGAGCAGGACGAGGAGCAGGCGCCGCACCACACAGTGATGCAGCTGGTCAGGATGCTCTGAATGGCACCACTGTAGAAGGTGCCACAGTGAAGTGTTCAGTCCCAGCCCTATGTGCTCTGTGGTGGTCCTGTGGGGTCCTGATCATTGCAGATCAGGGTGAAAGGAGGAGAACAAAGTCTGCAGAGAAACAGATGAACCACAGTCTGAATTCTAGAACCACAAAGTGCTGCTGTAAGATCAGAGGAGCTGATAGAATAGTGAGTGTAGACACAAGGAGGTGCTCATAAGTCAGTATGTGTTTCAGCATTCACAAGTTCATCCTGATGTTCTTCTCTCAGGGTGTCTGTCTGGTCCTGAGTGTCACCAAAGACTCTGCCCTTGGGACCACCATTGCCAAGAAGAAGGGGTGTTTGGTGTTTCCTCTGGGTCAGCTGTCTCTGCCGGACAGGAAGGAGATTGTGCAGAAGGAGCTGAGTGTGTACGGAAAGAAGCTGAGTGATTCTGCCTTCAATAACCAGGTGAGACTGAGATGATGAACGGAGGAGACAGTGAGGAACACGTGCAGGTAGACAGCAGACCCTCAATGTCCTGTTGTGTCTCTGTAGCTTCAGACGCTGCTGATGAAGAAAGGAGCTACGAGCCCGTTCTACCTCCACTTAGCCTGCAAGGAGCTGAGGAACTATGCCTCCTTTGAAACGGTAAGACAGTGATGATGATGGTCTGTCCAAATGTTTGTGGACACTTCTTCTTATAAATACATTCATTAAAGCCCCCCAGTATTGAGCTGTGGAGCAGTGGAACTGTGTTCTCTGGAATGATGGAGGTCCATCCAGTACCTTTATTTAGGGTTTTATCCAGGTTTTATTGAAACAACAGGTTCTGTCTCCCAACGTCTGACCTTCACAACACAAGTTTGTGGAAGTGTAACATGACATTAACACAGGTGGTTTCTGAGGAGCTCAGAAGAGATGTTGATGCTCATCAGGCTGGAAAAGGTTACAGAACCATCTAAAGAGTCAGACAGATTGTGTAATAATGGAGGAGATTCAAGACCATGATTACCCTCCCCAGGAGTGCTCCACCAACAAAGATCACACCAAGAGCAAGGTGTGTAACAGTCCACCAGCTCACAAAGGAACCCAAGAGAACTTCTAAGCAACTAAAGGCCTTTCTAACATTGGCTAACGTTAATGTTCACGAGTCCACCATCAGGAGAACACTGAACACCAGTGGTGAGCATGGCAGGGTTAGAGGGAGAAGCCTCTGCTCTCCATAAAGATCATCACTGCCCGTCTGCAGCTTGATAAAGATTGGAGAACGAAGAGTGAAAAATACTCCATTCCAGCTTAAAAAGGTATCCCATCTGTGAAACACGGTGGTGGTAGTTTCACGTTTTTATGTGCCTCTTTTAGTGAATTAATTCAGAATTCAATGTTCCATCAATGATCTCAGCAAATTCTACAGGAAAATTTCAGGACATCTGTGAGCTGAATCCCAAGAGGATGTGGGTCATGCAGAAAGACAACGACCTTATGCTCACAAGTCGTCCCACCAAAGAATGCTTAAAGAAGAATGAAGGTAATGTTCTGGAACGACCCAGTCAGAGTCCTGACCTTAATCCAGTAGAAATGTTGTGGAAGGACCTGAAGCCGCAGTTCATGGAAGGAAACCCACCAACAGAACAGAGCTGAAGCTGGTTTGTTTGGAGGAATGGACTCAAATTAGCGCAGGACTGATCAACAGTTACGGAAACGTTTAGTTACAGTTATTGCTGCACAATATTGTAACCAATAAATAAATGAGCAAGTGTGATTTTGGTTCTTCTTACCTACTTCCAGATGAAGAATAACCTGCAGACGCTTCCTCCATCACTGTCTGAGCTGGTGAAGTACAGTCTGCTCCGGCTGCAGTCTCAGTACGGGGCTGCAGGGCTGGACTGGACACTGGCAGCACTGACCATCAGCTCTATTGGTATAGAATATAGACTCTCATAACTTCAACACTGTTATAGTTCATATCAATTTCAAAGGCCCAGAACAGAGCCATGTGGGACCATCTATAGTGTTTGTTGTCACTCTGCTCTGTCTGCAGGTCTAAGGGAGAGAGATCTGTTTGCTGTACTGAACCTGTGTAGTGACCTGACCTCCATACGAGGCCCGCTGACCTGGCAGGAAGTGCTTACAGTCGCCCGAAACCCGAGGAGCCGCATGCCCATGGCGATGTTCTCTCAGCTGGCTCGGAGTTTACAGAGGCGAGTGCTGGGATACAGAATTCAACACGTTGACCAGCCTTAGTTCAATTCCCTGAACTGGCAGGACATGACTGAAGTGCCCTTGAACGAGGCACCCAACTCCCCATCTGCGACCATAGATAGGGCTGCCCACCACTCCGGGCATGCGTGTTCACTGCCCCCTAGTGTGCGGATTCACTAATGTGCATGTGTCTCTATCGCAGAGGACCAGTTTCCCTGTGTGCAGGACAGTGTGTCTATATGCACATTTACAAATTTACATTTACACTCATCGTCAAAATAGTTGCAACCAGCATCGGCTGAAAGGAGTGAAACATGGAGTGAAGGTTGTGAGACATGCGAAGGATTCACTCATGCATGTGACGTAAGCAGGGACGGCCTTATTTCTATACCTGCCCGACCATATAAGGTCGTCCCATTCCTATTGCTTTCTATTCTGACTCGTGCTGTTGTGTTGGTAACATCCTTCGCGCTCTTTATATGCCACCCCCAGTAGGGGGAGCTGTGCTTTGATCTCAGCAAATTCTACAGGAAAATTTCAGGACATCTGTCTGTGAGCTGAATCCCAAGAGAATGTGGGTCATGCAGAAAGACAACGACCTTAAGCTCACAAGTCGTTCTACCAAAGAATGCTTACAAGTTGCATGAGTGAATCCTTCGCATGTCTCACAACCTACTCTCCATGTTTCTCCATGTTTCAGCTGATGCCTTCTGGTTGCAACTATTTTGACGACTTGAGGACAGTCATTGGCTCATGAGCTGCTGAATGCTTTCCTGTTAAGTCAGAGTCAAAACGTGCTATAAACAGGGTGTGCTTTATGTAAATGATATGCAAATGAGGTTAACAAGTGTGATGTTCTGCATGTAATTATCTTTCTTTCTGCTTCTCCAGTTTAATCCACCCATCTCTCTCTCATGAGCTGGACCAGCCGCTGACTCTGACCCATCTGGACGTGAGGTCAGCTTTTGAGCAGCTCTATCTCTCCACTAAGGAGGACCGAGCCAGGGCACATCTGATACTGGCCGGTAATCAAGCAGATTCCTAAATCGAAATCTAAAGTCTGGGGGGCTTTATGTGATGTTAACGTTGATTCACTTTTCAAAACCAAAGTTGTGAATAAAAAGGTGAAATGTAATTGTAATAAATGTCATTGTCTAATTGTCCTGTTTCGTGCAGCCCACCTCTGGGTGCGGTCGGACCCTCAAGGGAAAGACACGTTTCTTCACAGTGAGGCAGACGCTCTGGTCCATCTTCCTGCCCATCTGGTCAGTGGTCTTCTGATGCTCTTGTGACCCAGCTTCTCAAAAACGTGGTTAACTCGTATCGTTTCATTTGTGTTCGCAGATGGAGAGCGAGCAGCGGCAGCCCATGCTTTCACTGCTTTCCAGTCACTACTTCATGTTTGCTAACGTGCATCATGGACTTCTGCACCCCCTCCTGGAGACGTACCTCATGTTCGGTGAGACACATTCTACTAATATTGGTAGAAGCTTGTAGTGGTGAAATCCATGTGAAGGAACCATCTCTTATGAATATTAGATCTTACTACACAGTTCATCCACATCTCACCCTGATCTTCAATGATCAGGACCCCACAGGACCATCACAGAGCAGATATTATGTGGGTGGGGGGTCATTCTCATCCTTCTGCTGCTGGAGTTTTTAAACCGTGTGTCCACTCACTGTCCACTCTCCTATCGAGTGTCTCCACCGTATAGATGTAAAGTCAGAGACAGAAGCTCATCTGTTTCTGTACAGTTTGTGTTGGTCGTCCTCTAGTCCTTCATCAGTGCTCACAGGACGCTGCCCACAGGAAGCTGTCGGCTGGACATTTCTGGTTGGTGGACTGTTCTCGGTCCAGCAGGGACACTGAGGGGTTTAAACACTCCAGCAGCACTGCTGTGTCTAATTCACTCGTACTAGGGAGTAACAAAGTACAGTCAGAGGAGCTGATAAAATGGACAGCGAATGTAGAGGTGGTCATAATGTTATGGTTGAATATTGTATGATTAATCGTAATGGCTTTGTAATTCTGTAGATCAGAAATGTGTGTTTCTACCATTAAAATCCATGTTAGAGATATTGATTTTGAGTTATGTAACAACTGAGTTATGAATTGTACTGCTGGAGGCATTTCAGGCGTAATCAGGACTCTTCACCTCCTGTCTGTAGAATAAGGTTTACTTGATTCCTTCAGTCCGTTTACTGCTGCATTAACCCTGTTCTTTATTCCTTATTCTTCATTAGCACTGAGAACTGAAGCTGTCAAGCTGCTCTCGTCAGAAACTTCAGGTAGGTACCTCCTTCCAGTCATGTTAAGGAGCTGCAGGCTGTGCAGTGAGTGAGTGGAGTTTAATGTGTTGGTGTGTGTAAGGAGCTGGAGAAGGAGCTGCAGGCTGTGCAGTGAGTGGGTGGAGTTTAATGTGTCGGTGTGTGTAAGGAGCTGGAGAAGGAGCTGCAGGCTCAAGCATTATTCCGTAATTACTCCACAGGTGACCTAAACGATCTTCAGGCCTGTCACTCATTCCTGAAGCGCCACGCCTCCCTCCTCTCCTGCTGGCCAGCTCTGTATGTGCAGCAGGCTCTGAACGAACCGGTCGGCTCCTCTGCTCACTCCTGGGCTCTGAGGCTGGTGGAGGACGGAGCAGTGAACGCGGTCAGGAAACTGAACAACACCGACGAGCCACAGCTGGAAACTGGGTACGACTGGTGTGATCTGGTTGTTGCCGTGTGGACGAATGCTGGACATCCTATACTCCCTGCTGGTTTGACTGTAGCTCAGCGTTTCATTGCTGGTTCTCTTGCAGTGAGCTGGTGTCCACATTCCAGAGTGAGCCGTCCTGCGTGGCTCTGAGTCCGGCCGGAGGGTGTTTGGCGGTGGGGACGGAGCAGGGAACTATACACATCATCCACACACAAACCAACCAGGTACAACCTGCTGTTCATACACATTAACCACCTTTCTCTCTGCACAGGGCATAGCTTAGATGAAGGAAGGATTAGAACTAGGCTTTGGATGACAGCGTCCTGTGGGCAGTGTCCTCTGACCACTGAAGAAGGACTAGAGGATGACCAGGAAGAGTGTGTTTGCTGTGGGGTGGCTGAGCACTTTCTACAGCACTCGATACGATGCTGTTATCTTTGCTGGACTGACACTTTTGGGTTAGAACTTTTGATCACCTTCACATCTGTCTGCCAAAACAGGAAGTGAAGTCGCTGGTCACTAACTGTGATGGCATCTCCAGCTGTGTGTTCCTGAATGACAGTGTCCTGAGCACCACCTCATATGATGGACAGGTGGAGGTGTGGGACATTAACAGTGGTTGCAGGTGAGGGTGTGGAAAAGCTTCAAAAGACTTCTAAAGACTCTGAGATAAAACACCCCTTATAATTTTTACAGGAGTGGGCGGAGCTAAACGTGAGTAGGCTGAATAGGTGGGAATATGTAAATTGTCTGAGTGACATCATACAATCAGCTACTTCAAAACAGGCTGATTCTGCTGCTTAGTCTCAACATATAGACTGTCTGGACTATTTGGACTGTATGGACTATCTAGACTGCATAGACTATGTATAGACTATGGACTGTGCGGACTATATAGACCATATGGACTATATAGACTATCTAGATGGTATAGACTGTAGACTATAGACTATGAATAGATTATGGACTGTGCAGACTATATAGACTGTATGGACAATATATGCTATATGGACTATATAGACTCTAGACTGTATAGACTATGTAGACTATTTGGACTATATAGACTGTATGGACTATATAGACTCTAGACTGTAGAGACTATGTAGACAGTATGGACTGTATGGACTATATAGACTCAATGGACTATATAGACTCTGGGCTATATAGACTCTAGACTGTATGGACTATATAGACTGTATGGACAATATAGGCTATATAGACTCTAGACTGTATAGACTATGTAGACTGTATAGACTGTATGGACTATATAGACTATATGGACTGTATGGATTGTATGGACTGTATGGATTGGGAAGTGAATGGTATGTTTACACACAGAGCTATATAAACAAAACCTGATTGTCAAATTTTGAAATTGAGATTGATATTGTTATTAATTATTAATAGTTTAGTCGTTAACTCTGAAACCCAGCTGTGTTTTGGAACCACTAACCAGCATCTCTTCTGTTTCTTAAAGGACGGCCCACCTGACTGCCCACTCCAACAGGATCACAGGGTGTGAGGTCAGCGCTGACAAGAAACACTTTGCCACCGTCTCATTAGACTCCAGTCTGAAGGTAAGAACACACGCGAGTGTGTGTGTGTGTGTGTGTGTGTGTGTGTGTATCCTGTACAGCTGTGTATCCTGTATATTTGGTCCAGTTTCCTCTAGTCTGTTTATATAATGTACATTATATATGTAGTATATATTTGTCTATATTGGGCTGAAGTCACTGAGGTGGTCTGTAAGCTCCTCAGTGGTGGGGCTCCAGGGGTGGATGAGATCCGCCCAGAGTATCTCAAGTCTCTAGATGCTGTTGGGCTGTCCTGGCTGACACGCCTCTGCAGCATCGCATGGCGGACGGGGACAGTGCCCCTGGAGTGGCAAACCGGGGTGGTGGTTCCCCTGTTTAAAAAGGGGGACCGGAGAGTGTGTTCCAACTATAGGGGGATCACTCTTCTCAGCCTCCCCGGGAAAGTCTACGCCAGGGTACTGGAGAGACGAATTCGGCCGTTAGTCGAACCTCGGATTCAGGAGGAACAATGCGGTTTTCGTCCTGGCCGCAGAACACTGGACCAGCTCTACACCCTCCGGAGGGTGCTCGAGGGTTCATGGGAGTTTGCCCAACCAGTCCACGTGTGTTTTGTGGATTTGGAGAAGGCATTCGACCGCGTCCCTCGGGGTACTCTGTGGGGGGTGCTCCGGGAATATGGGGTCCGGGGCCCTCTGTTAAGGGCTGTCAGGTCCTTGTACGACCGGAGCAGGAGCCTGGTGCGCATTGCCGGCAGTAAATCGGGCCTGTTCCCGGTGCATGTTGGACTCCGGCAGGGCTGCCCTTTGTCACCGGTTCTGTTCATAACCTTTATGGACAGAATTTCTAGGCGCAGCCAGGGGCCGGAGGGGGTCCAGTTTGGGAACCACAGGATATCGTCTCTGCTTTTTGCGGATGATGTTGTCCTGATGGCTTCTTCAGGCCAGGACCTTCAGCAGGCATTGGAGCGGTTCGTAGCTGAGTGTGAAGCGGCTGGGATGCGAATCAGCACCTCCAAATCTGAGGCCATGGTTCTCGACCGGAAAAGGGTGGCTTGCCCTCTCCAGATTGGTGGAGTTGTCCTGCCCCAAGTGGAGGAGTTCAAGTATCTCGGGGTCTTGTTCACGAGTGGGGGTGAGAGGGAGCATGAGATTGACAGACGGATCGGTGCTGCCGCCGCAGTCATGCGGTCGGTGTACCGGTCCGTTGTGGTGAAGAAGGAGCTGAACCGAAAGGCGAAGCTCTCGATTTACTGGTCAATCTACGTTCCCACCCTCACCTATGGCCATGAACTGTGGGTAATGACCGAAAGGACAAGATCACGGATACAAGCGGCCGAAATGAGTTTCCTCCGCAGGGTGGCCGGGCACTCCCTTAGAGATAGGGTGAGATCCTCGGCTACCCGGAGGAGCTCGGAGTAGAGCCACTGCTCCTCTACATCGAGAGGAACCAGTTGAGGTGGCTCGGGCATCTGTTTCGGATGCCCCCTGGGCGTCTCCCTGGGGGGGTGTTCCAGGCACGTCCTACCGGGAGGAGACCGCGGGGTAGACCCAGGACACGCTGGAGGGACTATGTCTCTCGGCTGGCCTGGGAACGCCTCGGGGTCCCTCCTGGGGAGCTGGCTGAGGTGTCGGGGGAGAGGGAAGTCTGGGCTTCCCTGCTTAGACTGCTGCCCCCGCGACCCGGCCCCGGATAAGCGGAAGAAGATGGATGGATGGGTTTTATTGGATTGAATGGTATGTTGACACGAGGGATGACCTGAAATGAAATGATCCCGTTGATAAATGTATTGTTGTAAACTTTCAAAGTAAGTTCATATGAACTGAATAATCCATTCTGCAGAAAATCGGATTTTGTCAGTAATCCGATCAGTATGTTTATATGCATTATATATAATCATTATTATAATTAGTGATGCAGTATTATGGTCTGTTGTCATGGTTGCGTGCAGGTGTGGTCGTCTCAGAAGGGGAAGCAGGTGGTGTCTCTGCTGACGCCCTGTCCTCTGAACTGTGTGACATTTGACCCTGAGGGTGGTCTGTTGGCGGTGGGCTGCTGGGACAGAGCGGTGCGAGTGTGGGACTGGATCAAGCAGGACAGATGGAAGGTGAGGGAAGAACCTGAGGTTACCATGGGAACTAAATTATAAACTAAATTCTAACTGAATCTCTCTCTCTCTCTCTCTCTCTCTCTCTCTCTCTCTCTCTCTCACTCAGACTCTCTCAGGTCATCACTCATCTGTCCGCAGTGTCTCCTTCTCTCCTACCTCCTCTCTGCTGTGTTCTGGTGGTCTGGATGGCGAGGTGCTGCTGTGGTCGTTTCCTAGTTCGGCCTGCGTGGGGCGCTATCAGGCTCACCATGGCTCCACTCAGGCTCTGAACTTCCTGCCTGGAGGAGAAACTCTGCTGACTGCTGGACATGACGGCATGGTGAACACTTTAATGAGCGTTATAGAGCGCCCCCTACACTTCCTGTAGTGTATTACAGTCTGTCAGAATGAGCATGTAGATCATATGAAAATTATAGAGCGTTATAGAGCGCCCCCTACGCTTCCTGTAGTGTATTACAGTCTGTCAGAATGAGCGTGTGGATCATATGAACATTATAGAGCGTTATAGAGCGCCCCCTACGCTTCCTGAAGTGTAGTACAGTCTGTCAGAATGAGCGTGTGGCTCTTAAGAACATGCAGCAGCATGTGTTTTGATCGAGTTTGTGTTTTTGAAACAGGTTCAGCTGTGGTCAGGTGGTCTTGGATCATCCGTTTCTGTGCTGGGGGAGGAGAAGGTACGATACTAGATAAAGGTTTTATGCTCCTTATTGATTTTTGGAACTGATGATGGTGAAATAAGATTACTCGTTCGTTACAGAAAGCCTTAAAGTCGAGTTTGTGCAAGCCTGCAGCGGTCACAGAGAACGCTGCTCTCTGCGTGGCTGTGACTCATGGATTTGCTGCCGTTGGTTATCATGGAGATGGTCTCAAACTGTTCGAGTTGGAGTCGGGTAAAAACAAAACCTCAGTAGCTTTCACCAGCAAACTGCTGCTGTTATACAATAAACACAGTTACTATATAACTCAGAGTAGACACTGAATAATTCATATCCATTATCCATTCCATATCCATTATGAATTATTCAGTGTCTACTACAAATAATTCAGTATCAATTATGAATTAGACACTGAATAATTCATAATGGATATTGGATACTTTGTTGTGAATCAGGAATAATTCATAGTAGATTAATTATCTCTCTCTCTGTCTCTGTCTCTGTCTCTCTCTCTCTCTCTCTCTCTCTCTCTCTCTCTCTCTCTCTTCTGCAGGTCAGAGAGTGTGGTCCACTGAGGACCTGCAGGTATCCATGCCATGCCTGCTGTGGATGGGGGCTAAGGGGGTGAACGTGCTGCTGTCTGGAGCTTTAGACGGTCACCTCCGGCTGTGGGGCAGGCAGGGGGCAGATATGACCCTCAGGGGGGCTTTTGGGGTCCAGAAAGGAGGAATCCTGTCTTTGGCCCAGAACTCCACTTACGTGGCCTCTGGCTCAGGTTGAGTTTTCTTACCTGTGAAAGGTGTTTATATTAGACCCCTCCCCCTCGTACCTCTGTCTCAGTGCTGACGTCTGCTCTGTTCCTGACCTTTCTTTCAGATGACTTCACCATCGCTCTGTGGCTAAAGAGTGACCTGACCTCTGAGCTACGGGTTCAGCCCAGTCCGGTTACTGTCCTGAGGGGTCACAGTGGAGGGGTCCCATGTTTGGCCTTCAGTCCAGATGGAAAGCATCTACTGTCCGGAGGCAAAGACAAGGTGTGGGCAGACCCAACACACTCTCTCTCTCTCTCTCTCTCTCTCTCTTTCTGTGTAATGATTCGATTGACAAGGATATTTATAATAATATCTTCTTCAAAACACTTGACAGTTTTGGTCCAAATAAAATGATCAAATTAGTGTGAAATGGTGTAATATTAGTGTAATGTTCCTCTACCACCTCAGTCCACACGCTTCTCTCACTCCAGATGCCACTTCTGTTTCTCTCAGCTTGTCCAAAAATGCATGTTTACAGCTGTCCATGAGGGGGCGCTCAAAGCATGATTTCTAAGTATAACAGTAGAATAAATCGTGGAGAATGAATGGGACTTTCCAGCTGTAGGGGGTGCTCAGGAGCAAATGAATAATATTCTAAAGTGTTTATGACCCTGAATGTGATGATGATGGTGATGATGATGACGATGGTGTGCGTTTCAGGCTTTGATGGTGTGGCAGGTAAACTCCTCTCCTGCGGTTCTCTCTCGCTCACTGCCCCATTGCCATGGCGACTGGGTCACAGGATGTGCCTGGACACCAGACGCTTTGGTGAGTGTTAAGTATCACGTTAACAGTTATTAATGCTACAATAATATGATGATAGTATTATTAATGTTAGTAAATCATGTTAGTAAATGTTAGTCAATCATGAATAATTCATAGTGGAAACAGAATGATTCATAATTAAGTTATTTTGTTCATGCTTGGGCATAGAAACTTGACGTTCTAGATAGCACATTCAGTATAAAACGTCAGCACTGGGGGCTTCATCATGAACTGTGATGGTTATCGGAGCAGTACCTTAAACAGCTGTACGAACATTAAAGCCTGAGATCACCGTGTTCAGTGTAGTGCTTCCCTCTGTCTGCAGCTGAGCTGCTCCAGTGACTGCCGGCTGCGTCTGTGGGACGTCCAGACGGGACAGTGTCTCAGAGAGGTGTCCACTGCCTCCCCGCTCAGCACTCTCACCTGCTGGGTGAGTCTGATAGCATGTATTGTACCGTGTGTTTATTCTTTATTAGTGTGTGTATTTAGGAACGTGATGTTCTATGTGTGTGTGTGTGTGTGTGTGTGTGTGTGTGTGTGTGTGTGTGTGTGTGTGTAGGGAGATTATGTAATGCTGGGCTGTGCTGATGGTCTGCTGATGGTGTGGAAATCAGATGTAGGGGTCATCGCTGAGATCCATGCTCACCAGTCACGTGTCCACCACAGTACCATCATCACTAAACCCGGTACGTCACTGATTTATATACACTGACCGGTCAAGCCCACCTTTCTGGAGTCCAGTTAAACACTCACCTGCTGGTGTTAACATCTAGATCTTCTGCAGTGGTCAGCCTGTGAACATGTAGCAGCTCTTGGTTGGATTTTAGAGGGACACTGAGTGAAATGAAGACATCCTAAACTGCTTGTTCGTTCTATATTTCCTTTCATATGTCAGTCGGGGGGCAGAAGGTAGAAGAGCTGCTGATGGCCACAGCATCTGACGATGGAACCGTGAAGGTCTGGCTCCCCCTGCAGGTACATACCTCACACCTCAGACGTCTGGTGACTATGGACAGTCCTAATGTGTCCATTGAGACTCCTCATTGAGCTCCCGCTCTTCATTTAAGCACTTTATGGAGATATTTAGAACAGAGCAGGGCTGCGCAAAGATATGTGGCCTTTGAAACTATTGATCAAAAATCCTTACATGACTGTAGAAGTTATAACTTTGAAGATCAGGGTGAAAGAAGGTTAACGAGGTATGGCTTATGTGTATATATATACTGTGAAACATATAGAGGTAGAAATGAAAGAAAATAAAAATATATAGACAGCATAATATAGAGTTTGGAATTTAAGAACATGTAAATACATAAAAAAAGATGTAAAAATATAAGATATAGAGTTAAAAATATAAGAAAATTAAAATGTATAGAAAGAAAAAAATAAAACATTTAGAATATGAGACAATAAGGATATATAGACAACAAATATATAGAGGTAAAAATATTTGAAAATAAAATTCTAAAGGTAAGTAAAAATAAAAAAACATTTCAGAACAATAGACATAAATAGTGTTTAGAGGTAGAAATATAACAATTATATATATATAATTATATATACATATGTGCAATTGTAAGTATATGAGTTATAAAGTGTATATTCAAGCGTGGCACCCTGTGTTCACTCTCTCACTCCTTCTGTAGGTTCAGCATCGTAGCACTCTGCTGGGACACAGCGGGGCTGTCCAGGCTCTGGTGGTTGGGCAAGGCCCACAGTTCCTCACCGTGTCCGAGGACCGCTCCCTCAGAGCCTGGAACGTTCACACAGGCAGGTCCCGCAGTGGGGCTGGGGTTCATGATGGGTGTTGATGAAACATCAGCTGAATCCTCCTTTAATTCTGTAAGAACGTGTGTTTTCAGAGAATCCACCCCTGCAGGAACAGCGTGTGAGTGCCATGTGCTTCCTGGATTCCGAGGAGCTGCTGGTGTGTGGTTACAACACAGGCAAACTGGAGATCTGGCACAACACTTCCCAGCTCTACTCCAGGAAGGTAAATCATGGTGGTATTTTAATATAATAATTCCAGACTGTAGTTCATCTGTTTCTCTGCAGACTTTATTCTCCTCCTTTCACCCTGATGTGTGTCCTCTGTTATGATTGCTACAGTTGGATTTAATGGAAGGTCTTGGTTGAGGATCAGTGATTTTATGTTCTGGTGTTGATGGTTTTGATTTGTAGGTAAATGACAGCTGTATTCGTGCAGTGGCTGGTGGTCCAGATCAGCATATGGCGGTGGGCTGCAGTGACTGCTCTGTGACTGTGTTTAAACTGAAGAGAGACCCTCAGCACTGCACTGTTAGGTAGAACAATATTCAACACCCACATCTCTGTGCATTATGTTCTAAAGGGTTCCCCAGTTCTTGATTTATATTCATTTTATATGTTTTTTTGCTCCTTTCTCATTTTCCTCTATAACCCAATATCTGGGTCAGTGATGTCATCAGCCCCCGCCCCCTCTCTCTGATCAGTCAGAGTCTGTATGCAGGTTGATCATCAGCCCCACCCCCTCTGTATGCAGGTTGATCATCAGCCCCGCCCCCTCTCTCTGATCAGTTAGTGTCTGTATGCAGGTTGATCATCAGCCCCGCCCCCTCTCTCTGATCAGTCAGAGTCTGTATGCAGGTTGAACATCAGCCCCGCCCCCTCTCTCTGATCAGTCAGAGTCTGTATGCAGGTTGATCATGTTCACATGGACAGATCAGTAAACATGCACTGGAAGCTCCTTTGGCTTTTAAACTGGGATTTAATTGGAAATGAATTGTAGCTGGTTTTTTAGCTGGTTGTTAAATAGGCTCTGTGGCTCTGTGGTCGTCTTTTTTGCAGTCTGTTTAGAGGGTCGTCGTACACTTTGGAGAAGTGTGTGAATTTCCTGTTCTACTGCAAAACCCTGCTGGGAGTGTGTGTGGACACCACAATCGTCGACGTCTACTCCACTGTAACGGACAACACAAGAACTATTGACAGGTGAACACAACCCTGTCGACTTCTGCACCTCAGTTTGGTCAACAGTACATGTTGAGTTGAGCCTCAGGAACATTAATAAATGAGCTGCCTCTGAAATGGATGAAGTACTGTGTACGGTGGTTAATCGCTGGCTCCGCCCACTCAGGTTGTTTGTTTATTCCCATTCCCTAGAGCAAGCAAATTGCACTAAATACCAAGCTGTCTTGCAAATTGACCTTCTCTTCTTTCTCAGACACTGAAATGTATACAGCGTCACAGCTGTAGAGTGGAGTGACTGTCTAACTGCCCGCTTCTCAATAGACTGGAGACCATAGGTTCAAATCCCATCAACACCTCTGCCCTGCTTGGTCAGGAGTCTGGGAATATGAAGGCATCTCCTATTCTATGTGATCCGGTGCACTTTAATCTACAGATGGGTTTAAACTGTAAGGACATCGAGGGGGACGATCAAGAGACATCAGTTTCAGTTCAGTTACTAATGTTTACGAGGCTCAAATCAGTTACTGTATCACATTCAGTCGGACTGACTGTACGTAAGACTGTACATATTGGTCGTTTGTGTAGAGACGGTGGAAGTACGGTGGTTATACGTTTGTGTTTCAGCTGGCAGAACAAAATGCGGCTCATGGGTCTTTACAAGAACGACGAAAGCAGCCTGTGGTTGCTGGGAGAGGACAACCAAAAGGTCCAGCTTTCATATCTGGTCAGTTCATATAACACATACTACACACATATAAAATCCTGTGAAACGATGGAGAACGATGGTCCTACTCCTCCACTCAGAATCCTTTCATCTCAGTGATATTAAGATTTAGATTAAGACTTCCTTTGGACTTTCCTGAACGAACTTTCTTTCTTTTAAGCTCTTCTTGGCTGTATTTTCTGGATTGTTCTGGGTCATTGTCTTGTTGCGTGGTCCACCTCTGTGTCACCCTTAGTGTTTCAACAGATGGCCTCACATTTTCCTTTGATACGGCCAGTATCTCATAATGGTTTCTTGAGATCTTCAGACCCCTTAGCATTGAAGCAGCCCAATACAATGACACTTCCATCCTCATGCTTCACAGTTGCATTGGATTTTTGTGTAGTTTGGGCCAAACATGTCTTCTGGTACCGTTCCCAAAGAATTCAACTTCAGCACACTGTTCCAGAAGTCCTGCTCTTTGTCCAGATGTTTATATGCAATGGTTTCCTCCTTTCTCCCCTGGCCATAATAATCACACTGACTTGTTTGGTCTCTTTCTGATGGTAGATGTTGCAGCAACTGTGAAACGTTCTTTCTGCTGTCGTGATGGCACTTTAGGATTGTTGGATCTTCTTTACTCATCTCGTGGTTCTGCTCTTGGGCTGAAGTTGTAGGACGGTCTGATCTAGTCGTGTCATGTTCTCCACTTGTAAATGATGTTCCGGACAGTGGAACGGCTGATTTTCTGATTGTTCTGAGATCTTTTTAAATCCCTTCTCAGACTCATCTGCATCTACAACCTTCTTTCTGAAGACCTCAGAGAGCTCTTAGGATCTGGCCATGGTGAAGTATAAATGTATTTTAAAACGCCCTGTTCTAATTACCCTCGAATGCTTTCAGCACCGGCAGGGCAGTGTGCTCAGTGTAGAGTTGAGAAGATAAGGAGAAGTTTCGCAATTGATTTCATCTAATGTTGTTGATTTTGGATTGTGCACAATGAAACCCAGCCCATCTGATTTCATGAAAATGCTCCTCAAGGACCCCATCGTACTCGGCACCCTGAGCACACAATTAGTGATTATCGGTCAGCATTTCTGGGCTGAGAACAAAGGCCAGTAAACTTGGCTTTGACCCGATGAATCATTTTCCTCGTGTTCCTGCAGCTCTGTCTCGATACGGAATTCGCCTCCAAGCCGTCTCATGCGAGTGTCTCGGTGGTTGAGGACAGGAACAGTGATGACGACGGGGATGGGGAGCGAGAGGAGAGTTTCACCATTACTGCTGCTGCCATGCACAACAGTACGTTATTCCATTCACGTTCAGGTTTGGTGGAGCTGATGCTCCTGATGGAGGTATGAAGGTTATCAATTTAATAACATGACATGGTGGTGGTGTGTTAGTGTGGATCAGACACAGGCAGTGCTGCTGTGTCACTGCTGGACCGAGAACAGTCCACCAACCAGAAATGTCCAGCCGACAGCGTCCTGTGAGCAGCATCCTGTGAGCACTGATGAAGGACTAGAGGACGACCAACACAAACTGTGCAGAAACAGATGAGCTTCTGTCTCTGACTTTACATCTACAAGGTGGAGACACTCGGTAGGAGTGTCTGATAGAGTGGACAGTGAGTGGACACACGGTTTAAAAACTCCAGCAGCACTGCTGTGTCTGATCCACTCATACCAGAGTCATGAGAATGACCCACCACCCACATAATAGTTGCTCTACCACTGAAGATCAGGTCTGTAGAATAAAGCTTGCTTGATATTTGAACGATAATGTCAATTTTCTCGAATGTGCAGATCTTATCGTGTGTGGAGACTGTAAAGGGAATATGTGGTTCATCCATGTTGCTGACACGGAGAACTGGAGTCCAAGAAGACCCGTAAGTGTTGTTCATACTGCATGATGGTGCTTGAAGGTTTGTTCACTATTACATGCCTTGCTCCTGGTGTGGAGGAGCTCTTTAGAGATGGTTTTGTAACCTTTTCCAGATGATCATCAACAGGTCTTCTGAGATCCTTTAACATATTTAAAGATATAGACATTCAGGTGCAGAACATCAGCTGCTAATGATCAGACCATCGTTAGAGAGGACTTTGGAGGAGACTCTTATTTAAACCTCAGATGTTAGTTTGGTTTGCTCTTGATTGTTGAAGTGAATGCGCTCACCATGGTCAGATCCAAAGAGCTCTCTGAGGCCTTCAGAAAGAAGGTTGTAGATGCAGATGAGTCTGAGAAGAGAGTTAAAAAGATCTCAGAACAATTAGAAATCAGCTGTTCCACTATCCGGAACATTGTTTACAAGTGGAGAACATTTAGTACAACTGACCACATGACCAGATCAGACAAGTTCAGCCCAAGATCAGAACCCACAAGATCCTTAAAGAAGATCCAACGATCCTAAAATATCATAGCGGATAGCTCTCACCACAGCTGATTTCACGGGAGGTGACAAAAACACCTAGAACTTCCAGAACATCATTCTTCATGAAGCTTCTTTAGTTATATCACCTCCATCTCTAAACAGTGTTAAAATAACTGCATGAGAGTGTGTGTCGGTTGAATTGTGTGTGTGGTGTGTGTGATCTCTAGGTTCACAGTGACAGGATCAGTGTCCTACGGCTGACCGACAGCACCATCATCTCCGCCTCGTATGACAGGACCGTCAAACTGTGGGACAGAGACACCAAAAAACAGGTGCCTTCATTCCTCTGTGCTCTAGACTGCTTTAGTAGGACTCGCTCTTCATTCCAAGCATCTGAACATTAGTGAGATACTGAGTTAATGGTGTAACTGCACCCAGATAGCAGTGAATGGTTGGCCCCAGTATGGCCCACATCTGCGTTACAGAACCTCATACGACCTGGACATGTGACATTTGGGCTTGACTATGGTCCAGACACGACGTCTGGACCGCACAGTTGCTTACGAGTCGCGTACCTGGTCCATAAGTGCAAAACGTGGCACATGTTCGACCCACACCTGTCAGCTATCTGGGTTTTTTGCTGATGTGTCCATTCATTCTCACTCTGTCCTCCTGCAGGTGGGACTGTTTGTGTGTGCCGCCGCAGTGGAGGTCATGGAGCTGGACCCAGCTGACCCCTGTAGGCTGGTGTGTGGAGATGCTCTGGGAAAACTCTACTTCTTGTCCTGGAAAGAATAAAACTCTTTTCTGGATATTTCAGTACAACACTACATTATCATAACATTATGACCACCTCTGTTTCTACTCTCACTGTCCACTCTATCAGCTCCTCTGACCACACAGGAGCTCTTTGTAGATCTATAACTACTTCATTCTCCTTTCACCCTGATCTTCAATGATCAGGACCCCACAGGACCACCACAGAGCAGCTGTGATGTGGGTGGTGGGTCATTCTCAGCACTGCAGTCACACTGACATGGTGGTGGTGTGTTAGTGTGTGTTGCTGGTACGAGTGTATCGGACGCAGCAGTGCTGCTGGAGTGTTTAAACTCTGTGTCCACTCACTGTCCACCCAGTGCTCATCACAGGACAGTGAAGGGTTTAAAAATTCCAGCAGCACTGCTGTGTCTGATCATATGGACAGTGAGAGTAGAAACAATGATGCTATTATTGAGAAATGTGGACGAAAATTGGACGATTCTTGTTTAAACCTACGACTCAATGAAAGTCCCTGATGGTTTGTGCTTTTATATACATTTGGTTGATTGTATCTGACACTGAATCTGTTTGATCTCGGTTGTGATGAAGTAAAAAGCGCTGGTGTGTAAAATGCAGTGCTCCTGCTTAAAGCCAAGGTTGAATAAAGAATCACTTGCAACGGCTGTCTTTCCCTTCTTCCTCTTTTCACCTTCAGGGTCAAAGCGAGTTCAGAAAGTTCAGTAAACGTTACTCAGCCTCAGTATGACGAAACAAAACCGAAATGACCTGCTGACCGAGAGCGTAGATCTGAGCTGCTTCGGAACAACACACAGCCTGAAAAGAGACTCTGCACTGCATAAACTATATGGACAAAAGTATTGGGACGCCCGCTCATTCACTGTGCTTCTGAAATCGAGGGTATTAAAAAAGAGTTTTTGGAGCCCAGGGAAGACTTTCTTTGAGAATCTGGAACATTGTTGTGATTTGATTGATCTGCTCCAGAGAGTCCTATTCTATTGGCAGTACATCTCTACAGGGACTAGAAAAGCTGTGTGCATTTGCACATATGTTTCCACTAACTTTTGGACATACAGTGCACTTTGATCTGCGAGAAATGTTCCTTAATGAAGGAAATTTGACATGGGACGTCCATGGTATTAATCAGTCTTGGGCACCCACGAGGAAGGTTGTCCTTCCTTGAATCAGATTTGGTAGATACTGACCAGTGCATGCTAGGAACACCCCACAATACCTGCATGATGTTCTGGAGATGTTCTGGCTCAACTGTGTAGAACATCACAGTTTGGTTCTTGTCAAAGGTTCTCAGATTCTTATACTTGTCCATTTTTCTTGCTCCAACTCCAACTTCAAGACCTGAATGTCCTCTTACTCACTAGTCTGTCCACCCCCTACTGGAGACACTCAGACCAGTTCATCAGTCCATTCACTTCAGCTGGCAGTGGTTTTAATGTTACGGCTGATCAAGGTATATAATTTGGCCTACTCTATATGTAGTGCCTCGAACCTGTACTGTGGGGACATTATTGTGGACATTATTGTGGTTGAAAAAGATTAAATATTAAAAAGAGGAACCGAAGCTGCTGTATACCAATGACTAGAACATAGAACCTGTTCAATTTGACCTATAAGCCTGTTACTCTGCTCTCTATTACACTCAGTATTTATTACTGGGGGATGGACACCCGGGGACCACCTCCTGGTCTACATGGTCCTTAAGTTCTTGTTTCAGAGCATGTGAGTGAGGTTGAGCACTGACCAGCCTGCTCGTGGTAAGAAGACAGGAGGGATTGGAAATTGAGTATGACATGATGGTGGGTCCCAGATAGCAGGACCACCACAGATCAGGTTTCGGAGTGTTTAAACCCAAGAACAGTCCACCAACCAGAAATGTCCAGCCGAGAGCGTCCTGTGGGCAGCGTCCTAGAGGATGACCAACACTTTACATTTACTTTCACAGCATTTATCTGATGCTCCTGTCCAGAGGGACTTAAAAGATCACTGAAGATCAGGGTGAAAGGAGGAGAATAAAGTCTGTAGAGAAACAGATGAACTAGTCTGGAATTATAGAACCACAAAGAGCTCCTGTGTGGTCAGAGGAGCTGATGGAGTGGACAGTGAGAGGAGAAACAAGGAGGAGGTCATAAATGTCAAAGTTGATCAGTTTATGTACATTTAATTTAGATGTTTCTATGACATCATTTGAAGAAGACTGGGTGAAGGATGTGTTCTGTGGATCTCTTTAGCTCTGAGCAGCAGGATGAGTCTCACCCACTCTACCAAACCGTGATGAGACACGGGCACAGGGGTCCTACCTGTGTCCATCAAACCCCATAATTCCTCCCTTACCGGGTGACCACTATGAACCACTAGGTTTAATTTACTCACTAGTGTCAATATGTTGAACCGCTTTACACAACGATTCCTATTTATTTTTCATCAAAGCCACTGCCTTTCATAAGTATTTAAACCCTGTATATACGACACAAGTGTTTCTTCTTTTATATTATTGTTTATTATTTTATATAAATGGACTGTAATAAATGCAATTTCCCTCTGATCTTAATAAAGCATATCTGATTCTGACTCTGATTCTGTCCTCTCTAACAACATTTACTAACTTTAGACCTTTTAAGTCTTTAACTCACAAGTTTTTACAAATGATGTTGAAAAGACATTTCTTTAGTTGTACGTGTCTCTCCTCCATCTCTCTATATAGTTACAAAGAAGATCAAATGTCCATCTGATTTAAATATGTTAAAGATGTTAAAGGTATTCCAGGGGTGTCCTAACGTTTACACGCGACTGTAGAAAACCTCACCTTTCAACTAAATTTGATGCTGTTTTTTCTCAAAATGCCCTTAAATTAGAACATGTTCTTCTCCTTTTGTCCCAGAAATGTCCAAAGTGCCAAAAGTTCAAACCCACAACCTGTTTCTGCTTTCAGATCCAGTGTGCTGCTCCTCCTGGCCTACAAAAATGCTTTTACCAACAGTGGAAGTGCATACAAGCCCCACACAGGTACGGTCAGTCTCCTCTACCAAACATCTGTACGTCTCCATACTGACCCCTGTTCCTTATCCATCTACAGGCGTCCCCTCTGCCCCTGTGAGAGGTCTCTACTTCTTCAGCTTACTGTCTTCAGCACCTACGACCACTCAACTAATGCAGACTCAGAAGTAGGAACTGGTGTGACTTTGCTGAAAAATGGCCAGATTGTTATCACAGTGACCGATAATGCACCATGTCTAACACCAGACGAGGCTTGAGGGGTATAAAGCCCCCCAGCATTGAGCTGTGGTGCAGTGGAACTGTGTTGGGGAGTTGGAGAAGAGATGGTATGGATCATCCAACCATCTGACTTATTCTTTTGTCACTGAATACAATCAAATCCTCACAAAGCTCCAAAATCTAGTAGAAAGCCTGCACTGGACAGTAGAGACAGTTACTCCAACAAAGCAGGATCAACTCTTTTTAGTCTTTTTAAAGCTTTCAGATCTTTATTATGAGGGATATCAGACCAGTAATCCTAAGAACTTCATTAAACCATTGTTTATTAGAACTGGTTCCAGTCTGAGCCAGTCCACGCTGCCATTCCAGCTATGCTATCTACTGGTCTCTGTTTGAACACAACGTCTTTAACTGGGCTTTGAAACACAGTGTGCTTTAATGTTGGCTTTGCATATCAGTCTCCAATCACACCCTGATACGAGGTGATGGACTGGTCCTGCCTGTGACCTGCAGATGTTCTCCAGACCTGCCCTCCCACTAATATGTATTTTATTACTATTATTGTTCATTACATATTAATTACATACAATTGCAGACTTTATTCTCCTCCTTTCACCCTGATCTTCAATGATCAGGACCCCACAGGACCACCACAGAGCAGCTCTTATGTGGGTGGTGGGTCAATCTCAGCAATGCAGTCACACTGACATGGTGGTGGTGTGTTAGTGTGTGTTGCTGGTACGAGTGGATGAGACACAGCAGTGCTGCTGGAGTGTTTAAACACTGTGTCCACTCACTGTCCACTCTATGAGACACTCCTACCGAGTGTCTCCACCTTGTAGATGTAAAGTCAGAGACAGAAGCTCATCTGTTTCTGCACAGTTTGTGTTGGTCGTCCTCTAGTCCTTCATCAGTGCTCACTGGACGCTGCCCACAGGACACTGTCGGCTGGACGTTTATGGTTGGTGGACTGTTCTCGGTCCAGCAGTGACACTGAGGGGTTTAAACACTCCAGCAGCACTGCTGTGTCTGATCCACTCGTACCAGCAACACAGACTAACACACCACCACCATGTCAGTGTGACCGAAATTCCAAAAGTAATGAGATGTCAGTTTATTAACAGGTTATGAAGGAGCGTTCCTCATGAGAAGGCTTGGGAACGCCCAGACCTGTACACGTTGTGAGGTGTTCTCTTGTGAGTGAGGTTTGTGCAACAGAGTGAGAGAGATAAAGACACACTCAGACACTCTGACTCAGCAGAACACACCTCCAGCACCCTGAGGACCTCCACTACACCTCTCTGACCGAAGCTTTGGATGGTAAGAGTTCAATTGCAGCTATAATCACCAGGGGGAACACCTCCTGTTCTGCTGGCATGAATGACCTACAGCCACCCTGACCCTCCAGAGAAGACGGATCCTTAAGCTCTCATTTCACAGCTGTAGGAAAGGGAGAGTCAGTAAAATATGGAATTTAAGCTGCTGTATTTCTGTCTGCTGCTTTGTGTGTAGAGAGAAGACGCTCACGCGGTGGACATACGATGATGGCGATGAAGGTGGTGCTCCTTTTTGCTGTTGGACTGGTCTGCTTGTGGAGCTCAGCAGCACAGGTCAGAACTATTCTGAAAAGTTGTAATTACTTATAACTGTAATGTAGCCGTTCCTCTGCTCCCACCACCATGCTTAACAGTCGGTACCAATGTTGGCACTGTTTCTGTCATTTTGTATGGTAGAGGGGCTGGACAGAAGCCACTCCTCAGTAAAAGTCACATGACGTCTCACCTGGAGTTTACCAAAAGGCACCTAAATTGCTCTCAGACCACGAGAAACAAGAAGATGGAAGTTTATGGACTGAATGCCAAACATCACGTCTAGTCAATATCATTCCGACAGTGAAGCATGGTGGTGGAAGCGTCATGCGGTGCTCTGGTATTAGACATGGTGCCAATAGGTTCATGCTTGTTTTCTCTGCTCCAGATAGTCCTATTCTTTTGGCAGCACTTCTCTTCAGGGACTAGACAAGCTGTGTGTGCATTTGCACATCTGTGTCCACAACCAATTAGAAATGGTGTCCATAAACCTTTGGACGTGTGGTGTATTTCATTTTTCCCATCAGTGGTTGAACTTGCTGAGGAAATAAAGGCTGTTGTCTATTTTTGACTGTAGAACAACAACAACAACAACGGTATTATCGATGAAATTCTGACAGACCTTATCAGGAACCTACAGTCGGTTCAAACGCAGGTGGACAACCTCAAAAATGAAAATAAAGGTACATCTTTCAACATTAAACTTTTATTATTCTGAACTACAGAACCAGTCAAAACATTTAACTGTTTTATTTAAAGACATGAAGCTATTTTTTATTCATAATAAAATATAAATATCTGTGTCTTTTACAAAAGAACATGATTCTTTGTAGAGAATGAACTGAGAATCTCACAGAGAACAACCAGGTGCTTCTTGGTGAAGCGTTATCATAAATAAACCAGTTCAGTTGAGAAAATCATTCCAAATCCTTACTGTTAGCTGAAGAATTCTGAGGTAGTCCTTCTTAAGTATTCCATATATGTATATATAACGTCCCAGTTCTGGCAGCTAAACAGCTCCAGAGCAGGATGCTGCCTCCACCATGCTTAACAGCCGGTACAGGATTGTTGGGGTTGAGTGGCTGCTTTAAAACTATTTACAGCAATTACTTCAGCTGCACGACATTGTACTTTAGACTGTGCTAATGTACCTCATGAAACAGTTGAGTTTCACAGGCTGATTCTGTTCTGATTCTAAGCCCTGAAGAAGGAGATCGAAGCTTCTGCCTCCAAACAGTCTCTGCAGTCAGTCGTTCAGCAGGTGAAGGACTTCCAGAGTGAAAACGCAGGTACTGAACGGTGTTCTTTAATGTTTGTTCAGTTATTTTTAGTGGTGCATATTTATAGTTACCATCTCCAGTATTTAAAAGTGATGTTTTATTAATGATAATATAATATACTCTACTTAATATAATATAATATAATATAATATAATATAATATAATATAATATAATTATAATATAATGTAATATAGATACTATACTATAATATAATATAATATAATATAATATAATATAATATAATATACTATTATATATAAGATGCTATACTTTATAATATAATATAATATACTATAATATAATATAATATAATATAATATAATATAATATAATATAATATAATATAATATACTGTACTTAATATAAGATATATTATAATATATCAATATAATATAATATAATATAATATACTTTTCATACTTGAAAATATAAAAGATACTATACTATAATATAATATAATATTAATATAATATAATGTAATATAATATAATATAATGTAATAATATATAATATTAATATAAGCATAATATAATATATAATATAATATACTATAATATATGCATAATACATGCAATATATATAAAAAGATACTATAATATAATATAATATAATATATTAATATAATATATACTGTATAATATAACATAATATACTATAATATATATGAATGCTATAATATAATATAAATATAATATAATATACCATAATATATTATAATATAATATAATATAATATAATATATAATATATGCATAAAAAAGAATGCTATAATATAATATAATATAATATAAATATACTATAATATAATATAATATACTATAATATATTATAATATACTATAATATAATATAATATATTATAATATAATATAATATACTAACTTACTTAATATAAAATACTAATATAATATAATATATTATAAGATACTTTATATTATAATATAATATAATATAATATACTGCATATAATATAATATAATATCACTATATTATGAATAATAATATAATATAATGTGCTATATTATGCTATAATATAATGCTACCATTATATTATAATGTAATACAATATAATGTATTATATATAATATACTATGATATATTATAATATATTATGCTATAATATAAACATAATATAAATATAATATATTATACATATATAATATATTATAATATACATAATATATTATAATATAATATAATATACTTGTATTATGAATACTATAATATGCTATATTATATTATGATATATTATATTATAGTATATTATATTATAAATATAATATACTTATTGTAATATAAAGGATGCTATAATATTATAATATGCTATAATGTATTACAGCTGTATGTAATACTATGTATTACTATAATACTATAATATAATGTAATATAATGTAATATATTAATATAGCAATATAAGATACTATAATATATTATAATATAATATATTATAAATATAATGTAGTTGAGAAAATCATTCCAAATCCTTACTGTTAGCTGAAGAATTCTGAGGTAGTCCTTCTTAAGTATTCCATATATGTATATATAACGTCCCAGTTCTGGCAGCTAAACAGCTCCAGAGGCAGTTACCCTCCCTACATAACTTGTGGCGATTTTGGAGTTGTTGGGGTTGATGGCTTTCTTTAAAACTATTTACAACAATTACTTCAGCTACGACATTGTACTGAACTGTGCTAATGTACCTCATGAAGCAATTGGAGTTTTACAGGCTGATTCTGGTTTCTGATTCTGGCCTGAAAGAAAGAGAATCGAAACTGCACTTACTCCAAGCAGTCTCTGCAGTCAGTGGATTCAGCAGGTGAAGGACTTCCAGAGTGAAAACGCAGGTACTGAACGGTGTTCTTTAATGTTTGTTCAGTTATTTTTAGTGGTGCATATTTATAGTTACCATCTCCAGTATTTAAAAGTGATGTTTTGTGTGATAATATAATATACTCTACTTAATATAATATAATATAACATAATGTATAATATAATATAATATAATATATTATAATATTATAATATAAGATGCTATACTATAATATATTATAATATATTATATGCATATAATATAATATAATATAATATATAATACTTAATATAAAGATATTTATATACAATATACTATAATATAAATATATAATATAATATAATATAATATATATGTAATATAGATACTATATTATAATATAATGCTCATATAATATAATATAATATACTGTACGTAATATAAGATACTATACTATAATATAATATAATATATTAATATAATATAATGTAATATAATATAATATAATGTAATATTATATAATATTAATATAATATAATATAATATAATATAATGTACTTAATATAAAAGATACTATAATATAATATATAATATAATATAATATAATATAATATAATATATATATAATATAAGAGCTAATACTATAATTATATTATAAATATGTTAATATAGTATGATATATTATATTATATTATATTATATATATATAGTAATATATTATATTATAGTATATATATTATGATATATTATTATATATAGGATGCTATTTGTAAAGATGCTATATTATATATTATAATAGGATATAATGTGTAATATATTATAATATATATAATATAATATATTATAATATATTATAATATACGTATATAAGATACTATAATATAATATAATATAATGTAATATAATGTAATATAATATAATATAATATAATAATATAATATAATGTATACTGTACTTAATATAGATACTATAATATAATATAATATACTACAATATAATATATATAATATATAATATAAAATACTATAATATAATATAATATACTATAATATATTATAATATACTATAATATAATATAATATAATATAATATACTATAATATAATATAATATAATATATATAATATAATACCATAATATACTGTATATGTAAGATACTATAATATAATATAATATAATATAATATAATATAATATAATATAGTTGAGAAAATCATTCCAAATCCTTACTGTTAGCTGAAGAATTCTGAGGTAGTCCTTATTAAGTATTCCATATATGTATATATAACGTCCCAGTTCTGGCAGCTAAACAGCTCCAGAGCAGGATGCTGCCTCCACCATGTAACAGAAATTTAGGATTGTTGGGGTTGAGTGGCTGCTTTAAAACTATTTACAGCAATTACTTCAGCTGCACGACATTGTACTTTAGACTGTGCTAATGTACCTCATGAAACAGTTGAGTTTCACAGGCTGATTCTGTTCTGATTCTAAGCCCTGAAGAAGGAGAATCGAAGCTTCTGCCTGTCAAACAGTCTCTGCAGTCAGTCGTTCAGCAGGTGAAGGACTTCCAGAGTGAAAACGCAGGTACTGAACGGTGTTCTTTAATGTTTGTTCAGTTATTTTAGTAGTGCATATGTTGAATTACCATCTCCAGTATTTAAAAGTGATGTTTTTAATAATGATAATATAATACTCTCTACTTAATATAATATAATATAATATAATATAATATAATATAATATAATATAATATAATATAATATAATGTACTTAATATAAGATACTATACTATAATATAATATAATATAATATAATATAATATAATATAATATAATATAATATAATATAATATAATATAATATAATATAATATACTTATACTTAATATAAAGATACATAATATAATATAATATAATATACTATAATATAATATAATATAATATAATATAATATAATATAATATAATATAATATACTGTACTTAATATAAGATACTATAATATAATATAATATACTATAATATAATATAATATAATATAATATAATATACGCTACTTAATATAAGATACTATAATATAATATAATATAATATAATATAATATAATATACTATGTATATAGCATAATATAATATAATATAATACTATAATACTATAATATATATAATATATATATACTATAATATAATATAATATAATATAATATAATATATAATATACTATTACTTAATATAGATACTATATTATAATATAATATAATATATTAATATAATATAATGTAATATAATATAATAAATGTATATTATATATATTAATATAATATAATATAATATAATATATATAATATACTTTATAATATAATATAATATACTATAATATACTATATATATATATATACTATATTAATAATATAATATAATATAATATAATATATTAATATAATATAATGTAATATAATATAATAATATATTATGCATATAATATAATATATATATATAATATAATATATATATATATATATGTATATATATACATATATAATATATATAAGATACTATTATATATATATATAATATAATATATACAATATAATATAATATAATATATTAATATAATATAATACTTAATATAATATAATATATATATAATATTATATAATATTAATATAATATAATATAATATAACATATATAATATAATGTACCCCTCTCCCGAACTATACCTTACCCATTAGTACAGAGGTTTGAAGTGCTAGAATGATCTGTGAGAAACTGTATTTGCCCAGGGGAGTTGGTACCCCTGTGGGTCTCCCAGCAAACTAGGTCCCGTGGCCGGGCCCGACCAAAAGAGCAGTTCAAAAATCCCAATAAACACCAGAAAAAAAAGGCCCCTGGCGTCGCCAGGTGCGGCGCCTTTGGGGCCCCCACCCTGGAGCAGGCCTGGGAGGTCGGGGCACCGAGGGCGCGCCTGGTGGCAGGTGCACTGCCCCGCCAGGGCCGGCGGGCCCAGCCCGGAAGACAGCGTGGGCATCCTGTGGGCCCTACACACAGAGAAACCATTAAAAATTAGGAGTGCTTTGTGGATTGGGTGGCGGTCGAGGCGGGGTCTCGGCCCCATCCCCTGGACACAGTGGCTGGCCTGTTGGGGCGTGGGCGTCACCTCGCTGGGGAAGGAGAATGAGCTTGTCGCGAGAATTGAGAAGTACCGGCTAGAATGATCAGACTCCTTGCTGGCTTGGGCTGGAACCCAACTCCTCGAAGGTTGGACCCTCCACTACTCTGGAGATGCCCAGGGGAGGCGCCCGGGCTGGTGTGGAAGCATGCTTATGGCTCCCCCATCTCCAGCGCGTCTCGTGTTCAGGTTGCAGTGAGCAGAGGTAGCCTCTCTGCATAGCCGAGGTAGGGTGAGACTCTGACATAGTTTGTGCCTCTCTGGGCGAGCGGCAGTGCAAGTACCAGACCTTCTTGGGGTCCTTAGGGGGGTACTGGAAAGTGCTAACTGAGCAATTGTTCTGCTGAGACTAGCATGCGTGGTGTGTGACAGTGATACCCTGGAGAGAGGTGATTGGGAGCGGCCTCCCGATCAGAACAGCGGAGTTCTGTTGTTGGACTTCTGCACCAGTTACAGATTGTCCTGCTGGTACCATCAGTGTTGACATAAGGCGTCCATAAGTCCACTTGGCACCAGGGCGCCCTAGGCCAGAGATCAATGATAGACTTTGTTGTGATCTCATCTGATCTCCGGCCCTATGTCATGAACACTTCCCGGAGTGAAAGAGGGCAAGTTGTCAACGATCACTACCTGGTGGTGAGTTGAGATCCCACTGGCGGAGGGGGCAGGCAAGAGACCTGCTTGAGCCCGGCATTATCCCTGCGGGGTCTGCTGGGAAGCGTCTGGCACCAGAGCCCCTGTCAGAAACTTTCAACTCCACCTCCGGAGGCTTCTCACAGCTACCTGGGGGAGGCGGGGACAGCCCAGGTCTCAGGTGGACCAGGTTCTCAGCCTCCATTAATACGTGTGCCCCGGCCATCCCGGGCGCTCAGAGCAGGTCACTGGTGCCTGCCATGGCAATCCCGAACCGGTGGTGGACACGCGAGGTGGGGATGCCCGTCAAGCGAAAGATGACCTGCTCCAGACCGTATTGCCTCTGGGTCTTCAGCAGCCGACAGGTACCCGAGAGGCTAAGCGTGCTGCTGCTAGAGAAGAGGCGGTCAAGGTAAAACCAGGAGCTGGGGAGGGGGAGTTGGGGGAGGCCCTGGAGAGAAGGACTATCCGGTCGGCCGAAGCGATTCTGGCAAACCCGTCCGGCGCCTCAGGAGGAAGCGTGCCCTGCAACACACAATTTTACAGTGCGGGCGGGGGCTGCTGACCTCAAATCGAGAGATATCGTTGGGCGGTGGAAGAATAGCCGGACCTCCTTAACCCACCATCCGTCTTCTAGCGTAGAGGTGAGGCTGAGGACTCTGAGGACTGCGCCCATCCGCAAGCGGAGAATCACTGAGGTGGTCTGTAAGCTCCTCAGTGGGAGGCAGAGACTCGGGGTGGATGAGATCCGCCCAGAATGTCAAATCTCTAGATGCTATTGGGCTGTCTGGCTGGCCTTGCCTCTACTGCAGCTTGTCGCGTGGCGGGAGACCGGGACTGTAGTGCCCTGGAGTGGCAAGCAGGTGGGTGGTTCCCCCTGTTTAAAGGGACCGGAGAGTGTGTTCCAATTATGGGATCACTCTTCTCCGGCCTCCCAGAAAGTCATGGGAGTACTGGAGGCAATTGACGTTGGTGAACCTCCGGATTCAGGAGAACAATCTGGTTTCAAGTCACAGCATGGAACACTGGACCAGCTCTATATACCCTCCGGAGGTTCTGGAGTTTCAGTCCATGTCCTGGGGTCAAGGGCCTCTGAAACCCATCAGATAAATGGGGCAGCTCATTTCATGACTGGGTTCTAAAGACTGTCCAGTTCTGTTCACCATGGACAGAATTTCTAAAGCGCAACCAAGAAAAGGGCGGAGGGTCCAGTTTGGGAACCACAGGATATCATCTCTGCTTTTGCAGATGATGTTGTCCTGATGGCTTCCTTCAGGCCAGGACCTTCAGCAGGCATTGGGCCAGTTGTGTTAGCTGAGTGTGGAAGCAGCTGGGATCGCGAATCAGCACACTCCAAATCCTGAGGCCATGGTTCTCGACGGAAAAGGGGTGGCTTGCCCTCTCCAGATCAGTGGGTTAACTCCCTGCCTCAAGTGGAGGAAGTTCAAGTATCTCGAGTCTTGTTCACGAGTGGGGTGAGGCGTGGAGATTGACAGGCGGATCGGTGCTGCACGCCCAGTCA